>CM064577.1:15226675-15341841 GCA_032716605.1 Paralithodes platypus | reverse complement strand
CCTTTCAGTCAGAGTCGCAGGAACACTTCAAAACCCTTGGCTATGCAGAAAATTGTCTTGTATTTCGAATATAATTGTTTTATGGTCAAGTGTGGGGATCTCTAAGAGGGGGTGTGAGGGCGGGTATGTTTATCAATATAAACCCAGAATTAAAAGCATGTGCTAGGGAACCAAATGATGGCACTGATCAGGTATTGTCGCATTCTATTCCTTGGGTATAGAGATCATATGTGCAGTAAATTATTCACACGAGGACGCATACAGATTGACACAATTACATAAGTTAATAAATTGTGAATAATGATCGATGAATTGTGGCCACCAAATACTGTGTTATGCCGTGAATGTTTGTTTGCTTAAAAATGTTCCCCTAATACTGTCATATATGGGGCGCCAAAGGGCTACCTAACCCCCAGTTTAAGGGAGGTCAAATTAAATATGCGAGGGCCCATATTTTGGTAGTTTCATGAAGGAAGAATCAATTCAGGGAGCGGGGGCGTCATCCAATGGTACGTTAACCCCTTCTTTACCGAAATGTGTGTTTAGTTTTATTCTAGCTATATTTTGACGATTTTGTGCAGTTAAAGAGGGATCTGTGGTAATACAAAGGGTTAAGGGGAGGTTTTTAGTTTGTTTCCTACTCCTCCAGCAATCTAAAAATGTCACCCCCTTGACCCCCTTTCAAGATAAATTTGTACATTTTTCGGTAGAAAAATGTCTCGGCCAAAGGCCGGTTCCTCTTAAATTACAGGCTCGCTATTGCTCGCCAGGATAAAATCGACACCTGAATGGCACGAAAGGTCTTAATATGGGGTGAAAGTTCTTAAAATCGCTAAACTAATGGGGCGAACGTTTTATAATATCAAAAGCAATGGGGCTAAACATGAGGGAGAAAGGAGTCAAGAAAAAGATCCATCAAGTGGAGATCTCCCCTTAAGTGAGATAGTTCGAAGATAGTTAATGGCTGGTTACCATTTTTTTAAACTTAATACAATCTCCCAATAGTAGCCAGAATAGAATGAAAAGGATGTCGCCGGTACGGAAGGGGTTAATGGGATCAATCTGGTAACTAAAGGCAGGGATTCGTCTAGTTTCGCTAAAACACATCCGTTTATTGTCGAAATGTTTAACTAATGAACAAGCTCTAATGATGAGACAGGTGGACTTTAGATAAATCAATATCTTGTGTTTCACGCCTTAAGGGGAGATATCCACTTGAGGGATTATTTTCTTGGCCCCTTTCTCCCTCATGTTTAGCCCCATTGCTTTTGAGATTTTATAAGACGTTTGCCCCATTATTTTGGCGATTTTAAGAACTTTCGCCCCATTTCTGTCAATTTTAAGACCATTTGTGTCATTTAGGTGTTGATTTTATCCTGGCGAGCGATAGCGAGCCTTTAATTTAACAGGAACCGGCCTTCGGCCGGGACATTTTTCTACCGAAATATGTACAAATTTATCTTGAAAGGGACTCAAGGGGGTGTAATTTTAAGCTTGATGGAGGTCTAGGGAACAAACTAAAAACCTCCCCTTAAGGCACGTTAAATTTATTTTAATACGGTTTTGATTACAAGAGTACAACCTATTACAAGAGTACAACATATTACAAGAGTACAACACATTACAAGAGTACAACATATTACAAGAGTACAACCTTCATTACACGAAGCTACAACCTATTACAAGAGTACAACACATTACAAGAGTACAACATATTACAAGAGTACAACATATTACAAGAGTACAACATATTACAAGAGTACAACACATTACAAGAGTACAACATATTACAAGAGTACAACATATTACAAGAGTACAACCTATTACAAGAGTACAACCTATTACAAGAGTACAACATATTACAAGAGTACAACCTATTACAAGAGTACAACATATTACAAGAGTACAACCTATTACAAGAGTACAACATATTACAAGAGTACAACATATTACAAGAGTACAACATATTACAAGAGTACAACACATTACAAGAGTACAACATATTACAAGAGTACAACATATTACAAGAGTACAACATATTACAAGAGTACAACATATTACAAGAGTACAACATATTACAAGAGTACAACATATTACAAGAGTACAACACATTACAAGAGTACCGTACAACATATTACAAGAGTACAACATATTACAAGAGTACAACATATTACAAGAGTACAACATATTACAAGAGTACAACATATTACAAGAGTACAACCTATTACAAGAGTACAACCTATTACAAGAGTACAACATATTACAAGAGTACAACACATTACAAGAGTACAACCTATTAATATTGACCAACCAAACTTTACTTCAAAACAAAGTAGCCTGCTTATCTTTCATAATATAGGCACTGAGTTTATAATATACTGTAGGTGTTCAAGCTAACGTGGCATAACTCAGTAACGCTGCCTTTCTATACATTTCTATAGCCAATATTAAATATAGGCGGCGTCACACGAGCATAATAAAAAGGCAGCATAGGAATTACAGATAGCCATGGTCTCCAATGTCTGCCAGGTATCCGCAATATCCGCAATATCCGCAATATCCGCAATATCCGCAATATCCGCAATATAGCCCCCATGGTTCTCTTCAAGTCAGCGAGCCTCTGAAACAACCGAGTCATATAATTAATGGTATACCAGGTCCCAAGGCGAGGGCGGACTTTAGAAGCATTATGTTCCACAGCGATGGCTTGCTTGTTTATTTACAAGGATACTGGGCCTGTTCGCTACTTGAATTGATATTTTGACTTGTTGCTCTTTGCTATTTTGAGTTTGGTTGAAGTAAGAGAAGCTCTGGATGCATTTTGAGGCTCTCTCTCTCTCTCTCTCTCTCTCTCTCTCTCTCTCTCTCTCTCTCTCTCTCTCTCTCTCTCTCTCTCTCTCTCTCTCTCTTCTCTCTCTCTCTCTCTCTCTCTCTCTCTCTCTCTCTCTCTCTCTCTCTCTCTCTCTCTCTCTCTCTCTCTCTCTCTCTCTCTCTCTCTCTCTCTCTCTCTCTCTCTCTCTCTCTTCTCTCTTCTCTCTTCTCTCTCATTATGACTTTGAAGTGTGCATTATTTATATATTAAAATAGTGTTTTATTTACAGTGTTTTGTCTTTAATAAAACAATTGTGACTTTATGTGAACATCAATAAATTAACATGTTATTTTGTCAATAGTATTAGACTAAAGTGCCTTTGCGGACAATTTGTTTACTTTGAAGTTCTCTACCCTGTAGCGCCGTAAGAAGACGTTTCCAAACACAAGCTGTGGTGGTCGAGTGGTGAGCACGCTCGCGTGTGAATCTGCAAGACACGGGATCGGCGGACATTTAGTGGGTGTGGTAGTACGTTCTAGCATGTTTCACATGCTTGCACCCAGTCAGGGTACATCCCGACGACGTATACAGACTAAACACACATAACAAAGCCACTCCAACACCTTCCTCTCTCTCCAGCACCCCTTCTCCCCTCTCAACACTTCTCTGAGCTAGTGCCTGTATAGAATCCTAAGATTCAGAGTCGTAAAGATTCCAGGACGAGCTCAACAACGGCGGATCCCCAGATTGGCCGTGGTGATTGCACCTAAACACATACAAAAGTTACACCTCCAAGGAAGTAACAATATTTGTTTTGGTGTTCCCAATCACCCATTACTATTTGAACAACAACAACAACAACAACTATTTGTACATATAGTTCATGAACACCCTGTATTATATATATATATATATATATATATATATATTCACTTTCAAGGGCAACAATAAATCGTCTCACTTTTGACTAACATCCTGCTACAAAATATACGAAAACACCAAATCTGTAACCCTTTAAGTACCAGTGACGTCCTTGTAACTTTACTCTGGCTACTATTAGACGATTTTATTAAGTTTGAAAAGAGAGCCTCCAGCAATTAACAGACTTAGAACTACTGTATCTCACCTATCCATTTATAGTACCGCAGATCCTTCATAAGCCGCATAAGATCATCTTATTATAACTAGAAAAACACTTGAATGACGTCGCTGGTACAGAAGGGGATAAAAGCCACCCCCGCAGCTAAAAGTGAGGTCCATTTTCCGTGGCAGGCTAAGTCCACTCGGCAATTAAGGAAGAATCAGATAATTACGACCGGGGGGGGGGGGGGGGGGAAAGAATGTCTCTTCCACCGCACCGTGAGAGACTCTCCTTCTTTTGAGTCCAGGGAGAGAGAGATGGGAATTGTAAAGGGATGTTAAGCGTATTTATTTGCTCATTTATGAATCTTTTTAGTATGGTTTTAAGTTTCCTACCTATTGTCTGTCAGATGTTGAATCGGGTGGTTAAGTGTAGGAACACTCGAAAAGAAGAAATCATGTGTAAATATTGTTGATACCATTTATTGATCAAAACATACTTGGTGCCGAGACATCACTTATTAGCGCGACTGTACATTAGTTGGGTAGCTGGGTCCTTGTTTACCTTGGTGCAGCTTATAAAAGTGTCCCCCTCCTCCAACCACTCCATAGAAAATACAAGATCCCCCTGATATGTTTGTTCTGATCTGTTCTGGTCTATTGTGTTCTGTTCTGTTCTGTTCTATTGTGTTCTGTTCTGTTCTGTTCTATTGTGTTCGGTTCTATTCTGTTCTGTACTATTTTATGTTTAATATGTTCTGTGTGTCGATCTGTTCTGTTCTGTTCTACTGTGTTCTATACTCTTTTTTTCATTTCTGTTCTGTTCCGTTATATTCTGTTCTGTTTGTCGATCTGTTCTGTTCTGTTCTGCTGTACTGTGTTCTACACTTTTTTTTTTTTAATTTCTGTTCTGTTCAGTTATATTCTGTTCTGTTTTGTTGTGTTCTGCACCCCCCCCCTCTCCCTCTCCCTTTCCCTTTGTTTACATGACACTCTTAAAGGGAGATTTTCACTTAAGGTTTTCTTTTTCTGGACTCCCTTCTCCCTCATGTTAGTTAGGCGATTTTAAGACTTCCTGCCCGTCAATATTAAGACTTTCCGTACCACATTTACGTGTCAATGTTGTAATGGCGAGCGAAAGCGAGCCTGTATTTTAGTAGAAGCGCCCCCCCCCCCCCCCCTTTAGCTCTCTTTACTTGACACTCCAAAACACGCATTTTTCTTGTTTAGGCCCGTTTGCTCTACCCCTCCGTAGCCAATACAAGAGGCTCCTGGTCTGTTTATACTACACTCATACACTGTAGATAGTCCTAGGTTGGTAGCTTTGTTTAGGTCCGTTTCGCCCTATTACTTTGGTGATTTTAAGATATTTTGCCCCAGTAGTTTTGTGATTAAAAGCAGTTTCGTTCAATACAGAAGCCGATATTTTCCTGGCGAGCAATAGCTCTTAATATCGCCAAATTATTGGAGCAAAACAGGCAGAGACAAAGATACCATTCTAGGGTTATATATTTATAGACTAAGAATAGTTGGGCTTCGGCCGCGACATGTTTCTACCGAGAAAAAAAAAATAATAATAACAAAAACAAAAATAATAATAACAATAACAAAAATAATAATAACAATAACAAAAATAATAATAACAATAACAAAAATAATAATAACAATAACACAATAATGTAGCTTGGAAGGGGACCAAGGATCATTTTTTTATTTGAAGAGGAATATGGGGATGCTTATATTTATTGATTTATATATTTATGTACAGTACATATTTATAAATTGTTTGTTTGTTTGTTTTTTGATAGCTTGAAGGTGTTCTATGGGGCATGTAGTAGTGTCAAGTAGTATAATAAAGTAATCACTCTCTCTCTCTCACCACTCAATAGATCACACAAGACACTCCTGTTCTATTTGTACGGCACTCCTTACACTGTTTGGTGGTCTTGTTTATATAATATATAATACAGACTGTTAACATACCTACCTGGCTGGCTGCATCCTCTATATATACTGTATATAGAGCCTGCGTCGGAAAATATACCTCATCTTTCATATCTCTCTCTCTCTCTCTCTCTCTCTCTCTCTCTCTCTCTCTCTCTCTCTCTCTCTCTCTCTCTCTCTCTCTCTCTCTCTCTCTCTCTCTCTCTCTCTCTCTCTTCTCTCTCTCTCTCTCTCTCTCTCTCTCTCTCTCTCTCTCTCTCTCTCTCTCTCTCTCTCTCTCTCTCTCTCTCTTTTATATATATATATATATAGTTTGAGTAGCTGGCTTTTATGATATTGGTACCTCCTTCACCCAGACTACTTAACACAGACCGCAAGACCTCTGTTTATTATGCACCCTTAACCGTTTTAGCACGATGACGTAATTGTCATCTGGATACCATTAGACGATACTCTTTAACTTATGATCAAACTCCGGGACTCAAAGGAGTAAATACGATGTCAATAAACCATATGAATAACATAGGTCCATCTTGAACGACCTATATAATCTTATAACCTTAGCCGGAATAGAAGGTTCGTGCTGAAGGGGTTAATCCTTCCTTGCCTAGCTGGCTTGTAAGATATTGTTCCCTCTTCCACCCATACCACCTAGCAGAGACCGCAAGACCTCTATTCATTATCCAATCTTAGGCCTTAATTGTTTCCTGGTTGTGTGGGTAGCCTGCTGGTATAGTATTGTTCCCTCCTACACCCGAAACACCTAGCAGAGACCGCAAGACCTCTATTCATTATCCAATCTTAGGCCTTAATTGTTTCCTGGTTGTGTGGGTAGCCTGCTGGTATAATAGTGTTCCCTCCTGCACCCAAACCACCTAGCAGAGACCGCAAGACCTTTATTCATTATCCAATCTTAGGCCTTAATTGTTTCCTGGTTGTGTGGGTAGCCTGCTGGTATAATAATGTTCCTTCCTGCATCCAAAACACCTAGCACAGACCGCAAGACCTCTGTTTAATTTTCCGGTTGTTTGGAGGCTGGCTGGTATGATATTGGTACCGCTTGCTTGCTTGCTCAACCGGTTCAATTCCTGGCCCACAGAGCCGTGTTCTGTCCGTCAGTGTGTTCAACTGTTTAATTAATCCGCTCTCTCTCTCTCTCTCTCTCGCTCTCGCTGGCTGCTCCCACACGCGTGTTTGCTTTCGATTAATTAGACAGTTTCCTGTGCAAATTAATCGAATGGGCTTTAAAGGGAATGAAACAGGACCCTGTGTGTGTGTGTGTGTGTGTGTGTGTGTGTGTGTGTGTGTGTGTGTGTGTGTGTGTGCTTGCATTACAGATCCTTTAGTAACCGGGATCGGCCAACCTCCGCCATATTGGTACCACTGGTGTCTTTAGCCTCTATGTTCACTCAGATATCAGATATAAGAACATAGAACATAAGAAAATGGGAGTCTGGAGAAAGCCGATTGGCCCACACAAGGCAGATCCCTCAAATATGTTCATGAATATAATAAACGTTCCTTAGTTTTGGTATGGGATATATACTTTGGCATTCGGACCTAATCTTCACATGATCAAAGACATAATACCACCCAGTTATTAGAGAATTATGGCACCAAAATGACGTAGACTACAAACTTGGCCGTTCTCTCTCGCCACAGGGTCTCTAGCTAGCATGGTCCTTGTGTGTGAGTGTGTTTGTTCGTGTGTATTGGGTCTAGTGCCTCCCTCTTGGCCAAGGCCTTGTTACCGGATTACATGACCAATGAAGGTTTATGCATATTGATTCACCCGAGTCGTTCATATAATTGTACAGGCTGGGCTGGAAAATATATGCAAAATAATTCAAGTGTACCGGAATATATGTTATATACCTTATGTACCTTGCATGTTATGATGCACCAGAACTAGTTTATATATATTTCAGATTGATTGGATTTGTTAGTATATATGTATGTATGTATGTATATATGAAAGAAATTAGTCATATAAGCACATTCATTTTTCCAAGCCTCCTTTTACAGTCTATGTTCATTCACTCTTCAATATTATATATATCGGGATACTTCTTAACCCCTTCCTTACCGAGGATGTATTTTGTGTTATTTCAGCAATATTTAGACGATTTTATGCAGCTTGGGAGGAAACCATAGTATTTAAAATTGATAATCGAGATAGTTTGAAGCCTTTTAATTGCTACACTTCCTCCCTAAGCTGGATAAAATTGTCTAATAATTTCCAGATTACAATGATAAGGACAACTCGATACTAAAGGGTTAAACACTATGAAAATAAATAAAGACAAATGTTAGTAGTAATCACTGGACCAAAACACCATCTTTTTAAAGAGGGGGAGGGGGGGGGGGGGTTAGTTTGCTCCCTAGACCTCTATCAGGCTTCAAAAACACTCCTAAATCCTTCCTATTAGGTAAATTTGTTAACTGTTTCAGTAGTATAATTCTTGGCCGATGCCATGTTTATCCTAATTTACAGGCTCAATATCGCTCGCCAGGAATAAATCGACACCTATATTTCACGAATGATCTTCATAATGCCAACAAAATGGAGCGAAAAATATCCAAACTAATGGGGCTAAGCATGAGAGAGAAGGGGGTCCACCAAAAAAAACCACCCCTTAAATGTTCGTATCCTTTTTGACGAATATGCACGAATATGTAGGTATAATATATTTATTTATTTATTTATGTAATTATTTATACTCTATTTACCTTTCAATACAATCCCTATCACTTAGAGAAACGTTTTGGTTGAAGTACATGCAGATTCAAAGATAAATACAAAATAATTACACTTAATATCCTATGGCCTAAACTGCTTCGAGTTCCGTGTGTCCAGATATTTTGACTCGAACGTACCTTGAATTTTGCTCTCTGTCACTCTTTTAACTTTGAGGGAGACACTTTTTATAGGTATCTTTGCCTTTTGTCTCCTTTATTCACAGAACAGAAAAAGTGGCAATAAAAGACAAACGCATTATTGTCAAAACTAGAGTGAACATGACAGAACCATGATAAATCATACAAAGGAAGGTAAAATATTAAAATGGGGATAAATGTTAGGAAAACACGCAATTTGACCTATGAAATGGAGCTGGAAGTGTTTGGTACTAAGAACATGGAAAACCAGAACAATGATTTGTAAAAAATGCTTAAGTTACTCATAAGATTGACGTTTTCTTATATTAGCATTCATAGAAAATATATGATTTGTAGGGGTAACTTATATTGTCGTTAAATGTTTCGCACCTTCAGTTTTCATACATACATGTGTTTTCGTATGTGAGCCTTTTCTATGATCTATTATATATGATGTGATGTGATGAATTTTGAGACAAAATTATTCAATTATTCCCTTGTTGTATTCCGTGAAAACAAACACAGTGATCTCGACACTTTAACTTTGCCACTCCGCGAGCCCACAGAGGTTATCATTCAAAATAGCTTGGACCTTGGTTGAGATCAGTTGTCATTTGTCACGCTCGCAGTTTTCGCTATCGATCTGGTTGCTGGATAATTTTGAATCGTCGTATTGATCTTTTTTCTTAGTGATAAATCTGTTGTTTATTCGATTTAAGTTATTAAGAAATACTAAAACATATCTACAATGACCATGGGTCGTTCAGCCGTAGGTTCTGTGGCCGTTTGTGTGGCGAACTTGGTGTGTATTGTTATTATTTTGACTAACAGCTTTACTTTGTTGTTACATATTGTGTATAATGATCAGGATATGATGTGTGTAAATTTGAATAAGGATCAAGATATAACTCCACAAAGGTATGTTGATGTTATTGATATTAAACAAAGTGATGATCAAAGGGATATATCGTTCTATTCGTATTATCATTTGATCTTGGTTTGGACTGTCATATCCTTTGTGGTCCTTCGGTTAATAGAATACTGCTGTACTGATTCCTGCCTAAGGAAATCTGCCCAAAAATTAGCGTATGGCACACTGAAGACGGACAAGGTGCGTATGGGGGACTGCCTTATGGATAACCTCGGTAGTTTTAAATATGTTTACCCTAAAAGCATATTTCTTCATTTTGCCGTACTTTTGCTGAGCTTCACTCTCCTGTTCGTTCTACAGGTATATTATGGCACCTTGCGGATCCTGTTTACGAATCCTCAGGCGCTGTATTCTTGGCAAAACGACGGCGATTTTTTGTTCATGCAGTGTACTGTTCCATCTACGGACCCAACCAGTCAAAATAGTGTTGATCGCTATGGCTGCTCCAATCCTGCCAGTCGCGTCTATGGTATATGCATCATGTGGTATACCGTGAGCCTTTTGTTGTTGGTATTGATGACGATGGTTGTTTTGGTCTGGCTAGTGATCGTGCTTCCTTGCTGCCGCTCAATAAAGAGGCGTCATATTAAGTTGAGTCTGCCACAAGCCGAAAACGAGGAACCGGGCCACATAGAAAAGGTCATATTGGACCATCTAACCCTGGGGGACCACCTCGTATTGCACTTCATGGGCCCAAGAACTCATAATAAAGAGTACATTGAGGCCTTATGTGAACACTACTGGCGGCACAACCAATACTGCTCGGATTTGTATTACAATTTTGTTTAGTTTGATTATCATGATTTTTACGTAATAATGTTTAGTTATATTATTTGGATTATATATTATTAGTGTTTAGTTTAATTACACAGATTTTATTTTATTATTTGCTTAGTTTGGTTACACGGCTGATATTTTATTGTAGATGTAGTTTGATTATTCTATTTAGTAATACTGTAACTTGGCGTGTAATCCTTAAAAGTTCTTTCTTGTAATTATACCAATAATTTACAGAAAAGAATAATTAAGAATTACTCAATATATTACAGGACGCTATAGTATATAACTAACTACTGCTATAACTCTAACTACTGCTATAACTCTATTTATTATATAGTAATTAAGCCAAAAAATCTTGAACACTAACCTCTATATCTCAAAAACGAAGAGAAATCGAGCTTATATTTCCTACATTTGGGAAGAGTCGGCCAGGAAATAGGTGTGGAATCTTATACAGCCCATTTGCTCTAGTCCTTTTTATATTTTCTTTCTATTTTTTCCGTTCATCAATGCGTCGGGAGTCACTAGTAAATTTAACCCCTTGAGGATTATGTCGCATTTTAGCAGTATATTTTGGCTATTATTAGACTATTTTAGGCAGCTTAGGAAGGACCTCTAGGATTCTAAGGGTCCAAATACAGCTGAATTATACTTTTGACTCTCAGATCCTTCCTAAGCTGCATAAAGAATAGATTCAAAATATGCATGTACACATTAGTGTCTTTGAGTTTACAGTACGAACCTCAGGAATACAAAATGATAACCCTCTGAGGATCGATGACACACTTTCTGTCTGTGTGCTGGCTATTAGTAGACGCTTTTATTCAGATTTGGAAGAGTATAATGGAAGGCAGAGGGTGGATTGAGAGAGTCTTAACCCTCTTATATCCCACACATCCTTCCTAAGCTGCATACATTCGTCTAATGATGGCCACAATGCACTTCCAAATCACGTCATATCCTCAAGGTGTTAAGTAGTGGAATGCTTCGAATTTTAGTTCATCATTACGGTTATAATCTTAAACCTTTCCAGAGTTCAAATCGCCGCATGAATGAACAAAGTAGAAATATACGTGAATCTTTAAGAAACCTAGCGATTGCAGGTTCGGTTTCATAAATCAACACTCAGTTCCTCATTCTTTGTTCTTTCTACACCAATCCATCGACGCCAATTGATGTTTTTTTTCTACATACCCCCAGACGACTTTATTCAGCTTAGAATAGGAGTTCGAAGGTAAATTGAAATAATCTTTGCATCTTTGATTCATATTGGTCCTTACTAAGCCGAGTAAAATTACCCGGCAATAGCATTAATTAATAGCAATAGCATTAATCAAATATATAAATAACAAATGATATATGAAGCAGATAAGGATATATGCCTAAAGATTCAGTCAGGTTTGCGGGTTTCAAATCCGGATTAATAGAGGCACAGTTTGGGTTCGGAGCTTCGAAATCTGGAACTTTAGATTGGTGATCGGAAGCGGCCTCGCACACCTAAACTGTTAGCCCGGCATTTGTCCGTTGCTAACCTGGCATGGAGGTGGTGGTATTGCTGCTTGGAAGATGGTAAATAGTCTGTGTATATTAGAAATTTCCGTACGGTTGTCGCATATTTCACTTATATATTCTGAGCAACAGTAGACGAGTTTACGCAGTTTAGAAAAGACTTCCCATGGTTAATGCATTTAAAACAACCGGTCAATATGTATTTATAATTATCGGTACGGTAGCATTCAACAAGACTACATCGGCCTTAGTTACAAAGGAAAGCAAGCAACAACAAACTTACTGGTCCTTATTAGGCTGCTTGTAAACGAAAATGTGTTTTTATTCAAGGAATATAGTGTCTTATTGTTGTTTTTCATGGTTTGAGAGGAGGATTTGCATTAACTTCCAGATCAGATGAAGGTATTGAGGGATAAGCCTTTACAACGGCACTCTCATTATCCATCAGTCTGAAGATGCGGTGTCGAAGCGCGCCATTTATTGGGTGAAGCGCTTTTACAGTAGGTGAGGGAAATTGTGGGGTAAATCGGATACATTATGGGTTAAGCCCCCCCCCCCCCCCCCCCCCTCATTGACTTATTGTCCTTCTCGGACAATATAAAGTTTATGTAATGAAATTCAGACATCGCTTTTATCATGGCCTATAGGATTCTTAAATGGTCAAATAGTTGGCAGACTATGATGAAAAGAACGTCCCTGGTACTGGAGGGGTTAAAAGGTATTATGGGAAATGTGCGCACCTGCGTGTGACAGCTAAATGGGTGTGATGTTATCCAGGGAAATTCAATACCATTGATTGATCATTTGACGATAATATTCAAGGACAGTAGTGCGACGTTATGAGAAACAATTTATTAGGGAAAATAGGCACCAATAGATTCGTCATATTTTTCTCCATATAGTCCGCATGGAGGATTTTCATTATAAACAAATTGAAAAATACCCACTTCACAGACAAATACACCACAAATCTAAGTCAAAGCGGGGGTGTGGGGGCGGCAGCCCCCACCTATAATACTAGGTTAGGTTAGGTAAGGTTGTTAGGTTAGGCTAATGTCCTTTCAAAGGGGTATAGGTTAGTAAACACTAGGATTACCTATACCCGGCCAGAGGTAAGAAGAAGAAGAAGAAGAGTCCTGCAGTAGTCTCCTTGAATGTTACCCATTTGACTACACTTTTGTAGTCTAAAGAGACGACTGTGGCGGAGATGCTGGCAGAACCGTATAGAAGGAGAGTATTTCTACTGTATGAGCTGTGCCCCATTAACCCTCTCCGACATATGACGCAATGTTGAGCCTATTGGGGATACTTTAAAGCCTTTGTTACCATCAGGGGTATTTAGAAACCTTTAGTTTAGTTACTTCAACCTCTGCAGTTGTCTTTGAGTTAGCTGTGTTGAGCCTATTGGGGATACTTTAAAGCCTTTGTTACCATCAGGGGTATTTAGAAACCTTTAGTTTAGTTACTTCAACCTCTGCAGTTGTCTTTGAGTTAGCTGTGTTGAGCCTATTGGGGATACTTTAAAGCCTTTGTTACCATCAGGGGTATTTAGAAACCTTTAGTTTAGTTACTTCAACCTCTGCAGTTGTCTTTGAGTTAGCTGTGGGCAGAAAACTAATTTTGGAGAGGTAATTATAAGAGTGAGAGAACTCTATTTCTTATTGCTAATCTGCCAACCTCTGCGTCATGTGAGTCTGAAGGGGTTAATATTCTTTCCTCTCACTTAACCATTTGGCTACCATAGTGCAGTTGGGAATATTATATTAATATCCAGTATTCGAGACTGGATAATAAGTTTTAGGCTTGTGCATAAACCTTTAACTGTCTTGATGGTGTAATGGTTAGTGTTTAAAGATCTGTGTATGGTAACCCAGGTTCGAATCCTGGTGGATCACATGCCTTCATTAATTTAATTGGAGGTGTTTGATGTTGGAGTGAAATTAATAAAAATTAACTATTATATATCTCCCTTATAATACATTTCCGAAGGTACAGACTTAATTATATACCAATGTAATATGTGATATGACAATTCCGTAGGCCACACAAAAATAGGTGTGTTTCCCGGGTGTCACACCTTAATATCTTACCTTTAATGGTTTATGAAGAACTAATTGTAATATTTGTAATTGCAGGTGTAGAAGCAGTGCTGTACCATAGACCAGTTGGTGATGTTCATCGCTTGGGTACAGTGCCCACCGTCTCTTCAGGCAAGGTAATATTCTGACCTCTTTCAATCTACACTCGACCAAAAAACAATCTTTACACTGGTGAGCTGTAAATAATCTAGTGTGAACGGAATGAATCGGGTGAAACATACGTATGTGAGGTATTATCATAAGATTTCGACCCACTCCCAGAATGTTTAGAGCGTTAGTGTAAAGATTGTTTCTTGGTCGAGTGTACGATGACGCTATGCATGTTCTTCAGGCTAACATTAAACAATTTTCCTCAGTTTTGAAAGACCCTCTAGAAATCAAAAGGGTGAAATCCATATAAATGAGCCCCCCTACCCCCTTCCCTTCCCCCTCCTCTTCCCTCCCCCCTCCCCTTCCCTCCCCCTCCCCTTCCCCCAACCCGGAGAGAGATAAAAAACAGGTCACCCCCCTTAAGCCGGTATCACACGAGAGCTTTTATAGTCAACATTCGATAATCAAAAAAATTCTGGCAACATTTCTGGACTATTTTGCACTTGTAACGAAAACTAGACTGATGATAGTTGCATATAGGTAGCATAAATATTATAATGTTAACCTCATAAGCTGCCAGACCAGTGTTCAGGATAAATGTTGAGGGAAAAGGCGCTCGTGTGATACCGGTTTTAACTTCGCTATATAGCCTGTTTTAGTCTACCATATGTCTGAGAAATATTAATGGAGTATAAGTGATAATGTAGCATAAATATTAATGGAGTATAAGTGATAATGTAGCATAAAGGCGCTAACGTAGCCCACTAAATGGTAATTATGAAATTAGTCCTACCAAAGCATTATTCCAGTTGCGAAATAGTCTAAACCTAATGGCTGCGTTCAGCCATAACTCGCTTTGCAATACATAAGGCAGCTTGTCGTGTACCAATATGACACAAATATGGATAATATGATTCTTATTCTTAACCTAACCAAACAACTTACCCTAGATCTAGTACATTGGATAGATAACTGCCTTTGGGAAATAATACAGCATAATAGAGTACCATATTGAGATGTACAATTGGCCAAATAAGTCTTGTCGCCGCTGTCATTAAGTCGTGTCGCCGCTGTCATTACGTTTTGCTCGCTGTGTGTCGTGTTAATGTTTGTCATATGTTGAATAGGGTGTGTAAAGATAGGGAAAATGTTTGTGTATCTCACTCGAAGCGATTAATTAACCCGTCGAGTACCAGCGACGTGTACTATATTATATTTTGGCTATGTTTTGACGATATTATGCAGCTTGGGAAGGATCTGTGGTAGTTAAGAGGGTGGGTTGAGATATATTGAAGCCTTATTATTGCTACAAGAGATCCTTCCTAAGCTGAATAAAGTAATCTAATAGTTGCCAGAATATGATAAAAAGGACGTCCCTGGTACTGATTGGGTTAATGGTTAGATAGTGCCGATACCAATTATGGATCGAAATATACTTGGTGCCGCGACATCACTTATTTGGCCGACTGTACGCCGAGTGGTGTTGTTTCAGGATATCAATATTGACCACAACGCCACTGGTCTAAGGGCTTATAATAATAGCAGGGGTAAAGCCGCTGTCACACGAGCGCTTTTTCCGTCAATTTTCCATGAGCAAGTTTGGTTCTCGTATTATTTAGGGACATTTTCGCACTGGTATCGGTAACTAGACTGAAGGTAGATTATGTTAAGCGCGTGAATTATAATAAAGTGTCATTGTTCAAGCTTCCAGACCATAATTGCCCGTAAAAATTGCTCGAAAAAAAGGCTCGTGTGACTCCGACTTAACCAAACCGCTTGCTTGACACAGACGTGGGTAAACCATCATATTATGTTAAGGGGAGGCAGACCGTTTTTCTGGACCCCCTTCTCCCTAATGTTTAGCCCCACTAGTTTTGAGATTATAAGACGTTCGGCCCATTAGTTTGGCGATTTTAACACCTTTCGCCCTATTTCGTTGTCAATTTTAAGACCTTTCGTGCATTTTTCGATAGAAAAATTTCCCGGTCGAAGGCCGGTTCCTCTTAAAATTACAGGCTCGCTATCGTTCGCCAGGAAAAATTCGACACCTAAATGTCATGAAAGGTCTTGAAATTGACAACGAAATGGGGCGAATAGTATTAAAATCGCCAAACTAATGGAAAGAACGTCTTAAAATTTCAAAACTAATATGCTAAACACGAGGGTGAAGGGGGTCCATAAAAAGCGAGTAGTACCCCCTTAACCCCTTCATCACCATTACGTAAAGTTCATAATATTCTGGTTACCGATAGACGATTTTCTTTAGTATACAATCTACCTCTACGACTCAAATGGGGTAAATACGATCTCAATAAACCCTCTTAAATGCCTAGGTCCTTCTTAAGGGGAGGTGTTTAGTTTCCTCCCTAGACTTCCATCAAGCTTAAAATTACACTCCCTAGACCCCCTTTCAAGATAAATTTGTGCATTTTTCGGTAGAAAAATGTCTAGGTCGAAGGCCAGTTCCTCTTAAATTACAGGCTCGCTATCGCTCGCCAGGAAAAAATCGACACCTGAATGGCAGGAAAGGTCTTAAAATTGACAGAAATGGGGCGAATGTTCTTAAAATTGCCAAACTAATGGGGCGACCGTCTTAAAATCTCAAAAGCAATGGGGCTAAACATGAGGGAGAAAGGGGACCAGAAAAAATCCCTCAAGCCGACATCTCCCCTTAACCCCTTCTGTACCGGAACCGTCTTTTTCATTTTCTTCTAGTTATATTTAGACGATTTTGTGCTGTTTAAGAAGGATCTGTGGCAGTCAAAACGGGTCAAGTGATATTGTTCGAAGCCTGTTCATTACTTGAGGCTCTTATTAAGGGGAGATCTCCACTTGAGGGATTTTTTTCCTTGACCCCTTTCTCCCTCATGTTTAGCCCCATTGCTTTTGATATTATAAAACGTTTGCCCCATTAGTTTAGCGATTTTAAGAACTTTCACCCCATATTAAGACCTTTCGTGCCATTCAGGTGTCAATTTTATCCTGGCGAGCGATAGCGAGCCTGTAATTTAAGAGGAACCGGCCTTCGGCCGGGAAATTTTTCTACCGAAAAATGTACAAATTTATCTTGAAAGGGACTCAAGGGGGTGTAATTTTAAGCTTGATGGAGGTCTAGGGAACAAACTAAATACCTCTCCTTAAACTGAGTAAAATCGTCTAATAGTACCCAGAATAAAGTTTAAAGGACGTCGCCGGTACTGAAGGGGTTAATGAAGGTGGGTATCTGTGATTGGCTGATTGTAATGACGTAATCAACATATTACACTTGCTTGATTGGGTAGTGATTGGTTCCTTCTCGTGTGCATGATGTAACCTATGCATTGACCACTTGCGAGTTTTGGTCTATAAGTAAGTTGGAGCTGTAAATATCAATATTAAGGAGAATTACTTAAATAATACGAGTTGGTGATGGATAGAAAATTGGCTGAATTTGATATGTACTTATAAATGCACTACGACCATCTTTTAGCTGGTAATTTTGTTATATATCGACGTCTAAAGCTCCAACTTCCTTATAGCCTGACACTCGCCAGTGGTCAATTCGGACATGCTAAAAAAAAAAATATATATAAGAAGTCAGAAGTGTCTCGTGACTTAATTAATGTGCAGGAGTTAGCAAGTTAAGAGGGTGGTACTCGCTTTTTCTGGACCCCCTTCTCCCTCGTGTTTAGCATATTAGTGTTGAGCTTTTAAGACGTTCGTTCCGTTAGTTTGGCGATTTTGAGACCTTTCGCCTCATTTGTTTGTGAATATTAAGACATTTCGTGCCCTTTACGTGTCAATTTTTTCCTGGCGAGCTATTATATGGATGACTCGAATCTTCATTATGATGTTTTGTCTAGTATGCGACTTTTGATAGTGTATTTAAGGGGAGATTTCCACTCGAGGGATTTTTTTCTTGACTCCTTTCTCCCTCATGTTTAGCCCCATTGCTTTTCTATTTTAAGACGTTCGCCCCAGTATTTTGACGATTTTAAGAACTTTCGACCCATTTCTGTCAAATTTAAGACCTTTCGTGCCATTTATGTGTCGATTTTATCCTGGTGAGCGATAACGAGCCTGTAATTTAAGAGGAACCGGCTTTCAGCCGGGACATTTTTCTACCGAAAAATGTACACATTTATCTTGAAAGGGGCTCAAGGGGGTGTAATCTTAAGCTTGATGGATATCTAGGGACCAAACTAAAAACCTCCCTATACTTTGTCATATACTGTCTTACTTACAATTTAATTTTCTAACTGGTTTTTTTCTCTCTCTTTGCAGGTAAGGAGGCTTAGACTGGCAAAGGTACGCCGAGGTTTTCCCAAAGTTCAAATGTCAGTGTAGAGACGATTGCCGGAGTTAAAGTAAACACTATCAGTACTATCCCAGTGAGAGCATAATGTTACGTGTATTATGAGTCAGTGGGCGTGTTTAGTTTGTATGTTCTTATATTCTTGTTAAGTTTGATTTAGTGTTCATAAGTAACTTGGTCTATGCTTATATTTGTCTAAATTTCAAATAGGATTAATCTTGAGGGGGCATCATTCATCATGAACTAATCGGTTTACATATTTGTTACAAACAACTAAAATAACAAAGCCAGCCAACATAGTGGGATGGGGTATAGGAGGGAGAAGAAGAGAAGTAGAAGAGGATGAGGTGGGGGTCAGGAGGTCAAAAGTTCATCAGGAATAGATGGAGTGTGTTGGGAAATGCTGAGGTATGGTGGTGAGATAGTGATTGAATGGGTATGGAAAATGTGTAAACTAAATTAAAATTTAAAACTTGCAAACTAAACAAACCAAAATTGGGACAAGGACAATATAAAGTCAAATTAAATTATCAAAATCGCTATGTGGAAACAACGCTTACTAAAATGAAAATTATTAAATAAAAGAACACAATCATGGTGTATAATTACTAGCATGGGAGAAGGGAAGTGCACCTGATGACTGGAAGACAGGCAATATAGTCGCCCTGTATAAGGGGAAAGATGAGTGTGTGGTAACCACCGAGGTATTTGTCTGATAAGCGTAGTAGGGAAGGTGTACGGTAGGATAGTGATCGAGAGAGTGAGAGTGAAAACGGAGAAATGGGTTGGAAACAAGCAGGACGGGCTTAGGAAGGGAAGAGGATGTATTGACCATATTTTTGAACTAAAATATGGTGTAGAGAAATATCTGGAGAAGCGGCAAAAGTTGTATGCTGCGTTTATGGACTTGGAGAAGGCCTATGACTGAGTTGATAGAGAAGGTATGTGGAAAGTACTGAGAATATACGGAGTAGATGGTAATAAGTTACTTGAGAAGTGCGTGCGGAGTTATGTGGAGGGATAGACGAATGAGGAAATAAGAGAGGTGTGGTGTGGATGCAGATGTGCTGGAAAGTGTGAAAAAGAACACCTTGATGGTTCGGCCATGTGGAACGTAAGGGAAGCAAAAGAGTGACTAAGAGAGTGGACGAGAGTGAGGTGGAAGGACAGAGAGGGAGAAGTAGACCGAGAGAGAGGTGGAAGGGTGGAGTTAAGAGGTGTATGCGTGAAAGCGGTGCTGGATGGGAGGAGGGATGTGGACTAACTGGGGACAGAGGTGCATGGGGGGTTTCGTTCGTGGTCATCCCTTCTGGGATCATGGCGTCCGGCAATAGATAGATAGAACTAAAATTCCTTTTAATAAATAGTTAGAACATAATCGAGTCAATGTTGATTACTATTAGTTTTATCGTTATTATGCCAACATATAAACAAATACGCCTCTCTGGATTATAATAAAAATAATAATAGAATGTTAACATAATTACTCAATGTTCATCCAGTTTGATTGCTCTTGACAAAATGTTGCCTTGCTCACTGGGATTTTACATTATTATTGCTGGGAAAACCAAAGCTATCATGGTCATCTACATACCTCATAATTCCTCACCGCTGGATCTCCCACCGAAACACCTGCGCCCGTCTACTGTCTTCTGAATGTGAGTGTTAACCTTTCACCCCTCTGTCTCTCCCACGATCACTCTTCTTTCTCACTACATTATTATTGTCTGTCTCTTTCTCTCTCTGTCAGGGATGATAGGATGTTCAGTAGGGACCTTAGGATGCACTGTTAATTTGTCCCAAACTGTGGCTGACTTCTTTCTCTCTTTGCAGGTGCCAGAACTTCAGATTCGCAGCTTGGAAGATGTTGTAGTAGTTTCTCATGACTTGCGACGTGTTCAGTTTTCAATACTATTCTATCTGCAATTGTATTTACGGGGAAACTTACTGCAAAGCGGTCCTTGGAATTGCTCATTGTAGCAACTCTTAAGATCCGTACTCTGGAGCCTTTCTAGAGTCCGGTGCTGGCAATCCGGTTGTAAACCTCCTACCATGGCAGTTGTTCAGAGGTGCCAGGCTCTAGTGCCATCAGTGGGTGGACTATTAACTTCCATTTATCAGTTGCTGTGCACCTTATGGGAAGCAATCCTCCGTAGTAGAATACTGATCCCTGCTGAAGCTCTTGCCCATGTAAGCCTCTTGGTCTAGCAGTGTTGACCCCTCCGAAATGGGTGGATTTGTTAGATTACAACCTGAATTGTTATCCTCTATCCCTTCTGTAGATGAATCTGGCTCTTCTGTTGATTGTCCCTCCATGGTAGTGACGCTGGAACCTTTCCAGTCAGCAACTCGCTGCCGAACCTCTGCTGGTCATGCTGGTTTTGGTGCTAGTCTGAATGCCAACCATTTCTTGTTAGGGGGACCCACAGAGGGCTGCTCTCGGGCAGCATTGGTCTCTTGGGCATCCTCTTGATGTGGTGCCAGATCCCTGTGTCCCATCCTTTGCGAAGTTCTTGATTGTCAATACTGTAAGTGGTATTTCTTTAACCGAAATGAAGTATTTAATACCTATCGTTGTTTAGTCACTGCGTGTGGTGTGGCCCCTCATGTGGTCTCCCGCCATGATGGCAGCCTACTTGTTGCATTCTCTACTCCTGCCCAGAGTGAACGCCTCCTAGCTCTCCGTCCTATTAAAGATGCTGCGTTTGAATGGGTCTTTGAATCAGACGCGTGGGGTTATTTTCTAATGCGATTAATGGGTGCGAGGTATATTCTATGCCACAACTGCTCGGCTTTAGGCTCTTCATTCCATACACCATGCTGGTGTTAGTCTTTCTATGGGGTTGTTTTTATTTCTCCCCCATTCCCAGCTTATATGATGCTGGGGAACCTTCCCTGGATCTTCGTTAAAACCTCTGGAATATGTGTTTGTGTTATCGTCTACAGCGACATCCTGGGTCGCTGTCATAGTTGTCTTATTCTTCCACAATTTATGATGGCACTTACACTTAATACTCTAGCCTCCCAGCCCCTTTTGGCTGTCGAGCCCGGGTTCTTGTTGGTGAGCATTCTTTACCAAGGCTCTCTGTTGTTCCTTTTAGATTTCGTGCTGTTTCCCCTTGGGTCCTTCCGGTTGTTTGTTATTGCTGCTATTTCCCCTTGTCCAAAACTACGGTCCCAGGGGAGGTTATGCGGGTTTCTTTTTTGGAGCATGCCTCACAGCATTCTGGCTCTGTTTTTGCTTTATCCGGTGCTGGAGTCGGGTTTGGTGATGTTTCCTGATATTAATTGTATTGGTTCTCTCCCCTCTTGTGCCTCTTTATTTATGGCTGAGCTTTCAGCTGTTATACCGGCTTTTCGGGTGGTTTTTACGATTCCTGTGAATATTTGTACTGTTTTTAGTGACTCTCAGTCGTTTCTCTCCTCCCTTGAGTCCTCACTTGCTGGTTTTATATATTTTTAGCTGGGTGAGTTTAGGTGGTTGTCGGGGTCACAGTGTCTCCTTTTGCTGCTCGTGCATCTGTTGAGGGTAATGAGCGGGCAGATGATGTGGCCAAGGCAGCTAGGTCTTCTACAGTGATATTTACCCAGACATTTGGTCTGCTATTTGTTTTGCTTGGCAGCGGAGGGGGGGATTGTGTTGGTATGAATTAGGTGGTGGCACGTTCACGTTTCTTTCTCTTATGCGAGGTTTTATGTTTCATATTATTGTTAAGTTTTATTTTTTTTCTCGGTTTTAATACATTTTGTTTATTTTAATTCCCTGTTTTAATCTTATTGTTTTGTGTGTTCTCTGTTTTGTATTTTACCTCCGCTTTTTTTGGGTTATAGTTTGTATTTTACTTTCAGCGGCAATGACCTTTGCTGTTGGCTGAATGGGACTTATCCATAGTTTGTTCTTTCCATTGTGGTATATGAAAGTGGCTGTGTTGCTGATTTAATCAAAAGAAAGCGCATGTTCTAGGTATTTTGCTTTGGGGAGTTTAATTCACTTCCAGGTGCAGACTGACTTTTTCTGGGATTGACCTTTGTGCTCATTGGATGCTGGCTTCAATTTTACGTGGGAGTTCCAGCCGGATTTGCTTGGCAATGACCACTTTTAATTTTCTATTGAGTCAGCTGAACCGGGTCCTGTCACTCGGCTTCTCAGGTGATGTAATGATTGGACTGACTAATCATTTGCACACCTCATTTACTCTCTGGCATCTATGGATGACTTTGTGTTGATAATGCGGGTCTCCTATTTACAGCTTCATCCTGTAACATTTCAATCTGCCCTTCAGACTTTCGGAGTTTTCCCAAGATGCTCTGTCCCGTGGTGGTTGGTTAGATATTCTATTGCTTAAGGGGCTATGAGGGTTGCGTTTTCATGGTATCGGCACCATAAAATATTGTTTATCTTGTTGCTGATCGTTGGCCAAGAACACAGCATGCTATGTTATCAGGGAGGCTAGGAAGGGTCATTACTCGTTAATGATCGAACATCTAGGAGCAAATGGTGGAAAAAAGTTCACTAAAATACCGAGAAGTTCTCTCATCTTAGGCTCTCTATCCTCTGTGTGGGTGGTGTCTTGGCTGTCCTCCCCGCTTCAGAGGACAAGAGTGAGAGACCTGGACTTTGAAATGGCCGTGGCAGAATTGGGGAGCAGCTAGGTTGAATGTAGGGAGGTACAATAAGATAAACTATAAGGGAACTAGAATAAAAAGATAGATAGTACACCACTTTGTAATTGTCACTTTAATAAAAAGGTGTCTTGACTGCTGTGATCAGGATGTACAGTAGATAAGAATACGTTTACCTCTGCTTTTGCTAGGAATTCGTTTTTGCAGCCAGTTATCCTGTCTTTTCCTGTCACTGTCATAGGGAAGAGTCATGTACTGGGCTTTGGTTCGTTGTGAGGGCAATTTTACATCCCCTTTTTAATCCTTAATATCATCATGCATTTCTTTTTTTGTTATTCATGATGCTTCCCATGGACCTGACAATATTACTTATTCAGTGTTACAGCACCTCTGTCCTCATGCGTTGCTTTTTACTCCCAACAATATTTTAACGGGTATAGCTGGAATGGGTATATCCTTGTACATAGTGTGATGCTTTAATTTTCGTTGCCTATGGCTTAGTCTCTCCATTACCAACCTATTGCACTTAGGTCTTAACCAAGTTTTATAAATGGATTTTAAATGCACTACACCTTTCAAGTTTGTGGGTTCCACCTAATAAGATATATTTGTCAAGGAGCTTGGTGTCCATCAAGGCAGTGTGTTGAGAATAACACAGTGTGTGGTCTTCATTAATAGTGTAGCACCTTCCCTCCCTTAGGCATTGTTTTACTCACTGTATATGGATGACCTGCATATATAGTTCTCTGCCACCCGTATATCCACTGCAAAGGAGCACCTTCTTCTGATTCTATATATATATAAGATACAAGATGCTGTACATTTCTGGCTTGATGGGTGATCACTGTTTAGGAGAGTTCACCTTGATTTCAACTTGTTTCTGGCTTGTTGTCGGCTTTGTTTAGACGAGGTTAAATTTCTGGGTTTGACTATTGGTCATTGTCTGAAATAAGTTCTTCGTGTGAAAGCCCTGAAGGAATACTGTCTTCGAGATACGGTTCTGCTGAAGGTTCTGTCTCGTGCTTCACTGGGAGCATACCGTATGACATTACTTAAGCTTTATACTGAAGTATATTTCTTGTCCATGCTATGCTTGCCTGGGTATTCGAAGTATACTTCTTTGACAACTGCATGGCTAAATTCAGTGTACCAAGATGCTGTTCATATTTCAACGGTATGTTTCGTTATTTGTTCAATTCATAGATTCTGTGATGTAGGCCTACACTGTAAAAATTGAATACTTAATTGAAACCAAATTTATACATATAAGAAAGTGTCTCACGTGTGTGTTATAATTTGAGTATATAAAGTACAGTTTATGTTTTGTTATAAATAAGTGTTGAATATTTACAGTGAAGGAGAACCTCAACTGGATCTTCATTGGCACCTCTTAATTATGAGAATGTATTTTCATCTTCAACTGATTTTACGATTTCTGGCATTTGTCTTGTTGTTTCCATGGCTTATATTGGTATAATTGCTAGCAGTTGTTGGTGTTGAAAAGTATATTGATAATTCTGACACTTGAAATATTGAAAGCCTTCCATGTAAACACAAATCCAAAGGTTCGCTTTCTCGTATTCAACGTGTACATAGTCTCAAGCATATCCTAAAGTTGTGTACCCTCTACTTGTGTAGGCGATTGTACATATGCAATTCACTTGAGTGTCCCTTCTCCCTTTGGCTCTCGAACCTGGGCTCTACCGCAGCTTCCTGTTACTCCTTTTCTATTTCCCACTGTTCCTCCTTGGGTTCATTTGGTTGGTTGTTTTACCGCTTATTTTGCCATGCCACAGCTTGCGGTTCCTTGGGAGGTTGTGAGAGTTTTGTTTGGAAAATATGACTTTGCTGGTACAGTTTCTGTTTTCATGGATGGCTGTGTGTGTGTGTGTGTGTGTGTGTGTGTGTGTGTGTGTGTGTGTGTGTGTGTGTGTGTGTGTGTGTGTGTGTGTGTGTGTGTGTGTGTGTGGTGTGTGTGTGTGTTATAGTGTATATGTGTGTGTGGTGTGTGTGTGTGTGAGTGTGTGTGTGTGTGTGTGTGTGTGTGTGTGTGTGTGTGTGTGTGGTGTGTGTGTGTGTGTGTGTGTTAGGTGTGTGGGTTTGTGTGTGTGTGTGTGTGTGGGTTTGTGTGTGTCTGTGTGTGTGTGTGTGTGTGTGGTGTGTGTGTGTGTGTGTGTGTGTGTGTGTGTGTGGTGTATGTGTGTGTGTGGTGTGTGTGTGTGTGTGGTGTATGTGTGTGTGTGTTTGTGTGTGTGTGTGTGTGTGGTGGTTGTGGTGTGTGTGTGTGTGTGTGGTGGTTGTGGTGTGTGTGTGTGGTGGTGTGTGTGTGGTGGTTGTGGTGTGTGTGTGTGTGTGTGTGTGTGTGTGTGTGGTGTGTGTCTGTGTGTGTGGTGTGCGTGTGTGTTGTGTGTGGTGTGTGTGTGTATGTGTGTGTGTGTGTGTGTGTGTATGTGTGTCTGTGTGTGTGTGAGTGTGTGTGTGTGTGTGTGTGTGGGTGTGTACGTGTGTGTTTGTTTGTATACGTGTGTGTGGGTGTGTACGTGTGTGTGTGTGTCTGTGTGTGTGTGTATGATGTGTGTGCAGGTGTGTATGTGTGTGTGTGTGTGTGATTGCGTGCTTGTTGTGTGTGTGTGTGTGTGTTTGTTGTGTGTGTGTGGTGTGTGTGTGTGTGTGTGTGTGGTGTGTGTGTGTGTGTGTGTGTGGGTGTGTGTGGTGTGTGGTGTGTGTGTGTGTGTGTGTGTGTGTGTGTGTGTGTGTGTGTGTGTGTGTGTGTGTGTGTGTGTGTGTGTGTGTGTGTGTGTGTGTGTGTGTGTGTGTGTGTGTGTGTGTGTGTGTGTGTGTGTGTGTGTGTGTGTGTGTGTGTGTCTGTGCTGTGTGTGTGTGTGGTGTGTGTGTGTGTTGTGTGTGTGTGTGTTGTGTGTGGTGTGTGTGTGTGTTGTGTGTGTGTGTGTGGTGTGTGTGTGTGTTGTGTGACTGTGTGTGTGTGTGTGTGGGGTGTGTGTGTGTGTGTGTGTGTGTGTGTGGTGTGTGTGTGTGTGTGTGTGTGTGTGTGTGTGTGTGTGTGTGTGTTCCCACGGTTATCATTAGGTGTGGCCAAGGTTGTTGGGTCTGTTTCAGGTCCAATTTGTCTCCTTCCTCAGCATGATATTCATTCTGCTTTTCGAGCTGCGTGGCAAAAAGTTGGACTGTGTTGATGTCAATAAGTTGTTTCTAGCTAAACATTCTATTGTTTTGTTGGCTCAATGGATGTTTTATACTCCTTGTGAATGAATTTACCATATTTATTTTAGTAACGCAAAATGCCCTCTTCTCTTTAGTCTTATAGTTCTCCTAACCAGTTAAATTTAGGCATATTTAGCTGGTTGGTCCTTCTTGGTCATTACAACCATATTTGCTAATGCTGGGTCCCTGCGTATGTGTCAGTTGGGTGTAAGGAGAGAGCAGATAGTGTGGGCAAGATGGTTTGGTTTATTCTAGCTCTAATTTGTTTCCTTCCTCGCTATGATATTTGTTCTGGATATTTCGTATGTTTTATTTTATTTATTATGTACGATATTTATTTATTATATTTATTTGTTATTGTATTTATTTATATATTTGTTATTGGATTTATTTATATACCGTTTTTTTTTTTTTTTTTTTGAGCTACATGGCAAAAGGTTGGATTGTGTTGGTGTCAATAAGTTGAAGGAAATTACTTTTACTGTGTCCTGACCTTGGAGTTATCCACTGATGCACCGCTATTGGGCAAGAGCACTTTGCCACGGATTGGATAGTGTCGCCTCATGTGCACCTTATGTTCAGACCTGCTCAGTCATATTGTGATGTTTGTTTGATCTCGTTAACCCCTTCTGTACCGGCGATGTCTTTTTAATATAATTTTAGCTATATTTAGATACTTTTGTGCAGCTTAAGAAGGGTCTGTGGTAGTAAAAGGGCAAATTAGGTAGTTCGAAGCCTATTAATTGCGGGAGGCTCTTTTTAAACTGAATAAAATGGTTCTAGTAGCCAGTATAAAATGAAAAGGACGTCGCCGGTACTGAACGGGTTAACTATAAACCCATTTTGACTGAAGTTACATCGGCGGCATCTTCCCGGTGTTGTTACTTTCTCTCTTCTTGGAACTGGGGGGGATGATGCTTGTCACTCAGGAGGGTGACTCTATTAGCGTTCCTTGTGGATGCTGAGTTTTTGCTTATTTCTGTTTTTTCTTTAGTCTTTTGGATCGAGTTTTGTTTATTTTTGTCTAGTGTTTCATCTGTGCTTTTGGGAGTGTAAATTGTCTTCCCTTTCATCGGCAAAAACCATCGAAGTTGCGAAGATGTTTCCTTCATTAACCCTATTCAAATTGTGCAATATTCTATAATGAACCATTGCTCATAATCTTTCATGTGTTTTGAAGTTCATAATATTTTGACATAATGTAGGCTCATTTACTGTGGCACGTTTTGTTTTCTTGCTTGGTGTGTCTTTCCATCTTGTATTTTCACATTAATTCACATTCTGTAGTGTCGTTCTTTTATTTCTTGAAACCATCACTAACACTACTAAAATGCCGTATCTTAAGATATTAATGTTTTTAAGCGGGATATGGCACCCCAAAATTTGGCAAGCCATTCGGGTGTGGAATTAAAGCATAGAGGTTGAAAGGTCCGGATAGTCGAATTGTACGCCCTCATGGGAGATTGCAATCATTGCAATCATGCAATCATGTACCTGAAGGTCCCAATTTGGACATTCATCCAGGTCATGTCCTAGGTTAAACCAGGATATACGCTGCATCAACAGGAAGACCTATCGGCCAGCCCAATCCCATCTCCTTACTCAAGAGAGACAGTAACAGGTAGCAGTGAATGTGGAGAGAAAAAACAAAACATTTAACGCTTTCAGATGGGTTTGTTCTTGCGACCACTGCTTGCGACTCTTAACTTGTTTTCCACTACACAAACTAATTAGCTGCTAAGGAAGCAGCATTCGAGAGACGACCCTATCTTTGGCGTCAATGGTGGTATAGGGAACCATACAAGGCTGTGATGTGGTAATAATGTTGAGGGTGCAGAACTTGGAGAACCTTTGAATATCCCTTCAGTATGGTAGTAGACCAGTTTTCATCGATGTAGCTGGAATGCGATGTTCTGGTGCGATATACAGTAGAGGTTGAACAAAATCTGGCTTAGGTTGCTCCTGCTCGCAAATGTGTTGTATGAGCGTGGTTGTTGGATCTCTCTCTCCTCTTAGGTAGTTGTGAGATTACAAATGTGTTGTATGAGCGTGGTTGTTGGATCTGTCTCTCCTCTTAGGTAGTTGTGAGATTACAAGTGTTAGCCAGCAGTGGTGGGGCAGCTGAGGCATTGGATTAGTTACCTTTTCTACCGCCACATCCACATTTTCTATTCCCATGGCTCTAATCCTGGCTTTAGGAAAATGGGTCCATGGAAGGGTGACTCGGATGTGATCAATGGAGGAGTAGGTAAGACCTATGTCAAATGATTAATTTTGTTAATTGTGAATGCATGATTAGCAGGGTCATTAATAATATAACATTAACACACATGTCGCATTATCCATAGGAGTGTCTCTAGGCTTGTCTGGCACTCGAGTATGACTTGCAAATATGTTATTTTAATCAGTTTGAGGACTTATTTGTTGGCTTCCTGAAAATCTTATTTATACGTGATGGCTGTCAGGTCCTACAATGTGGCCACTTTACCCAGGATCGGTGTTAACATGGCAATCATGATGGTATTGAGCTCTTCAAGTGTTTCTTTCGTGCTGAATTTTGTAACCCAGCGGAAGGTGTCAGTTTGTTGTTGTTGTTATTCCCCAAGCTGCCTGGCCGAACAGCCCCAAGGCCCCGAGCAAGGCCAAGGCCATAACCGAGCACCCCCACAGAACCCTCCCTACCGACCACAATAAAGCCTGGGTGACCGAAGCCACTCCATGGCGGGGAGCTGAGGAGGGTGCGGAAACGCCCAGGAAACCAAAGCCCCACCCAGGGCCCTGTGCCCCTCAGCAATTATGAAGAAAAGTTAAGGGGCAAAGGAAAAATGTGGTGCTTTAGCTTCCAATCTTGGTAGATTGGGAGGTCAATCCACGGAAGAGACGCCGTCACTTGAGATCTAGAAGATATATAAGTAAAAGGAACAGTCAGAGTAAGCTATGGGTATGGCAGAGATCGCTCAGTTCTCACTCTGATAGACCAGCCCATCACCAGGGTGTCGGTTTGTTATTTGTAATGGTAGCCATCTTGATCACTACAGAATAAAAATTATGATTTAACGTCATTATGACCATTTCCAGATAGTCGGCTGATCCAAGGCAGGGCTGAAGGGCTGAATTGATATTGTTGCTCTGGCCATCATTTTAATGCCTGTGACGTTCTTGGCATTGTACAAAGTACTAAATGTCCTGCAGAGATTCTGTGGTTTCTCAATGATAGTTCAATCCCTTTCAATAGTCCAGAACCTCCTCTCGCGAGTGTAAGACAACGGTGCCTCTAGTGAAAATAAGTGCACGTAGGGTTTAGTAATAACACTGATTCGGAATGTTCAATTATTTAGGGTCATTTATGTCAGAATGGGTTGTTCAGCCTCTGGAATTATGTCCTACCACAGTTTTGGATATGGTGCCCACAAATCAATCAAGTCGTCTGGATGTAGGAGGCAGCTATTCGAGGGGTGACAGTCTTCAGTGTTAATGAGGTGGCATAGAGCATTTCGTAGAGCTGTGATGTGGCGATGGTGTTGAGCCCTTCTGTATTGTAGATGACCAGGTTGACATTGTCGCAGCTGGAACCCAAAGATGCTATGCTGCTACACACAAGTCGCAGACATTTGATCATATTTGTGGCAGAAATTACCTTCGGGGAAGGATACAGAAGAACGCGTAGAACGTCCTAAATGATAGCATAGAGCAGCTTGGCTGTATGAACGACTGGCAAGTATTGGCAGATTTGGCCAACATTGACCGAAGTGTCTTGCTAATATATACGTGAATAAAGTCTATGATAATATTATGGTAACGTAAAACAAAGATATGAGTGTTTTTGTTATCTATAATTGATACTCTTTTATTCAAATAGTATTCATTCAGGTAGGTTTTACTAATAAGACACGTTTAATTATTTTTATCTTAACCCGGAAACTCAATAGGCCTCATATTAGGGTCTCGTAATGGACGGCGATAGGCCTAACAGAGGCGCGATTTTGTAAGGTGTTCAAAAACCACGGCAAAGGTGGGATACGTATGAAAATGTGATGGAAACTAGGACTACATTTCAACTCCCGATATCTAACATCATAATGCACTCCACTCACCAATTAGAGTACTCAACCCCAATGCAACTAAGGGCAAATTCACCAGGCTATATATATATATATATATATATATATATATATATATATATACAGTATAGTCACAATAACTAGATGCATGGTTATTCATTAAGTAATTAACAATCATAGTCATTGTGTTTTAGTTGCAGCGAGAGCACTACTTGTATTTATTAAGATATTATATTTTATTACGTGTTAGGAGAGAGACGCCTACAAATACGTCATAAGCTTCTCCCTCTGTCCCTGTTCCTGCGTCCTTAGTGTTTTAGTGAGATGCAAGAGGGTCCTCCACTGGTAGACCACCATCGAGCCTAGTAATTTGCTAATAAACGTCGCGTGGGCTAGGATTATGTTGTTTGCAGATATTAATTTGTTTTCTCGTGCTACGCAACCAGTTCACTCTTTCTTTCGTTATAGTGAGTTAGTATAAGTTATTGTGTACCAATATTGTTCTTGTATGTATATAATATAATGTATATAATATAATGTATATAATATAATGTATATAATATAACCATTATAATTATGTCATACAACACCGTTTTAAGGGGATGTATTTAGTTTGTTCCCTAGACCTCCATCAAGCTAAAAATTACACCCCCTCGAGTCCCTTTCAAGATAAATTTGTAAATTTTTCGGTAGAAAAATTTCCCGGCCGAAGGCCGGTTCCTCTCAAATTACAGGCTCGCTATCGCTCGCCAGGATAAAATCGACACCTGAATTGTACGAAAGGTCTTAATATGGGGTGAAAGTTCTTAAAATCGTTAAACTAATGGGGGAAAACGTTTTATAATATCAAAAGCAATGGGGCTAAACATGAGGGAGAAAGGGGTCAAGAAAAATATACCTCAAGTGGAGATCTGCCCTTAATGTAACCCCCGTGTTGGTTGGCATCTGTGCACTGGTGGCGTCTGGAGAGGACCAGTCCACAAGGGGAGAATTCTTGTTCAATTATATCTTGTTGTAACCTTTCTAGGCTTTCTTAAGCCACGTAAAGTAAAGATACTAACGTAATAGCATGACAGAGGGAGTCCTAGAATACTGATATGATTTTCCATTGATTTTCTCACACCTTTCTATATATTTCTATGATGCATCGGTAGCCTGTTGCTACCATGTTTTTCACTTTGTTGGCATGTTGCTAGGCTTGGTTTGTGACTGAGGTTGGGGATAGTTTTAGTCCCTGTGGGAGCAGGCCGGGTTGTACCGCTGCGGCTTCATGATCTAACACGTAGGATAACCAGTGTTACCCATATAAATAAGTAACACCCCGATCTTAACATTAATAATCAATTACAAACCCCAATGCACTTGAATAAACTAATGAAAGCATATGGTCCTCCCGGGATTCGAACTCGGGACACCACACCCAGAAAATCAGCATCTAAACCATTACACCACCAGCACAGTTAACAAACACACAACATACACATACAATACCCATACACTGTTTCCTTTGTGTTGCGGCCGGTAGGAGGGAAGGACATACCCGGGGCGCTCTGCAGTACCCTAGTTTGTCATCCGAACCTCAGACATTAAGGGGAGAGGTTAACTTTTTGGGCGATTTTTGCATGTATTCTTTATTTTTCTAGTTTCCTCCCTAGACTTCCATCAAATTTAAAAAAACATCCATTAGATCCCCCTTCTAGATTAATTTGTACATTTTTCAGTAGAAAAATTTCCCGGCCGAAGGCCGATTCTTCCAACATTACAGGCTCACTATCGTTCGCCCGGGAAAAAAGTCGACACCTAAATAGCACGAAAGTCTAAATATTGACGTAGAAATGGGGCAAAAGGTCTTAAAATCGACTAACTAATGGGGCAAACATCTTAACATCTGAAAACTAATGGGGCTAAACATGAGGGAGAAAGTGGTCCCGAAAACCGGCCCATGTCCCCTTAACCAACCTCAACATTGCTTTAGTTTTGCTTAGTTTGCCTTCAGCTTGGTCACCTGTTTGTAAAGCTGTTATCACACGAGAACTTTTATAGTCAACATTCGATGATCAACATTTTTCTGGTAACATTTCTAAATTAATTTGCATTGTTGTCAGAAACTAGACTGATGATAGATGAATTTAGGCAACCGAAATATTGTATATGTTGGCCTCATAAGCTGCCAGACCAGTGTTGAGTATAAATGTTGAGGGAAAAAGCGCTCGTGTGATACCGGCTTAAGTTATATACCTAGCCTTATTTTTATCACAATTATCTAAAATGTCAAAGTTGTCCTTATTTACTTGAAAATCACAAACAGCTGAGTATGGGGGCGACTGATAGGGAAGACCCGTTTTTCTTGACTTGTTTTAAGCGAGTAGTGCTTGGTATTCACTTATATATTGTTAAGAGTTTCCTCGCTAGACCTCCATCAAAGCTTAGAAAAACACCCCCTAGACCCCCTTTCAAGACAAATTTGTAAATTTTTTGGTAGACAAATTTCCGTTCCTTCTAAAATTAGAGGCTCGCTTTCGCTCGCCAGGAAAATATCGACACCTAAAGGGCACGAAAGGCTTTAATATTGACAACAAAAAATAAGGCAAAAGGTCTCAAAATCGCCAAACTAACGGAACGAACGTCTTAAAATCTCAAAACTAATATGTTAAACATGAGGGAGAAGGGGGTCCAGGAAAAGCGAATAGTAGGCTACCACCTTAAGCAAACGGTAAATTTCAATGTTTTCACATTCCTTACCCAACTATGACGAAGAATGTGAAGAGATATAGGTTGCTAATTATGCAAACCTGGTACTTGTATAATGCAGAGCCATAGTGGTTTCATATTTGTCCATTATGTACATACGGATACCAGTCTCTAGCCCACTCATAGGAATTTGTGTACCCCATATGTTTTTCTGTATCCAATTAAAACTATCCGGATTGATTTATGGATAGAACTTGCTTAACAATAAATAGTATATACAGTGTTGTAGTTGATATAAAGAAAGTTATATTCCTACATTGGTTTCCAGAGATATACTTCCATAATTAGAAATAGGTGAAGTCTACGAATTTGTATGAGTGGGCTAGAAACTACGGTATCCGAGTGTACCGATACATCAGGTGATGAGGGATTCAATTTATCGTCAGCTGGAACTAAACAAACTATAGTCATTTAACTTCAATGTTTTCGTTAGCTGTGCAGTGTATCCGGGTAAATAAGAATGAATAAACATAGTATAAAATCTGGGTAGCACTAATTTAATATAGAACAGGGCAAATGTGGCAGCTTGATCATATACTGCAATACATAACTAATAGTTAACCCTTACTGTATCAGCGACGGACGAGAGCCATCCGTAAAAAAGTCACTTGCCAGTACCAGTGATGGCTCTCACTCGTCAAGGTCAAGCGCTACATACTGAACACACTTAGAATTGGTGGTAATATTGGTAGGAGTATAATGAACACACTTAGAATTGGTGGTAATATTGGTAGGAGTATCATGAACATACTTAGGGTTGGTGGTAATATTGGTAGAAGTATCATGTTGTAACCGCCAGTATCGAGAAGTAGCTGCTACCATGACTTGTAGGCGCTGCTCTGAGGCATTGGCAACACTTCTCAGCTTGGTTACAAGCTTCCAATGGCTAGTTGGGTCAATGCTTCTCCAACTTTTGAAGTGAGAGGGTGTTCTCTTGCCTTTGAAGCCATTTTGGCCACACTGCCTGGTACAGGAGGGTACATATATGGTAATACCAATGATAATATGGTAACACCAAGCGAGCTGTAGTGACTAGCGTCTCGGACTTCCACCCAGAAGGCCAGGGTTCGCGCCCACGCTCGGCGCATTAAAGATTTTTCACAAGCACTGAGTCGTTACCATCCCTCATGAGCAAAGGGATGGGGTAGTAGTACAGGACCCCAATGGAAATACGCCTAATCGGCCTTATTGAGCTATTCTTAGCTAGCTTAGCATGCGCTAGCTTTAAGAACTATTATTATTATTATTGTTAAGCAGTTATTTGTTATGTATTCGGCTTGTATTGCTACATTGCCAATATTGGAGTATTGTACTTTGTGTTACCTATCTTTAACCCCTTCAGTATTTGAGGACGTGTTTTCACTGTGTTCTGGCTAACATCAGACGATTTTATTCAGAAGGCCCTCTACGAATCAAAAGGCTAAAATACATCTCAATTAGCCCTCTGACGTCCATTATTAATACCATAGCTGTATAACAGGCTCTACCCATGGCATGATTGAAAGGAAGAAAATCGTTGTTGTATCTTGAAAGGGTTAATATTGCATTGCCAGCTGACCTAACATCCCTCTTTAATTGGCAAGGTGTTGTGAAGGTATTAGTGTATGTGTGATGCTATGAAACGTTAAGGGGAGACATGGCGCTTTTCTAGACCACCTTCTCCCTCATCTTTAGACCCATTAGTTGTGCGATTTTATGAAATTTCGCCCCATTTCTGTCAATTTCAAGACCTTTCCTGCCAATTAGGTCTCAATTTTTTCCTGGCGAGCGATAGCGAGCCTGTAACTTAAGAGGAATCGGCCTTCGGCCAGGACATTTTTCTACCGAAAAATGTACAAATTTATCTTGAAAGGGGGTCTAGGGGGCTTCATTTTAAGCTTGATGGAGGTCTAGCGAGGAAACTAGAAAAATAATAAATAAATACAAAAAGTTACCAAAAAATGAAGGCTCTCCCCTTAAGATCGGTTGTGCTTATGAGTATATATTAACCCCTTCTGTGCCGGCGACGTCTAGCTATATTTAGACGATTTTATGCAGTTTCAGAAGGACCTGTGGTAGTCTGTCTATTTACTCAGGCCCAATCTCCACTTTTCCTTTTTTGTTTATTTTTCCTTTTTTATTTATTTATTTATTTTTTTGCGTCGGGGGCCGGGGGAGTGCTGGAGGGACCTTGGTTACCCTGGTCTCTGGGTCTTCTCCTGGATGACCTAGATGTGTGTGAATTTGTGTTTTGTTTTTGCGTGTTCGTTGTTTTCTGTTGTGTTTTGTGTTGTCTCTATTCTTGCTCTGTCGTGAGTCGGCCACCCCCCCTAGCTGTGGTAGTAAAACGGGTAAAGTGAGATAGTTCAAACCCTGTTGATTACTGGGGAGCTCTTTTTAAACCGAATAACAGCGTCGAATAGTAGCCAGAATAAAGTTAAGAAGAAGTCGCCGGTAAAGAAGGGGTTAAGCATCATCAAGCATCCTATTCCACCTTCTTTTTATTGCTGCCACTACCAAAGATTTTGGTAGATACAGCTCTAAACAGGCGACGCATAACGTAGACAGTAATGAAGATGGCCAAGTGTAGTAGGAACAAGACGTCCAACATGAGGAACTCCACCCATGAGAGCTTGGCCGCAGGACTCCTCAGCTGCGGCGCCCCTTGGTGACGGATGACGTACTCTGTCCAGAACACCGCACGTTCACGTGGTGTTGTCAGCTGGTCCCGCAGAGGTCTAGACATTGCCATGACATTTTCCTTGTACCTGAAATATAAACATGTATTATGCTACACCAATTCATGTCCACTAAATCCTTAATTTGTTCATTATGTAATATTTATCTCCCTAATGTGACAACTAATAATGGAAAATCACATTCAATTAATCGGTTTACGTTAGGATTATTTGTAGTACTTTTCTAGCTACCATCACATGATACTGCAGCATGTGTAATACATTGAAATTAGAGGGTTTATGTATAGATGAATGGCACAAAAGTGTAACAGTAAACATATATAAGAGCAAGGGGGACTCAATGGATAGAAGAAATTATAGGGGCCTGAAAATGCTAGACCAAGTCATGAAGGTCTGTGAGAGTCTTTGAAGGTATGCTAACGGAAAGTATTTCTATTTATGATATGCAGTTCGGTTTCATGCCAGGACGTGGCACAATTAATGTTCTCTTCATAGTCAGGCAGCTGCAGAAAAGATATCTACTGAAAGAAAGAGATATGTATCTTGTATTTGTAGACCTGGAGAAGGCCTTTGATAGGGTGCACATAGAAGTGCAGTGGGCTATGAGAAAACTTGGCGTAGAGGAGTGGCTAGTGCGTATGATAATGAATATGTACGAGGACTCCCGAATGGCAGTGCGGGTGAAAGGTGAACTGAGTGAGTTTACAGTTCACGTCGGAGTTCCCAGGGCTCTGTGTTCAGCCCTCTCCTTTTTATGGTACTGGAGGCACTATCTGGTGATTTCAGAATTGGGCTCCCCTGGGAACTGCTATACACAGATGACCTAGTACTTATTGCATATAGTGTGCGGGATGCCGAGGCGAAGTTCAGAAGATCGAAAGAGGGCATGGCAAGTAAAGGGCTAAGAGTTAATATAAATAAAACAAAAGTTTAACACAGTGGATTAGGGCTAGGAAAGGTAGAAAAAAGTGGGGCATACCCATTCGCAGTATGCAGAAAAGGGGTGAGTGCGAACTCAAATACAGTGCAGCATCTGCCTCAGCGGGGTACATCATGGGAAGAAGCGCTGCACTAGAATACTGTAGAGGGACCTCTACCAAAGGAAAAAGTCCATAATTGAGAAATTTGTATAAATAGAATGCAAGGGTGAGCTAGTATTCAATGACCTGCTCGAAAGTGTTAATTTTGGCAATGAGGCACGGGAGATTGTGACAAGTTTTGCTTTTTGGGAAATAACATCTCTGCCGGTAGTGGGGCCGAGGCCGCCACTATAGCCAGAATATGATGCGGCTGGTGAAAGTTTAGAGAACTTTCACCACTACTCAACATGAGAAGATTTCCTTTTCCCTTGAAGGGAAAGATGTAAGCTTCATGCGTTAGAAGAGCAATGACATATGCCTCAGAAACGTGGCCAGTTAAAGCGGATAATATCAACAGAATGCAATGCAATGAAATGAGAATGGCGAGATGAATAATTGGTGACAAACTGCAAGATAGAATATCAAGTGAGGAGCTAAGGAGAAGGTTAGATATTGAGTATCGGTGATGAGATGTGTACTAGCATGCTTGGATGGTTTGGACATGTGGAGAGAATGGATGAAGTAAGGTGAGTGAAAAGATGGAAGTACATGAATATGGACTGAACTGCACCAAGGGGCGGATTAAAAAAGACGTGGGATCGGACGTTGCAGTCTGATCTTAAATCAAAGAACCTAACAAGTGAGGCAGCTCTTATCAGGGCTGCCTGGAATGTCGCCATTAGGATGTGAGACCAGAACCGTGCTTCATGTGGAGCACTTGGTCTTTGAATTTGTATGGATGTATATGTATATGTATATGTATATGTATATGTATGTATAGATACTCAACAATGGCTTCAGGTTTGGGGCCTTCTGATTCTAAAGGTCAAGCACTACATACTGAACACACTTAGAATTGGTGGTAATATTGGTAGGAGTATCATGAACATACCTAGGGTTGGTGGTAATATTGGTAGGAGTATCATGAACATACTTAGGGTTGGTGGTAATATTGGTAGGAGTATCATGAACATACTTAGGGTTGGTGGTAATATTGGTAGGAGTATCATGAACATACTTAGGGTTGGTGGTAATATTAGTAGGAGTATCATGATCATACTTAGGGTTGGTGGTAATATTAGTAGGAGTATCATGAACATACTTAGTGTTGGTGGTAATATTGGTAGGAGTATCATGAACATACTTAGGGTTGGTGGTAATATCAGTAAGAGCGTCAACGATGGCGTCAACAGTGAGTTCCTCCCACACCAACATGTCGCCAATGCCAGAGTTCGTAACCATCAGACCGTTCTTGGGCTGGTCGCCATAGATCGGGAGGGACAGCATAGGTGTGCCGTGGTAGATGGACTCCTGGAGACTCAGTAGACCTCCATGGGTAATGAACACCTTCACTTTCTCATGACCTAAAACACAAGTTTATATTGAATTCCATTGAACTATTTGTCCAATGTAGAGATTTTTTTTACATAAATATTTTACTACCGTACCATAAACACTGACCTATTAAATGTGTTATATTATATCAGTAATTGAAAAGGATTATATATAAAGTGTTGCAACATTCTCATGGACTGAATTACTCAGTTCAGTAAAATATTTGAAGACCAACCCAAAGCTTATTACAGGTTTTAGAATTATATAAATTTAATACATTAGACAGTGGTTTTGAAAACATAAAAAAGTTGAACAATGTTAAGTTGCACCGAAGCAGCACTTGTAGAATTGTATAAGACTAATATATTAATATTATTAGTTTTCATTAATTAATATTCAACATACTGTATAAAGTATACATTCATACAAATGTGAATTTAAAGACAGTGCTCCGCACGAAGTGCAGTTCTGGTCTCGCATCCTAATGGACTAGTTCCAGTCAGTCCTGTTCAGAGCTGCCTCACATGTCATGTTTTTTTATTCAAGATCAGACCGCAAGGTCTGATCCCACCTCTTTTTTGGTCTGCCCCTAGGTACAGGTCACTCCATGTTCACGGATTTGCATCTTTTCACATAACTCAGTTCCTCCATCCTCTCAATGTCCAAACCATCCAAGCCTGCTAGTATGCATCTTATCACTGATACTCTTGATAACCTTCTCCTCAGCTCTTCACTAGATATCCTATCTTGCAGTTCGGCACAAGACGTCCATTTAACTATTCTCACCTCGTTGCGTTTAGTTTTGTTAATATCATCCGCTTTGACAGGCCACGTTTCTGAAGCATATGTAATTGCACTTCTAACGCATGAAATGTACACATTTCTCTTCACAGGGAGAGGGAGTCTTCTCATGCTAATTAGTGCCAACAGTTCTCTGAACTTTCCCTAGCTGCATCATATTCTGGTGATAGTGCTAGCCTCAGCCCCACCACTGAAGCAGAAGCTATCTCCCAAGTACCAGAACTGTCCAACATCTCCAGGGCCTCATTGCCAAAGTTGACACTTGTGAGCCGGTCATTGAACCCTTTGCATACTATGCATATAAATTTGTCAACTTCGAACTTCTTCCTCGATTGAGGTTCCTGTAGTCTAGTGTAGTGCTTCTTCCAGTGGTGTACCTAGCTGCAGCAGACGCTAAACTGTACTGAATTTACGCCCATCAATTTTCTGCATACTGCGCAAGGGGATACATCACTTTGTTCTACCTTTCCAAGCCATAATCTAGTGTTTAAAACCTAGGATACATATACCTGTATATATATATATATATATTTTACTCAATCATTTACTTGCCATGCCTTCTCTCCATCTTCTAAACTTGGCCTCAGCATCTGACACACTATCAGCGATAAGTACTAGGCCATCTGCGTATAGCAGTTCCCAGGGGAGCCCATTTCTGAAATCACCAGTTAGTGCCTACAGAACCATAACAAAGAGGAGAGGGCTTAACACAGAATTATAGAGCAAATATGTCCGGCACGGCAATACTTACCAAGAATATCTTGCTGTGGGAGCCATTTTTGCATCAAAACATTATCAGACACCCCCTTTATCTCTTCTTCAAACTTCCATATGACCCTGTGCGGCAGTCTCTTGAAGGCCTCCACAAAGGCATCCCGGTACTGGTCCGGCATGGAGCTGCCTTGGGTCACGGACCCAAGACTGAAGTAGATCACGCCCTCAGAACCTGCACCGGATATCCACGTCTCTAGGTCCTGTAATATCAGTAGCTTAGCTAATAAGATTCAATATATGGTGCAATAACCAAATAACTTATTATATACCATGATTTCCATTTATGCAGCCAATACACGTACATTTGTTCAGTTAGCAACAGTCCTGCTTGTGTAATACCTGAAATAGTGAGAAGTAGAGCAAAGACCACGACATCAATATTTGTTCTTGATAAATTATTATCTATTTGTGACTTTATCTACTGCTTACAGTTCGACATTATCTTATCTATATAATATATAGATAAAATAGTGATGAACTGTAAGCAATAGGTAAACAAATAGATAATCATTTATCAAGAAAAATATTGATGTTGTGGTCTTTGCTATACTATACTTCAGTTCATCAGTTCATCAGTTCGAGCCCCTGGCATTCGAAACTTCAGGAGTCTTCGGCCCTACCACCCTTAAGATGGTGAATGAAATAGGCCGTAAAATCAGAGAAGTTTCAGGAGAACCCCGGGAAACCCTCTGGCTCAAGCAAAGACTAGGGATGGCTATCCTCCAGGGCAATGCCACCAGCGTCATGAGCTCAGTTCGACAGGACTGGGTCATGCCACTGCGTGAGGCCCCGGCAGGAGTGGTGTATCCGTAGTCTTTCCACAGTAGGGTTAAACATAACATAAACCTTATTTGTATGTAACATGTGTGATGCACATTAATAAAAGGGGATGTGTCAGATGGTTGAAAGCCACAGTTGCTCGCGCGTTTGGGGCTAGCAACACGTATTATGAAAAACATGCATCCTCCTTCATTCACTGTCCCCCCCCTTCACTCACTCAACCCCACAATTTGCCGGAGGATAACAGGTTTTTCACAATACGTAGACGGAGGTCTTTTAAAAAAAAAAAATACTTATTATTATATATTATATTATATAAACTAGATATGTTTCATACTAAAAAGCGAGCAGAGGATGAGGCTAATCAAAGTGCACCCAAATGTGTCTGAAATATTGTCGATACTGTGTTAGCATTCGTGTCTCCAACATGCTGTGAATATTTACAGGCAATTATTAAGAGCATTGGTAGGGATTGGCGCTTACTGATAATATGCTGTCAATAGTTAAGGCAGTTCTTTAACGGGAACCCACCTCGCTTTTGTTTTCTCTTTCTCTCCTTCTCTCTTTGGCTTGTATCCATTCGGCCCCATTTAGCCAACTGTTTTAAGATGTGTATCCCCCTTCAGGTGTCGATTTCTTCCTGGCGAGCGATCGCAATCCAGCGTTATATGGAGAAATCCGGCTTCGCCAGAGAGATTTTTCTATCAAAAATTTTACAAATTTAGCTTGCTGTAAAACAATATATATATATATATGCTGGCTTGCTACCGCTCGCCAGGAAAATATTGACACCTGGATGGGGGTAAACGTATTAAAACAGTAGGCTGAATGGGGCCGAATGGATACAAGCCAAAGAGAGAAGGAGAGAAAGAGGAAAAATAAGCGAGGTGGGCTCCCTTAAATAAGTGATTTATTCAACAGGAGGAGAAGATTAGGAAGGAGTTCAAGAAAGCAGTGGAAATACAACTAGGTAGTTTTGACTTGGAGAGTATGGAGGAAGTGGAAGAGGTAAGCAAAGTATTTATGGAAGAGATGTGTGCAGCATGTGAGGAGGTATGTGGAGTTAAAGGAAGATGGAGGGGAGGTAAAGATACAGCATGGTGGACTGAAGAGGTAAAACTAGCTGTTGAAGATAAGAAGAAAGCATATAGAGAGTGGTTGGGTACTAGAGGGAATGAAGATTTGGCAAGACAAAAAAGGGAAAGTTACTTGGAGAAAAAGAGAGTGATGAAGGAAAGTAAGAGAAGAGTTGATGAGGAATTTGGAAGGAATATTAGTGTAAAATGGAGGGAGTGTTAGAAACTGTTCTGGAAAGAGGTCAAGAAAGTTAGGGAGGGTAGCAAGGGAAGTAGTAAGGGTGTGAAAGATAAGAATGAGCTAGTGTTAGCCAAGAACCAAGAGAGAGTCAAGAGATGGAGGGAGCACTTCAATGAATTGTTGAACATTAGGAATGAAACGCCAGCAAACATAGTTGGATGGGGTATGGGAGGGAGAAGAAGAGAAGTAGTGGAGGAGGAGGTGGGGATCAGGAGGTCAGAAGTGTGAGAATCCTTGAAAAGAGTGAAGATGGGGAAAGCATCAGGAATAGATGGAGTGTGTGGGGAAATGCTGAGGTATGGTGGTGAGATAGTGATTGAATGGGTATGGGAAATGTGTAAACTAGCATGAGAGAAGGTAAGTGCACCTGATGACTGAAAGACAGGCATAATAGTTCCCTTGTATATAGGTAAAGGGGAAATAGGAGTGTGTGGTAATCACCAGCGGATATGTCTTCTAAGCATAGTAGGGAAATGTACAGTAGAGTAGTGATCGAGAGAATGAGAGCGAGAACGGAGAGATGGGTAGGTGACTAGCAGGGCGGATTTAGTAAGGGAAGAAAATGTGTAGACTAGATTTTTGCCTTGAAATGTGTTGTGGAGAAATATTTGGAAAAGGGACAAAAGTTGTATGCTGCCTTTATGGATATGGAGAAGGCCTATGACAGAGTTGATAGAGAAGGTCTGTGGAAAGTACTGAGAATACACGGAGTAGATGGCAAGTTGCTGAAAGCAGTGAAGAGTATGTATGAAGGTGCAAAGGCGTCAGTAAGTGTGGAGAATGAACAGAGAGAGTTCTTTGATCTGAATGTTGGGTTAAAGTAAGGGTGTGTGATATTCCCATGGTTGTTCAATTTACATATATATAGATGGAGTCATAAAAGAAATACAAGGAAGAGCAGTGGATGTTGGTAATTCGCTGATAAGGGAAGGAAATGAGTTGAAGTTGTTGTTGTTGTTGTTGTTGTTGTTGTTGTTGTTGTTGTTGTTGTAGTTGTTGTTGTTGTTGTTGTTGTAGTTTCCCAAACTGTCTGGCCGAGCAGTCCCGAGTCTGGTAGACTGAAGCCATCCAGATGCTCAAGCCCCTGAAGGGGCCAGGGTGAGATCAGATCTGTCTCTCAGAGGGCAGCGGGGGAGGGGATCATCAGCCCATAGGCTTGCACCTTCAGGCTAATGCCCCCACCGTCCGCAGCCCACCTTGTGCCTTCATTCATTCATATACTTCATTCCATCCTTCCACCCCTCTCTCAGTTTACATCTCCCTCTCTGTCCTTCCACCTCACTCTCGTACACCCTCTTAGTCATTCTCTCGCTTCCCATACGTTCCATATGGCCAAACCATCTCAAGGTGTTCCTTTTCACACTTTCCAGCACATCTACCACCATATCACACCTCCCTTTTACTTCCTTATTCGCGTGACTATCCCTCCATGTAACTCCGCATGCACTTCTCAAGTAACTAATTTCCACCCCTCTCACTCTTGGTTTGAGTCTCTCCACCAACGTCCATGCTTCTCTTCCGTAAGTCAATGTCGGGATTATCACAATTGTCATGCAAGGACTTCTTCACTTCCATGCTGACCACCCTATTTCTTGTTACTGCTTTCAGCGTTCCTACAACCCTCTTCCCCTGTTGCACCCTCTCCCGCACTTCTTCATCCATACTCCCATCTTTACTCAGCACACTGCCCAGATACCTAAATGAGCTGACAATCTCCATAGCCTGACCGTTCAACTTCACCTAGCACTTTGTGGCTTCACCCCTTTCGAAGACCATAACCTCGCCCTGACTGTCACTTTACTTAATAATCACTTTCCTTTCAATAAGAGTCGATTCGCTCACCCCTAGCCTTATACCAAACCAAGCTTAATAGTGTCGAATCTATAACAAATCAAACCACACCTACTTACCTCAACCTAAACAACTCTAAATTCATGCAAAACAATTTTAGGATTGGACAAAAAGACAAGTGGGTACAGACTCGACATATCTTCATGAAATTTAGAAAACTACTAACTTCCGGGAGAGGTTTGGAGGGTCGGCAATGAATGGCCCCCACTTCCACCTGTGAGGGCAGGAGGGGCAGCGTCTGTTCGATGCTGTAGTGGGAGTTTATCAAGGTGAGGCTCTGGTTTCTCTCGATGTCCAGCAGAGGTGGCAGATCAGGGAACTGTTTTGAGATCTATGGGAAAATGTGCAGTCATATCATAACTTATATAATTAAAGCTTATTAATAGCCATTAATACACTATACAGTGAAATAGTTCAATACTATCCAACTGCTTACACAAATAGATGGTAGTCTCCGACATTAACCTCGATAGTGATTTGAAACAATAAAATTTTAAGCGAGAACAAAATTAATCGTATATTCCACTGGAAAAAAATGCTCTCGAGTTATATTTACCGGAGTGACAATACTCAATATTAACCCTCGGACAGCAACACGAACCTCGCGAATGTAAATATTATACAAACAATAAGAAGATTCAATTCAGTTTGGAAAAAGCTGAAAAAGAAAGCTAAGGCCACAATTTATGTCCCTGAGCGTACCTCTTTCTGCAAACGCGGTATAACAGCCCAGTGCCGCCAGTAGATCGCAAACCATATATGCGCGACCGTGTTCTGGAGTCGGTGCCACATAGACATAGGGGCCGGGAAGTCTGTCATGATGTTGGGCGCGTAAGAAGGCAGGAGGACGTTACCCAGGACGGCGCTCTGGCGGTGGTCCATCAGGGTAGCTATCGTTATGAAGGGCACCTCGTGTACGAAGGGATACATCAACTGCAAGAAGAATGAATAAATGCATGAAACCAAATACAACTCCCAGTGCAACAGCAAATGTATCTAGCACTGTAAACAAATTATCAAAAACATAATATTAAATACATTTTATTATACATAAAATGGAACATGAAGCACAGAGTTATAAAACTAGCTATGTACGGTGTGTGTATATATATATATATATATATGAGAGAGAGAGAGGCGCACAACCACGCAACTGTTGTTGTTATCGTTCCCTAGGCTGCCTGGACGAACAGCCCCGAGTCCCCAAGGAAGGCCATGGCCACGGTCGGGCTTTCCAACAGGGCTCTCAAGGAGTGTAGAATGTTGTTGGCATAAGTGATTGTGTGGAATGCAGTCCTCCATGATGTGTCCAATAGTATGCAAATGTTGCATCCTGGGCAGGTGTCGACGACGAAGTTATCCAGTGTCTTCTGATAGCTCAGAAGAGCTGGATGGTGTCCAAATCTCAGCCTGGCCAGGTGGACTCTGTCCTCGCGAGGAAAGGATGATTCAGAAGAATGGATTTCGGGAGGTCGTGCCCGCAGCTGCGCGTTGTCTGGATGGAACGGTGAGAGACATGAGTATGGATGTGATTCTGAAAGCTGGTTTGGGTGTGCAACGAGGGAGAGATAACAGCATTTGTGTGTGGTATTGTGTGCTGGGTGTTTTGATATTCTTTGGTGTCTGTGGGTGTGCTGCCATTTAGTGTAGTGGATGGTGTTGGTTTGTAGAGGCTGCAGCCAGGAATTGTGTGCCTCTCATGTCCAGGTGGTCCCTGACTCTGAGGACCCTGGCTTCCCGATGTAGGTGATCTGCAGGTGCAGCAGCCGTGCAGCCTGTGATGATTTTCAGGGCTCCGCTTTGAATGGTCTACAAGGTAACCATATTAGGTTGAAAATTATGTAATGGTGGTAAAGGGGTTAACAATCTTACCTCATTGAACAAGTGATCGATCATGATTAAATCAAATTCCTTCCTCTTATCATAGAGCTTTTTGACCTTTGGCACCTTGTAGAGCTCCCGAGCCATGACCGACAGAATATCAGCAAAGATACCAAAGACACCAACCGCGTTCTTTCTCGTATCAAACATGTTCATATTCTCGGTTTCGAAATCAGGGAGTTCGTGCTGCATCTCTTGAATATTGGGATGCTTCGAGGCCTTTGGGTGGTTAGTCAGCATCACTATCTGCGGTGGAGAGAAAATGTTAAGCCTTTCAGTACCGTTTTTTTTTTTTTTTTTTTTTTTATGGCGGTTGCCGACTCGAGGCAGAGCCGGAACAGGAAAAGTGGGGAAAGTGCCAGAGTATATACATACATATACATTCAGTACCGGTGACGTGTTTTTTATTTGATTTCTCCAGCATTTATTTACAAGAGTACAAAGGAAATCAAACAACAACAGGTCTAGTGACTCCTCTAGGCTGCTTGTCCTCCAAAACACTGAGGATCAAGTGTCCAAACAGTGGTTTAGAGTGGGTAAGGGAAAATTGGAATGGGAACTACTGCCCTGGAGCTAATGTCCGTGGCAGGATTAAGATGTTAGTAGGGGACATTTATGAGTGTTGATGGGATAAAGCGTTTGTGTGACACCGACTTACTTTTTAGAGGCAGCACATGAACCTGCTGGAGAAACTTGTACACCTGATCCATTTCCAAGATGCTGCACGTCAGTTTTAAAGCTTAGTGAATAAGCTCCCTGTTTGAGCCAGAATGGTGCTTCAGTTTTTCACATCCACACGGTCCACTCCCAAGCATCTCCGCCCCCATGCTCCAACATTTTACTTGGAACTGATGGTTCCCTGCTAGGATTTATGAAACAGACAGGTCAATTGGTCATTCATATTGAAGACCATATTGAATATTCTCTCAAGGATATGAAGAACATACAATATTTCACCGGTGCCAACCTTGTGTCCCCGGTCAGCCAGAGCCTCGGCCACGGGCATAAAGACGTTCCTGTGACTCTTGGAAGACACCGGCAGCAGCATCAGGATCTTGTAGGAGGCCTCAGGGGGCGGAAGCTTTGCCGCCCCTGCCACCACCAGGGCCGCTATACAAGCACAGCACATCACCCACATCTGAAATCATGATAACAGGTAATAATATGTATAACAAACTTAACTTCATTATCATACATGACGTTTAAGATTTGGAATGCTGATTAAAGACATAGAATTTGGAGAAATTGGGTAAGTTTTGATCGAGAGATCAATTCCTGCCCAACAGTTGTTCTAGTTCATAGCTAGCCTATGTCAACTGGCCATACGTGGTGTGATAGTCGTATTCCTACACTTGTGAAGAAAACAAATTAACGACTTACTTGGGCTATGTTATACTGGCACCCTCCAAGACAAATATCCTGGTCCAAATTGGGTAGTCTACCATCAATTGTCCGGATGCTGTATTCTTAAACAACTATGCCCAGTTATAATATTTTCCCATTAAAAGCTAACTTAGAAGCAGAAAGCAGAGTTGTTATTAATGGTATAGAATCCAATTCGGTGCCTGTTACCAGTGGTGTGCCTCAAGGATTGGTCCTCGGTCCGGTTATATTTATAATCTATATAAATTATATGGATGTAGATCTGAATAGCTTTATCTCCAAATTAGTGACGATAACAAAATAGGGAACCTAGTTGTAACCCTCAATTTGCGGTGACCGTCATTTGACGGGAGAGAGAAAATTGGCCTCTGTACGGTGCCTGTCATATGACGGATGCCATTTTGAGGCTATTATGAGCGATGAGAGGGAGACCGAGCATTGCAGGGATGATAGGCGGGCTTGATTCGCTTGCACGGTCCCTTCGGTTGCACGATCGTTGCAAGATAACCCGATGTCGTACAAGGATGATTTTGGTATCATTGGAAAGGTCTATCATCGCCCTCTCACGGATATATAATTGCATTACATTCTGGCTTTTGCTTATGCATGAAAAAGAGCCCATTTCCGGTAAATATAGCCGCCTAGTGCAATGACTGAGTAGATATCAGTGCACTGTTGATGATTAATAACAATGCTGCAACCCGAGGTAATGGAATGAAATATAATAGAAAGAAGGCACGCCTAGATATCACACAAAATTTCTTCACATACAGTGTGGTCAAATAGTGGAACAGTTTACGAAGGGAGGAGGTCGATAATAAATCAATTGGTATGCTTAAGAAGAGACTGGATGATCATCTAATGAAGATTAGATTAATATGAATGAATCAGTAGGTAAGTGTAATTTCCCTTTTCAGACTATTTTTTATTTTCTATTCTCTTTAAAACTTTCCTAGTGAGCATTTCCTGTCCAATAAGGTTACTACACTTCATCCTATTGTACGGTACGGCTATTTAATTGGAGGGTGGGGAGAGAGTATTCTACTTTGCTGTCCTATTCTTCTATTATAAACTGTCCCTGTCTAGTAGTATTTAAGGCCGTATCACCTAGTGGGGACTGCAGGTCTGTGGGGTCTGAGTATCTGTGTAACTCTTATCTCTCAACCAGGATTCCAGATAATGTATCATTTTGTTATCTCTATCTTGCAGTCAAAGATCACGTAGATCCTCTCCCTTGCATAACGATACCTTGTTATTTAAGTTTAAGTTATTTAAGTTCTTAACATTAATCATTCATTACAAACCCCAATGTACTTGAATAAACTAATAAAAGCATATGGTCTCCCGGGATTCGAACTCGGAACACCACACCCAGAACATAAGCATCTAAGCCATTACACCACCAACACAGTTAAAGGTTGAGTACATGATCACGATTAATATCCATTTTCGAATTTTGGATATCAATCTAATCATGTAATCAGACCCAACTGCATTATTTGCCAGTCAGAAATTTGGAGGTTAATTAACTAGAATTCCCAAGGATAGTTAGAAATACAGTCGCGTTCAGTAACCCGTACAGTGCCAGGGACGTCCTTTTCACCATATTCTGGTAACTATTAGATGATTTTATTCAGCTTAGGAAGGACCTCTAGCAATAATAAGGCTACAAACTAGCTCGACCAACCCTTTTAACTACCTGAGATCCTTCCTAAGCTGCATAATATCGTCTAAATACAGCTAGAATGAAATACAACACACGTCGCTGGTACTCGATGGGTTAATTTAATATAACCACTTCAATATGGGTGACGCCATTATTCCTTGTACTCGGGCTTTTAGTAGATGATTTTATGATGCTTAGGAAGGACGTCTGTAGTAATCAGAGAGGTGTATTATATCTCCATTAATTCATTGACATGCTTCCTAAACTGAGTAAAATCATCTAAAAATAACCAGAATAAGCAAAATAACTTCACCCGCATTGAAGGGGTTAAGTCTGATGCATAATGAAGTATCGAAAAAAATAAAGGAACCTCCTAAATACAAATATTAGGTAAAGAAATACTAGTTATAATTTAAACCAAGACAAATTTGAATATATATATATATCAACAATAATAACCACGATTGTTCATTAATTCACCAAACTATTTAGCAGACGGTATAGTGCTGTATTCATCTAATCATTGCTCTGATATTACAAAGATTTTGTAGCGAAATGCAGCGTCAATGCAACGGTAATTTATAAAAAAAAAAAAAAATCTAATTTGCCCAATAGTCATGGTCCTAGGTCAAATGTATGGTCTCCCCCTCCCCCCTCCAGGGACCCACCCTCCGAAAGATCTTCCCCCCCCCCCCCCCTTCCGCGAAACCCTCCTAACCCCCCCCAATACCCACCTCAATTCCCACCCCAGTAGGGGTGCTGTAGTGTTATAAACACTGCCTGTATGCTTGGTGTGTGTGTGCCCCCCCACACACATTCTTCTGTGGCAGTATTGATGATGATGGTGTCCTGTGTGTGTGTGCTCCATAGGGGCACACACATCAGTGATGATAATGGTGATTATGGTACTAGTACAAAGGAGTACAAAGGAAATCAAACAACAACAGGTCTAGTGACCCTTCTAGGCTGCTTGTCCTCCAAAACACTGAGGATCAAGTGTCCAAACAGTGGTTTAGAGTGGGTTAGGGAACATTAGAAAGGGAACTACTGCCTTGGAACTAATGTCCGTGGCAGGACTAGGAAGTTAGTAGGGGACATATGGGTTAGTATCTGAGGGGAGGATAAAATAAAGTTATTCATTTACAAACGCAGTCAGTCGCGGGTTTGATGCGAGATATTTGTCTAGGCGGAGTTTAAATGAATCAACGGTGCTGCAGTCTATAACGTCTCGGGAAGCCCATTCCACAAGTTGACAACTCGATTGAAGAAGAAATTCTTAGATTCGTGTGAGTTAAAAGATTTACCAATAATTTTGCAAACCGTTTCCCCGCGTGTAATTAGATTGGTCGATAGTGAAGTACTTACTACAGTTCATATTGTCAATGCCTTTGATGATTTTGAACACTTGAATTAAGTCACCTCTTAATCTGCGCTGGGTTAAAGGAAATAGATTTAATTCTCTAAGACGCTCTTCGTATGGTTTATTCTTTAGGCTAGGTATCATTTTGGTAACTCTACGTTGAACTCGTTCTAGCTTGTTTATGTCTTTTTGGTAATAAGGGCACCAGCATTGAACGCAGTATTCCAGAAGAGGGCGGACTAAGGAATTGTAAAGGGTTAGGATAACGTCTTTGGATTTTATACTCAAATGACCTGCCTATAAAGCCAATTATTTTGTTTGCCTTCTTAACAACTTCTGAACATTGTTGACTCGGTTTTAGGATACTCGATATTGTTACTCCCAGATCGGTTTCTCTGTTTACATTCTTAAGCTGAGTGCCATTCATCGAATAGTTTGCTTTCTCATTTAGGTATCCGATATGAAGTACTTTACATTTATCCGCACTGAAACTCATTTGCCAAATTTGGGCCCAATGTAACAATTTATCTAGATTGTGTTGCATATCGTCAACTTGATCTTTTGAGAGTACGCTATTTGCAATTTTTGTATCTTCAGCAAATTTTGAGATTGTACAGGTGAGACCCTCATCTATGTCGTTGATGTAAATAAGAAAGAGAATTGGTCCTAGTGATGGTGTTGGTGATTGTGATAGTATTTGTCATGGTGGTGGTGATCTGGTGTGATGACGATAGTGTGTCTTGAGTGTAGTAGTGATGGATGTTGTGATTATGGTAGCAGTTAGTAATGATGATGAGTATTAAGGTATTGATGGTGGTGGTGATTGTGAAAGTAGTTGTGACTGTGACCAAAATTGTGTTGCTCGTCCCACCTTGTCTTACCTTGAAGGTGTTGGGTATATCAGGGAGAGTAGAGTGAGATGCGGTGGTCCTGGGAAGACTAGATAACAAGCAGACAGCAACCATCAGTGTCGGCTAGCACGGTGTTGCCATGTCAAAATTCTTGCTTAATTAGTAGTTTCCGAAACCACTAATGTTATTAACCCTTTCACGCACATATGACGCAGAGGTTGCCGGATTAGCAATAAGAAATAGAGTTCTCTCACTCTTATAATTACCTCTCCAAAATTAGTTTTCTGTCCACAGCTAACTCAAAGACAACTGTAGAGGTTGAAGTAACTAAACTTAAGGTTTCTAAATACCCCTGATGGTAATAAAGGCTTTAAAGTATCCCCAATAGGCTCAAAATCGCGTCATATGTCGGAGAGGGTTAACTCCTTCTGTACCGGTGTCTTCCTTTTGATTATATTCTAGCTATAATTGGACGATTTTGTGCAGCTTAGAAGACTCCATGGCAGTGAAAAGGATAAAGTGAGATGGTTCGATACCCTGTTCGTTGCTGGAGGCCCTTTTTAAACTGCACAAAACCATCTAATAGTAGCAAGCATGAAATTACAGAGACTTCGCCAGTACAGAAGGGGTTGATATTAATGATGCCCTTTCAGTAGACGATGACGCCTCTATATTAAATTCTACAGATCATTAGATTGCTATTGTCTAACTAGGAAACACCTACAGGAGTCAGATACTGTATATGAGTATCTGTTAATGGATAATGACATGAGATTACTTGAGTTCAGATGGAGTTTACGGGAGAAATGTATATGTATGTATGTATGTATGTATGTATGTATGTATGTAGGCTATGTATGTATATGTATGAATGGATTTACTCAATTAGTGTTTGCCATAATAGAAGAACAGTAATTAGTCAGTAAAGTGGTTTCTCTCCTTGATAATGAAAAATTCTCCCTATCCTAAATATACTCCTAACCCGTTCAGTCCCAGTGACGGCAGATAGCCGTCAGTAGATAAATCACTCCCCAGTTCCAGCGACGGCAGGGAGCCATCAGTAATATACGATCCTTGTAACTGCCAGTATCAGGCAGTGCCTGGTATCACGACCGTTTGAGCACTGCTCTAGAAATGGCAATATTTCTCAGCTTAAATCCAAGCCTCTACAGGCTGGGAGAGCCAGTATTCCTCCATCTTTTGAGGTGGGAGGTTGTTTTATCTTACAATTTTGGCCACATTGTTTGGGACTGGGGGAGACTTTTATGGTAATACCCAATGGTACAGTTGGGGTTAATGTATGACAGAGTTAACCCCTTGAGGATTATGACTCGTTCTGCAGACTAGTAGACGATTTTCTTCAGATACGAAAGGGTGTATAGACGTCAGGGGGTTAAGGGGGTAGTGCTTGGTTTTTGGTCTATACATTTATTTATTTATATATTTTTGAGTTTCCTCGCTAGACGCCTATCAAGCTTAGAAAAAAAACATAGACCCTCTTTCAAGATAAATTTGTACTTTTTTCGGTAGAAAAATATCCCGGCCGAAGGTAGGTTCCTTCTAAAATTAGAGACTCGCTATCGCTTGCCAGGAAAATATTGACACCTAAAGGGCACGAAAGGTTTTAATAATAACAAAAACATGAGGTGAAAGGTCTCAAAATCGCGAAACTAACGGAACGAACGTCTTAAAACCTCAAAACTAATATGCTAAACATGTGGGAGAAGGGGGTCCAGAAAAAGCGAGTACTACCCCCTTAATGAGATAGTCTTTCCCCTTAAAATTCTCAGTCTTCCTGAGGTGTATAAAATCGTCTAATGATAGCCAGAATATACTGTCAAAACGCGTCATGATCCTCAAAGGGTTAATAACAGACGTAATCATACTGTGGAGGTTAATCTTCCTCATTAGGGTATAAGAATTAAATTAAGATATATTTATTTATATTTATTTTTATATTTTATTCATTTTTATATTTATTCCGTGGGCATAGGTGAAAATCAGACCCATCATATAGATACTTTTTTTTTTAGCTACAATTATAAGCTAAAGGTAAATTGCCAAGTTTCCATCAAGATTTCTCAGTTATTTTGAAGATTTTGTTGTGAAATATGGTGCTAATTATAGAAACTTGGTCTTGATATGATGCAGAGACTTAGTAGTTTTATATTTTCCCATTTAGGTATCGAGAAATTAGCTGCCAAGGGATTCAATTTATTTGTGGACTTCACCTATTTCTAATATAATAATGGAAGTATATCTCTGCAAGCAAAATTATTAATATAATGGTCTATACATTATCTTGGGTGAGGGTTGGTACTGTCCAGAGTGAGGTTTTGCATCTTCTACCCAACCTTAGCCGTTTCTGTCTGCCTCTTTTCTTGTACTACTTTTCCAACTTCGGCGACGGGCGCTAGGAATCCTCCTCCCCTTGTAAAATTCACCTGCTAGACGAGACAAGCAATCCTATTCCATCTTCTTTTTACTGCTGCCACTACTAAAGACTTTGGTAGATACAGCTCTAAACAGGCGACGCATAACGTAGACAGTAATGAAGATGGCCAAGAGTAGTAGGAACAAGACGTCCAACATGAGGAACTCCACCCATGAGAGCTTGGCCGCAGGACTCTTCAGCTGCGGCGCCCCTTGGTGACGGATGACGTACTCTGTCCAGAACACCGCACGTTCTCGTGGTGTTGTTAGCTGGTCCCGCAGAGGTATAGATATTGCCACGATATTCTCCTTGTACCTGTAATAATATGTATTATAATAAGCTACACCAATTTGTCAAGTAAACCCTTAATTTCTCGCAGTTTACATACATTTCCATTTGGTATCTTTATCTGCCTAAAATTACAAAAAATAATTAAATTGGACCTACCCTAACCAAACTATAAATCCATAATTTAAGAAGTAACGTGGAGTAAAGTTGATTACCAAACTACTAATGGAAAATCCCATTCTATTAATCGGTTTGATATAAACTAGACTTAATTGTATTACTGTTTTCTAGCTACCATCAAATTATACCACAGCATATGAATAATAATGAAATCAGAGGGTTTATGCATAGAGAGTCAAGAATGGCTTCAGGTTTGGGGCTTCTAAAGGGTAAGTGCTACATACTGAACATACATAGGATTGGTGGTAATATTGGTAGGAGTATCATGAACATACTTAGGGTTGGTGGTAATATTGGTAGGAGTATCATGAACATACTTAGGGTTGGTGGTAATATTGGTAGGAGTATCATGAACATACTTAGGGTTGGTGGTAATATGGGTAGGAGTATCATGAACATACTTAGGGTTGGTGGTAATATTGGTAGGAGTATCATGAACATACTTAGGGTTGGTGGTAATATTGGTAGGAGTATCATGAACATACTTAGGGTTGGTGGTAATATTGGTAGGAGTATAATGAACATACTTGGGGTTGGTGGTAATATCGGTAAGAGCGTCAACGATGGCGTCAACAGTGAGTTCCTCCCACACCAACATGTCGCCAATGCCAAAGTTCTTAACCATCAGACCGTTCCTGGGCTGGTCGCTAAAGATCGGGAGGGACAGCATAGGTGTGCCGTGGTAGATGGACTCCTGGAGACTCAGTAGACCTCCGTGGGTAATGAACACCTTCACTTTCTCATGAGCTATAACACAAGTTTATACTCTAATGTTATAAGTGATCCCAAAACCACTGTTGCTACTTACACGAATACAATATTGTACCTATTGGCAAACACTGACAGAGACTACAAGATAGTAAGATTTTGAGAGTAATTGAAAAGTATGTTATGCATAGAGTATATATAATATAAATTAGTTACATATTTAAAAGCATAACATTATACACTGCAGATATACTGTAGGTGTACTGAAATTCACTATAAGTAGATTTCATGATCAATATTTAGTGTTATAAATGTATATCAATGAATCGTATCGAGTCTGCACTTATGCCCGAGATAGCAGTACTTGCCAAGAATATCCTGCTGTGGTAGCCATTTTCCTATCATGACATTATCAGACACCCCCTCTATCTCTTCTTCAAACTTCCAAATGACCCTGTGCGGCAGTCTCTTGAAGGCTTCCACAAAGGCATCCCGGTACTGGACCGGCATGGAGCTGCCTTGTGCCATGGTTCCAAGACTGAAGTAGATCACGCCCTCGGGACCTGCACCGGATATCCACGTCTCTAGGTCCTGTAATATCAGTAGCTTAGCTAATAAGATTCAATTTATATATGGTGCACTCCCAAATAACTTTTTATATACCATAATTAAAAAAATTGCAGCTAATGCACATACATTTGTTCAGTTAGCAACAGTCCTGATTGTCTAATACCCAAAATAGGGAGAAGTATAGCAAAGACATAAATATTTGTTCTGATAATTTATTTTTGATCTGCTGTTTACAGTTAGTCAATATCTTATCTATATATATTGTATATACTAGATATGTATCAGACTAAAAAGTAAGCTGAGGATGATGCTAATCAAAGTGCACCCAAACGTGTCAGAAATATTGTTGATATGTTGTTAGCATTCGTGTCCAACATGCTGTGAATATTTACAGGTATGAAAAGCATTGATATGGATTGACCCTTACTAATAATGCTGTCATTAGTCGAAGCAGTTCAATAAATATGTGATTTATTCAACTGCTGACTGTCACTTTACTAAATAATCACTTTCCTTTCAATATGAGTCAATTCGCTCACCCCTAGCCCTCCCAAACCAAGCTTAAGAGTGTCGTAGCTAAAACAAATCAAATAGCACCTACTTACCTACACCTAAACAACTCTAAATTCATGCAAAGCAACACATGATTGGACAAAAATACGAGTGGATACCAACTCATCATATCTTCATGAAATCTAGAAAACTACTAACTTCCGGAAGAGGTTTGGAGGGTCGGCAATGCATGGCCCCCACTTCCACCTGTGAGGGCAGGAAGGGCAGCGTCGGTCCGATGCTGTAGTGGGAGTTCATCAAGGTGAGGCTCTGGTTCCTCTCTATTTCCAACAGAGGCGGCAGATCCGGGAACTGTTTTGAGATCTATGGGAAAATGTGCAGTCATATCATAACTTAATTAAGGCAACAATCAAACAGGGCTATACCCAGGAGAGGCTAAAGACATTTGATAAGGATTCGCTGGAACTCCACCACCTTTAACCCGTTCAATACCAGGGACGTCCTTTTCATCTGATTCTGGCCCCTTTTACAGGGTTTTATTCAGCTTAAGAAATACCTCTAGCAATAATAAGGCTGCAAACTACCTCAACCAACCCTTTTTAACTACCACAGATCCTTCCTAAGCTGCATAATATCGTCTAAATATAGCTAGAATAAAATGTAGTACACGTTGCTGGTACTCAAAGGGTTTAAGAAAAGCTAAGGCCACTATTCATGCCCTTGAGCGTACCTCTTTCTGCAAAGGCGGTATAACAGCCCAGTGCCGCCAGAAGAACGCAAGCCATATATGCGTGAACGTGTTGTGGAGTCGGTGCCACATAGACATAGGGGCCGGGAAGTCTGTCATGAAGTTGGGCGCGTAGGAAGGCGGGAGGACGTTACCCAAGACAGCGCTCTGGCGGTAGTCCATCAGGGTAGCTATTGTTATGAAGGGCACCTCGTGTACGAAGGGATACACCATCTGCAGGAGGAATGAATACATGAATGATTTTTGCTTCTGTGGCCGGGGACCCTCAGAGAGTGCTGAACGCATTACCGAGGTAATCCTCTCGGGCATGGAGACATACATTCCATTTTCTTTCTCTCGGACAAATGCAAAAAAATCTTGGTTTACTCACGCTTGTTCTACTGCTGTCCGCAATAAGGAGGAAATATTCAAACGGTACCGACTCAATCAAACTCAAGAATTTCATTCTGCCTATGTTTCTGCCCAGAATCAAGCTAAATCTGTTCTTTGACTAGACAAACACTCTTTCATCAATAATAAATGCACTGAACTATCCATTTCTAGCTCTTCCCAAGCTTTCTGGCATCTAGCCAAAAACATTTCCATCAATTTTACTTCTTCGTCTTTCCCTCCCCTTTTCCACTCTGACGGCACTATCATCTCTTCTTCCTCTGACAAAGCTGAACTCTTCGCCCAAACCTTTGCTAGAAACTCCACCTTGGATGATTCCGGTGCTGTCCTTTTCCACCCTCCTCTCACTTACTCATGCCTAATATCCTAATCTCTTCTAAAGATGTACTTTCTACCCTCTCTGGGCTTAATACTAAAAAGGCGTACAGTCCGGATGGTGTTCCTCTTGTTGTACTCAAAAACTGTGCATCCGTATTGACTGCTTAGTTAAACTCTTCTGTCTCTGTTTTTCCTTTAAATTCTTCCCTTCTTGCTGAAAGTTTTCTCTCATTCAATCTGTCCAAAAGAAGGGTTACCGCTCTCAATCCTCCAACTATCGTCCAATTACTTATATTTTTTGCATCTCCAAAGTTTTTGAAACTATTCTTACTTAAAAAAAATCTTGAGCAATTCTCTTCCCATAATCTACTCTCAGGTCGACAGTAAGGATTCCTTAGGGGTCGCTCTACTGGTGATCTTCTTTCGTATCTTAATAACTCTTGGTCATCCTCCTTTCGGGACTTTGGCGAGACCTTTTCTATATCGAAGACCTTTGATAGAGTCTGGCACAAATCTCATATTTCTAAACTACCTTCCTTCGGTTTCTATCCCTCTATCTTTGCCTATGTCTCTAATTTCCTTTCTGGCCGTTCCATAGCTGCGGTTGTGGATAGCCATCACTCACATCCTCATCCTATCAACTCCGGTGTTCCTCAGGGTTCTGTTCTATCTCCAATTCACTTTCAAATATTCATCAATGATCTTCTCAACTGTACCTCCAGTCCTATCCATTCATGTGCTGATGCCTCTACCTTGCACTATTCAAGAACCCGCCATCAAGCAATCACTCAAAAATTCATGTAATGATGCCATAAAACACTTATAATCTAACCTATCAATAATTTCCAAGTGGGGCACAGAAAATCTTGTTGCCTTCAATGCTTCCAAAATCCAATTTCTCCATTTATCTACCCATCAAGAACTCCCAGAGGACCATCCCTTATACTTCAACAATTGTGTATATGTGAGTGAGGGAGACAAAAGGCAGAACTGCCTGTGATGAGTTCCTCCCCGAGTGTTAAAAGAGTGACAGGGCCAAAATCAAGGGACATTAATCGAGCCAAAATGTCTGGACACACTGAGTTTGAAGCAATTTAAGTCATAGGAAGAGAGAAAGACTGATTCTGGGAGAGAGTTCCAGAGCTCAGCAGTTGAATAGAAGAAAGATTGATAAAAACATTTCACTCTTGAGTTGGAGAGTTGCACAGAATAGGGGTGGGATATTGTTGCAAGACGGGTGCTATATACTCTACGAAGAGGGAGTGGTATACACTGAAGAGAGCTATGAGAAACACTGATTATAGTAATAGCGTACAATAGTGAGAGAGATGCAATATTGCGGCAAAGAGAGAGAGAGACTGCAGATAATCGGTGAGTGGACGTGAGTTGATTAGACGGAATACTTTCCTTTCTATTTTGTCTAGAAGTGCTGTGTGAGAGGATCCTCCCAACACGTGTGAACAATACTCAATACGGATGCACTGTGCCCTGTACAGAGCAAGAAGCTGTGCAGGGGTAAAGAACCCTACAACCCGCCTCTCCTGTTGTACCCTATCTCGCACTTCATCCTCCAAACTCCATTCTGTACTAATCACACTGCTCAAGTACTTAATGAGCCACTGGAGGTATGAGTCAATTTTATATAATAGTATATACGATAATTGTGTCTAACATTTTAATGAACTTACCTCATTGAACAAATGATTGACAATGATTAAATCAAACTCCTTCCTCTTGTCATAGAGCTCTTTGACTTTCGGCACCTTGTAGAGATCCCGCGCCATGGCTGGCAAACAATCAACGAAGATGCTGAAGGAACCAGCCGGGTGCTTTCTCGTATCAAACATGTTCACATTCTCGGGTTGGAAATGTGGGAGTTCGTGCTGCAGTTCTTCAATATTGGGATGCTTCGAGGCCTTTGGGTGGTTAGTCAGCATCACTATCTGCGGTGAAGGAAACATTTTAACCCTTCCAGTACCGGTGACGTGTTATTATATTTGATTTCACCTACATTTAGACGATTTTATGAAGCTTAGGAAGAATATATGGTAGCTACAAGGAATGTCACCGGTACTGAATGGGATAACTTGGTAAATGGTTCTTTTTTTGGAATGTAGTCATCGTTCTTTCACTCCCTTCCATCCATGCTATTATTTCAGAATGGGTATGCCATAGCCTACCGTCGTCCCCAAATTCCAACAATCGCCCCCCAAATTCCAAACAAATAAAAAATAAACCCTATAATTTGTTATGATATTGCAACATGTTTGTTATTCTATTAGTTTGTAGTATCCGTTATATTTTCACCGAAATTGGTTGCTTTTCAATGTTAATTGATACTATTTACTATTTTTGTTTTGTTATTTTCAGAAAATATATCAATAAAATCCAAAATTTAATGAAACCTTGATATATGCATGGTACATTCTTAAAGTATAAATTCACTTGTTTGAAATTCGCGGTTTTCATTAGTAGAAAGGGTAAATTATTTACTTGTCCTGCTGCTCCCCCCAACCCCTTGAAACCCACTTTTTTTGTGTTCAAGAAAGCTGCGTTTTGAGCATAAACTAAAGAAAATGGATACAGGATGATGTATTGCTTATATAGGTATATTGCATATATGTGCATCATTAGACTATTATATCAGTCCAAAAATACTCATGGTATGGATTCTTGAATGTCAAAAATGCCTTTAGAAACTACGTGCATTTTCACAATTCAATTTACATAATTATGTATAGGTTTATGAAAAATCATTCAGTTTGGGGTCCAATTATCGTTTTCTTATAGCACACTAGCTTCTCAGAAAACGAAAAAACTGAGGTATTTGATGGTTAACTGCCGCATATTTACTGAAATTTGAGTTATGCCTCAGCATTTTGGTTGGGTAGTTGAAGTTCATAGTATTATTAATTATTATTTTGTACTTATTTGTAGGGTCATCCATCCTTGGCAACAAAGGGGGTAGCACACGAGGGATTTTATCGTTAACTTGCTATGGCCAACATTGTGCTAGTAACAATTCTGAGATCTTTTACATTGGTATCGGAAACAGATTGATGATAGATTAAAGTAAGTAATAGAATCATATTAAAGCTTCATATTTAAGCTGCCAGACCAATGTTGAAGATAAATGTTGAGGGGATAAAGCGTTCATGTGACACCTGCTGTATTTCTTAACCCATACAGTACCGGTGACGTCCTTTTCTGTCTATTGTGGCAACTATTAGATGATTTTATTCAGATTAGGAAGGATCTCCAGCAATAAGAAGGCTTCAAACTATCTCAACCAACCCTTTTAACTACCACAGATCCTTCCTAAGCTGCATAACATCGTTTAAATGTAGCTAGAATAAAAGAGAACATTCGTCGCTGGTACTCAAAGGGTTACAGACAGCAAATGAACCTGTTGGTGATGATGTATTGGTTAAGATCTGTACACTTGATCTGTTTCCAAGATGCTGCTCATCAGTTTTAAAGTTTTGTGAATAAGTTCCCTGTTTGAACCAGAATAGTGCTTCAGTTTTTCCCATCAACACGGTCCACACCCAAGTATCTCCGCCTCCATGTTCCAACATTTTACTTGAAAACTGATTGTTCTCTGCTAGGACTTATATTTTTCTTACAGACGGGGTCATTGGTCATTCATATTCAAGACCATATTTAATATTCTCTCTAGGATATGAAGAATATACATTATTTCACCTGTACTAACCTTGTGTCCCCGGTCAGCCAGAGCCTCGGCCACCGTCATAAAGACGTTCCTGTGACTCTTGGAGGACACCGGCAGCAGCATCAGGATCTTGTAGGAGGCCTCAGGGGGCGGCAGTTCCCCCTCAGCGCCACCCACCAACAGGACAGCCATACAAGCACACCACACCCACATCTTAAATCATGATAATAGGTAACGATATGTATAACAAACTTAACTTAATTATCATATATGCCGTTTAAGATTTGGAATGGTAATGAAAGATAAGTCAAATTTGTTCGGATAATTCGAGTAAGTTTTGATCGAGAGATGAAATTCTGCCCAACAGTTGGCCTAGTTAGTCTATACGTGTGATAGTCCAAATTTGATGAAAAAATAGCGAACATAGTTATTACTATAGTGAGGAAGACAGAAATATCCTACAGTCCGACATAACCCCTTCTGTACCGGAGACGTCTTTTGTAGTTTATTCCAGCCTCATTAAGACGATTGTATGTAACTTACGAAGGATATGTGGTTGCTAAAATGATTAATTGAGATAGTCTGTAGCATTTGTATGGGTAGGCGTCCTTCCTAACCTAAATAAAATCGTCTAATAGTAGCCAAAATAATGTGAAAAGGACGTCCCCGGTACAGAAGGGGTTAAGCAAAATAGTGCAATGGTCAGGAAATTGACAAATGCCTTTTTTGAGTTACAGAGGTTAGAGGTTACGGTATCTGCCCAACCTAGAATGAACAGACTATAGGAACAGAATAAAGCCGGTATCACACAAGCGCTTTTTCACTAAACATTTATCCTCAACACTGGTCTGGCAGCTTATGTGGTCAACATATAAGATATATCGGTTGCGCAAATTCATCAATCTAGTTTCCGATACTGTTGCAAAGTATTCGAAAAATGTTGCTAGAAAAATGTTGATCATCGAACGTCGACTATAAAAGCTCTCGTGTGATACCAGCTTAAGGGGGGTCACCGGCTTTTCTTATCTTTCTCTCCTTTTCTCGCTTTCCCTGGTTTGTATCCATTCGGCCCCATTCAGCCAACTATTTTAAGACGTTTATCCCCATCCAGGTGTCGATATCTTCCTGGCGAGCGATAGCATTGTATGGAGAAATCCGGCTTCGCCGGAGAATTTTTCTATCGAAAAATGTAAAAATTTAGCTTGCTGTCAAAAAAAATATATGTATATATGCTGGCTTGCTACCGCTCGCCAGGAAAATATTGACACCTGGATGGGGGTAAACGTCTTAAAGCAGTAGACTGAATGGGGCCGAATGGATACAAGCCAAAGAGAGAGGGAGAGAAAGAGAAAGACAGCGAGATAGACAACTGCGTAGCGGAAGATCAGAACGGGTTTATAAAGGGTCAAGTAACGGTTAACCCTTCTGTACCGGCAACGTCTTTTATATTTTGTTCTGGCTACTATTATACGATTTTATTTAGTTTACACATTTTAAGCTGCAGTGGGAAGACTATATGTACTTCGTGGAATTTGAAAAGGCTATAAACAATGGAGCATCTTGGTTGAGCCCGAGAACTTTTCATCTACTACTTTACTTCGCATTTCTCTACTTCATCTTCCTCTCTCCAAACTCTTCTACATTCCAACTTTACTCAAGCCATCATTCATTCATTCAAAGGCTTTTGATATGGTGAGGCATAAGGACATGATTAATATGCTGAAGGATATTAGATTAGATAGTAAGGCTATAAGATATACTATCAAACTTACATTGGGATGAGAAAGCTGCAGTTACACAGATTGACAATGAAAAGACAGATTGGGTAGGGCTACGCAGAGGAGTGAGACAGGGATGCGTACTGTCACCCGATTTATTCTCGTTGTATGGACAGAAATGCATGGAGGAGTGGGAGAACATGGGTGGTGGTGTAATGGTTTAGATGCCAATGTTCTGGGTGTGGTGTCCCGAGTTCGAATCCCGGGAGGACCATATGCTTTCATTAGCTTATTCAAGTGCATTGGGGTTTGTAATTGATGATTAATGTTAAGAACGGAGTGTAACTTAATTGGAGGAAGGAATGTGAACAATATAAGATGTGCAGACGACACAGTATTGCTAGCGGAATCTGAGGCATAGCTGCAGAGATTGATAGATGGTTTATACGAATCATGTAGGAGAAGAGAACTTAAGATAAACATATAAAAGATTGAAGTTATGTGGACAACGAAAAAACAAACAAGATATTGAGAGTAAGAGTACACACTCAAGGCGCAATGATTAATCCGGTGAAAAGTTTCAAATACTTAGGAAGGATAATATCGACACCTAAATGGCTTGAAAGATCTTAATATTGACAACAAAAAAGGGCGAAAAGTCTTAAAATTGCCAAACTAATGGATCGAACGTCTTAAACTCTTAAAGCTAATGGGACTAAACATGAGGGAGAAAAAGCATTATTGTGACCGATTTAGTATCGATTATCTCACTTTTCCTTTACTTATAGTCTAGTTGTAGTATGTCATTCTTAAGCCGGTATCACACGAGCGCTTTTATAGTCAACATTCGACGATCAACATCTTTCTTGCAACATGTTTGGACTATTTTTCACTGGTATCGGAAACTAGACTGATGGTAGATGAGTTTAGGTGACCGAAATAATATAAATGTTGACCTCATAAGCTGCCAGACCAGTGTTGAGGATATATGTTGAGTAAAAAAGCGCTCGTATGATACCGGCATTACCTTGTAGCTCTGAACGTACAGCAGGGAGAGTAGAGTGAGCTGCGGTGGTGCTGGGCAGACTAGACTACATAATTATGGCGAGCAGAAAACAAGGGTCAGTGTTGGCAAGCACGGTGTTGCCAAGTCAAAATGTTATTTGGTTGTTAGTCTATATAGGGTGTTTTAAAATAACACTGCCAGACCTCATCTGCTAATTAGTAAATACAATAACGAAGAAGATTATCTAAGGACAAAATGCAAAATAATATACCATTAATGATTTAAACCGCATAGAGTAAAATAATTAGTGACACCCAGGTATGAGCTATAATCCGAACACGGCTACTGTCCCCCCTCCCCCCCAAATAGCCTACCTCTTGCCTCCCATCCCAGTTCGAGTTTTTCTTCAAAGCTTTGGAGTCATAACGAATCTTCTCATGTGTTTAATCATCTGCTCGGCCATGGTGCTATCTTCTTCTGTCATAGTGATTTTATTTACCTTATAATATCACATAAATATGGATTGTCGTTATTTAGGTGTGTCTCTGCCTTTGTTATTTTATACTCGTTAAGTCCAAGTGACGTAAATTGTTTGTTTTGGGTACCATTAGATGATTTTAAATATTCATTAGTGAACACCGTATACTTGTATGTCTACAGCTACGTAAAATCGTCAAACTTCAACCATAAAACTGATAGACATATTTCGTTAGTACTCTGTGATAATAGTAACGTAATGAGGTATTTGTATTGAAACAGTAAATTGCGCAGGAACAATTTTTTCCCATTCAAACAGTTTCACAAACGATTAAATTACCTATAGCAGTGTTCGGATACCTGACCCAGACTTGAGATTCATTATTTTACCTCTTGGTCATCGTTACAAATGGTGCATATTTTTTAAGCTACTTGGATTATAATACTTAACAGTTTTCTTCTAATTGCAAAATATCATTACCAATTTTATGTTACTTTGATTTTGTAATTATTCATATGTGATTAGGTCATTAGATATCTCCTCTTTACCCTTTTTACTTGGTAATCATTCATATTATGTATCATAATTTGTTTTGTGCTGAGCTCAGAACCCTGTTTTGCTACATTTCTAAATAACCATTTATCTCCGTTACAATATACTTTTGGTAAAAATAGAATAGAAATATGTGTATTATATATTTTGATCAATGTGGTCGTCATACTCTGGCAGTGTTGTTTTAAAACACCCTTAAGACAGTATTTATTTATTAATCAATTGTTAAGTTTCCTCCCTAGACCTTCATCAAGCTTAGAAAAACACCCCCTAGACCCCCTTTCAAGTTAAATTTGTAAATTTTTCGGTAGAAAAATGTTCCGGCCGAAGGCCGGTTACTTCTAAAATTAGAGGCTCTCTATCGCTCGCCAGGAAAAGATCGACACTTAAAGGGCACGAAAGGTGTTAATATTGATAACAAAAATTAGGCGAAAGGTCTCAAAATCGCCAAACTAACGGAACGAACGTTCTATATCTTCAAAACTAATATGCTAAACATGAGGGAGAAGGGGGTCCAGAAAAAAACGAGTAGTACCAGAAAACAAGCATCAGAGTTGGCAAGCACCCCCGTCGGTGTTGCCGATCCAAAATTTGCTCTTGATTGGAAGGTCTCAGAAACCGCTAACGTTTTTAACTCCTGTGGACGATTTTGTGCAGCTTAAGAAGAATCTATGGCAGTGAAAAGGGTTATCACAGCATTTCCCTAAAGGCTTTTTTTAAGGAAATGAGAAGTATACGAGGAGTAGGGTGCTCTGCTAAACAAGCACTGAACCCTTGAAGTTATTCCTCCCGACCCACATTATTTTGCATATCAGTTGAGGTGACCCATATTTGGCCAGATAAGACTGTACTCATACCCAGGGTCCAGAGACCCTGCTCATACCTGTCGAAAAATGATGTACACATTTAGCCTGCTGTCTAATTCTTCATCTAAAATATGCTGGCTCGCTATTGCTCGCCAGGAAAAAATAATCGACACCTGGATGGGGATAAACGCCTTAAAACAGTAGGCTGAATTCGGCCAAATGGATACAATCCAAAAAGAGAGTGAGAAATATAGAAAAAGAGCGAGATGGTCCCCTTAAACCTCCAAAAGAACCATTTCAATCGTTGGTCAGATACAATTTACAGTCGGCCAAATAAGTAATGTCGCGGCACCATGTATATATTTCAATCAATAATTGGTATCAGCACTAACTAAGCATTAACGTATTGTTTCGAGTGAGATATACAAACATGTTCCTATCTTTACACACCCTATTCAACATCTGACAGACATCAATACACCATAGCAATATCGAAACTTGATTTATTTATTTCAAGTGCAGATATACAATCATGGGTCTACACTTACTCACCCTATTCAACATCTGAATTTCGGTGTGAGCATCCTAGGTTCGAATCCCTGAACTGCCACATGTATTTGTTGATTTCATTAATTGAGTTTAGGAGTAAAGTCGGTTGGTGGAGGGAACATAATAATATATTAATACAGCACAGAGCAAGCCAAACGTAATGACAGCCGATACATCACTTATTAGGGCGACTGTACATCGAGGTAAATATGATGCTATTCTAACCTTGAGCAAGGGGCAGATGACTGCAACTGGTATCACGATGCGTGTTGGAGGTTGCCTTTGGTTGTTTTTCTCTGGCTCCTCTTCTCCCCATTAGTTTTCAGATTTTAAGACGTTCGGCCCATTAGTTTGGCGATTTTAAGACCTTTCACCCCCCCCCCCCCTACTTTGTCAATATTGAAACATTTCGTGTCATATAGTTGTAAATTTTTCTCCTGGCGAGCGATAGCAAGACCGTAATTAATTAGGGAGTGGCTTTCGGCTGGGATATTTGTCTAGGAAGGAATCTTTAAAAATGGTAGGTATATGAAAAATCGACCCCCCAAAACAACCCCCCCCCCCCCCCCCAATAACCCTTCCTGCACACCATGACACGTTCCTCATTTTATTCTGGCTATCATTAGACGATTTTATTAAGGGGAGGCCGTTGGTTTTTCGAGTCCTCCTCCTCCCTCATGTTTAGCCCTATTAGTTATGAGATTTCAAGACATTCGCCCCATTAGTTTGGCGATTTTCAGACCTTTTGCCCCATTTCTTTGCCAATATTAAGACCTTTCGTGCCATTTAGGTGTCTATGCTGCGAACTATCTCGCTTAATACTTTTTACTAAGACAGTGAATCTGCTTGACCTGGGTTCGATCCCAGCCGTGGCGTCCTAGCATGTATATCATGTTTGCACTCAGTCGGGGGACACCTCGACGACGTATATAGACTATTAAGACACGTACATACCAAAGCAATTCCAACAGCTTCCTCTATCTACGACACCCCTTCTCTGTTATCTACAGTTCTACACTCTCCCAGCCGTATGGTCCTAGTGTACTGTCTGATGGCGTAATGGGATTCTAAATGTAAGAGATCCTTCTTAAATTGCCCAAAACCGTATAGCAATGATACGTATGGTAACTTTTCACATCATCAGTACCATTACAGCTTGTTGCGTAAACCAAGGTCACTGCGAGAGTCGAGATTCGTAGGAGATGACTAGACAGTTTTATAGTCACTAACCCATTGTTCTTCTATTTCGTTCGCCCATGCATATTATATCGATGTTTTTGCTACCTCTATGTGAATATATAGCTACTCGATAATTAATGATATATATTAGAGTATATTTGCACGTTTGATGAGGAAATCTGCTCACTGGCAACTAGCGCAGACAATAGTGTAGGACTCAAGTCAAGGTCAAGTGAAGGTATTGAGGGATAAACCTTTACAACGGCACCTCGTAGCTACTTTCTACTTTTCCCATTTCTGAAGAGTGTAGAGAGGGGAGAAGGGGTGTTGGAGACAGAGGAAGCTGTTGTAGTGGCTTTGTTATGTGTGTTATTAGTCTGTATACGTCGTCGAGGTGTCCCCCGACTGTGTGCGAGTATGTAAAACTCGCTAGGACTTTAGTGTTGCCAATTTAGCGCACATATACTGCTAGATATAGTTTCTGCTAAGGTTTTCCGTCTAGCACAAACTTAGTACGGTCGCGCTAATAACTCATGTCCCAGCTGTCATTACGTTTGGCTTGCTCTGTGCTGTATTAATGTCTGTCAGCTGTTGAATAGGGTAGGTAACTGTAGGAACATGTTTGTATATTTCACTCGATATGAAGAAATGAAGCTTAGATATTGCTGATACCAATTATATATTGATAAAAACATACTTGGTGCCGAAACATCACTTATTAGCGCGACTGTACATCTAACAAAATGGAAACTGTACTGCCGATATATCCTGTTTACATTATCTATCTTTAAGGGGACCGTGGTTATTTTTCTGGTCCCCCTTTTCCCTAGTGTTAAGCCCGATTTGTTTTGAGATTATAAGGAGCTCGGTCCATTAGCTTGACGATTTTAACACCTTTCGCCCCATTTCGTTGTCAATTTTAAGACCTTTCGTGCCATTTAGGTGTCGATTTTTTCCTGGCGAGTGATAGCGAGCCTGAAATTTTAAGAGAATTAGCCTTCGGCCGGGTCATTTTTCTATCGAAAAATTTACAAATTTATCTTGAAGGGGGTCTACGGGATGTTTTTCTTAGTTTGATGGAGGTCTAGTGAGAAAACTAGGAAATAAAGGATTACAATAAATAATTAATAGACCCAAAAAACGGCCCATCTCCTCTTGAGGGGGAAGGTTGCTTGTTCCTGGTCCCCCTTCTCTCTCATGTTTAGCCCCATTAGTTCTGAGATACTAAGATGGAAACTTATTAACCCTCTGAGGATTATGATGCATATTAACAGTTTACTCTGGCTGTCATTAGATGATTGTGTACAGCTTAGGAAGGATCTGTGGGAAGTAAGGGGAGATGGGTCGTTTTTCTGGTCCTCTTTCTCCCTCGTGTTGAGCCCCATTTATTTTGAGATTATAAGATGTTCGGCCCATTAATTTGGCGAGTTTAACCGCTTTCGCTCCATTTCGTTGTCAATTTTAAGAACTGTCGTGCCATTTAGGTGTCGAGGGGTTAACCTCTTCAGCACCATGACGTATTTTCATCATATTCTGTTTACCATTAGAAATTTTTCCTTGGCTTATAATCAAGTTTTAGGATTCAAAACGGTTTATACGTTCCCAATATACCCTCTGAACAACATAGGTCCATCTTAAACTGCATAAATCATCTAATTTTAGCCAGAATCAGAGGTAAAAAGGGGTCATGATGATGAAGGGGTTAATGATTGCGACTGTGCATCTTTGTATTAACCTGTTCAGTACCAGGGATGTTTTTTCATCATATTCTGATAACTATTAGACGATTTTGTTAAGCTTAGGAGGGACCTCTAGCAATAATAAGGCTTCAAAATACCTCAACCAACCCTTTGTACTACCACAAATCCTTCCTAAGCTGCGATATATATCGTCTTAACCCTCGCAAGCTCCAATACGCCTTTCTGTTCTGTTTTCTAGCTACTATTAGACGATTTTATTCAGATTTGTAATGGTATATGGAAGTCAAAGGGTTGATTGAGATAGTATTTACCCTTTTAATACCCCACAGATCCTTCCTAAGCTGCATAAAATCGTCTAATGATAACCAAAATAAACTGCTAAAACGCGTCAGAGCTTCAAAGGGTTAATATTAATGTCGCCAGCTGTCCTAGAGATCACCGTAACAATCGCCATAAACACGACTTTCCTTTAGGGGAGGTATTGCTTCTGGACTCTCTTCTCCCTCATGTTTAGCCTCAATAGTTTTGAGGTTTTATAGCGTTCGCCCCATTACGTTGGTGATTTGAAGACCTTTTCGCCTTATTCCTTTGTCAATATTAAGATCTTTCGTGCCATTTAGGTGTCGATTGTTTCCTGGCTAGCGATAGCGAGACTGTAATTTAAGAGAAAACGGCCTTTGGCCGCTGCATTTTTCTTCCGAAATATTTAAAATTTTATCTCGAAGGGGAAGGAGAGAACGACCTTTGACCCTAACATTTCCTTGACGATAATGTACTGTTGGCTTACAAGTTTAACATGATGAAGGTCTGAGTAGGTCATATTATAATCAAGCGGACGAACTAATTATGCATACTTTGAAAATGGCAAAAACAAACTACAAAAAACAAAATATTTATTTACTGTATAATTTATAACAAAGTAAGAAACGTCATACGTTGAATGAGCTAGGGTAAATCTAGCGAGATGTTTAACTTGTTATCTCTAGGGGTAGTGTTTGGTACCGTTGGTAACACTGTTGCCCGCTGGCTACCTTCAGTGTTGCCAATTTAGCTTTTTTACCGCTAGACCTAGAGTTAATTACTTCAATCTAGCGGCAATTATTGACAGTGATCCTAGCAATGTCCTGAAGATTTGGGAACATTTTGAGCGACATTCTGAAAATAGTCCCATTATTCTAGCGGTGTTTTGCCTTAAGCCGGTATCACACGAGTGCTTTTTCCCTAAACATTTATCCTCATCACTGGTCTGGCAGCTTTTGAGGCAAACATTTAATACATTTTGGTTACCTAAATTCATCTTTCATCAGTCTAGTCTCTAATCCCACTGCAAAATATTCCAGAAATGTTCCCAGAAAAAAATGATGACCATAGAATGTTGAGTATAAAAGCTCTCGTGTGATACCGGCTTTGTTCTCTACTATAGCGCCATTGTTAGCAACTGTTGAGGACTATAACATGCGCGTTATGTCTAAGACCTTGGTAACCCTGGCTGGCCCTACCCGATCCATCCCATCACCACAGCTTACACTACTCTGCACCACAACACACTACCTACCCCCTCAGCTCCATGGTAAGGGCCACGACTCGATATTTTACCGCTGTAAGCATTCGGTATAAGCGCTGATTGATTATATTTATTTCGGTATAAGCGCTGATTGATTATATTTATTTCAGTATAAGCGCTGATTGATTATATTTATTTCGGTATAAGCGCTGATTGATTATATTTATTTCGGTATAAGCGCTGATTGATTATATTTATTTCGGTATAAGCGCTGATTGATTATATTTATTTCGGTATAAGCGTTGATTGATTATATTTATTTCGGTATAAGCGCTGATTGATTATATTTATTTCGGTATAAGCGCTGATTGATTATATTTATTTCGGTATAAGCGCTGATTGATTATATTTATTTCGGTATAAGCGCTGATTGATTATATTTATTTCGGTATAAGCGCTGATTGATTATATTTATTTCGGTATAAGCGCTGATTGATTATATTTATTTCGGTATAAGCGTTGATTGATTATATTTATTTCGGTATAAGCGCTGATTGATTATATTTATTTCGGTATAAGCGCTGATTGATTATATTTATTGGTGTTACTTTGGTTTTATCCATGTAAGCATTCGGTATAAGCGTTGTTATGTGAAATGTTGATTGATTCTTTGGATTGTATTTTCTATTAATAAGTTGAATCATTGGACGTGAAACATAGTCACTCACAAAAGTTCCGTACATATCTGTGCTTTACGAATTGAGCTGAAACTGGTTAAATTAATTAATGTATGAGCGTAATTCGTTATAATAAGTTATATATATGCAATTATTACGGACTTAATTACAATCTAATCTCGTAAATCTATTTGATTTCCCTACTTAAGATCATGGGGAGAGAATTGAAGTTATGTGGGCGACTGTGCAACCACCAAGAAAGAGAATGTTTAAAGAGCTATTAACCCTTTCAAGATCCAAGACGCATTTATTTTCAGTGTTCTGGTATTTATTACACGGTTTTATTCAGATTAGGAAGGGTATACGGAAGTCAAAGGGTTGACTGAGATAGCCTTGGCCCTTTTCATACCCACAGATCCTTCCTAAGCGGCACAAAATCGTCTAATGATAGCCACAATAAACTGCTAAAACGCGTCTGAGCTTCAAGGGGTTAATTATACTATTTTGAGGGGAGATATTTAGTTTGCTCCCTAGTCGTCCATCAAGCTTAAAAAATACCCTGAAGATCTCCCTTCAAGATAAATGATATACCGGCCAAAGGCCGGTTCCTCTTAAATTACAGGCTCGATATCGCTCGTCAGGAATAAATAGACACATAGAAGTCTTAAAATTGACATAAATGGGGCGAAAGGTCTTAAAATCGTCAAAATAATGGGGCGAACGTAAGGAAATGTCTAAATTAATGGGGCTAAACATGAGAGAGAAGAGGGGCCAGAAAAACAACTTTAAACGAAAATCTTCCCTTAACTTCAGTGTACATTTGCATAGCATTCAGAAGCTTGATTGGCAGGATATAATTAGCAAAAGGCTATTTTATGATTGCATATAGTTTGCTTGACAATATTTAATTTTTAAAAAGTAATTATCAAAGTTATTGAGCTACAATTATTATTTATTATTATTTTTTTGTTTTCATTCTAGAGTTAACGTTTATTACCACCAGGTGTTCACGTATTCATGGCAAGGGACTGGGGTTCTCGAAAAGGGGCTCCAGTCCTGACGCTATTCTTGACTTACAGTGTGCTGGCTTAATAACCCTGACAGGTTGATAGCCTCTGAAGTCCTATTTCAACCAACTTTTCATGACCATAACTACATCACAGAACAAACATCACCCACACATAGTCCCTCCATGACGCCATTTCCCGCTCGGTCCTATTCTACCGTAACGCTGAGTTAACGGTGACTTGCAGAAACTTAAGGACCGACCTTCTCGTCAACTCATTCCGTAGCATTGGACGTGTTTTTAGTATTTCAACGCCTTCTGGACTAGCGACGTCTTTGTAATTATTTCCTAGCTATGTATAGACGATGTTGTGCAGTTTAAGAAGGATCTGAGATATTAAAAAGGGTTAAGTGACACGGTATGAAAAAATCTACACCTGAAGGGCACGAAAGGTCTTAATATTGACAACAAAATGAAGCGAAAGGTCTGAAAATCGATAAACTAACGGAACAAACGTCTTAAAACCTCAAAACTAATATGCCAAACATGAGGGAGAAGGGGGTCCATAAAAAGCGAGTAGTAGCCCCTTAAAATGAAACGTTTTTTGTGCAGTTTGAGAAGGACCCATGTTATTCAGAGGTTTTATTGACATTGTATTTCTCCCTGTGAGTCGTAGAGGTAGATTATATGCCAAAGATAATCGTCAAATGGTAGCGGAAATATCATTAAAAGTAAGTCATCGTGTTGAAGGGGTTAGGGGGGTCACCGGCTTGTTTATCTTTTTATCTTTATCTCTCTTTCCCTGGCTTGTATCCATTCGGCCCCATTCAGCCAACTGTTTTAAGACGTTTATCCCCATCCAGGTGTTGATTTCTTCCTGGCGAGCAATAGCGAGTCAGCATTGAATGGAGAAAGCCGGCTTCGCCGGAGACATTTTTCTATCGAAAAATGTACAAATTTAGCTTGCTGTCTAAACATAAAATATATATATGCTGGCTCGTTACCGTTCGCCAGGAAAATACTGACACCTGGATGGGGGTAAACGTCTTAAAACAGTAGGTTGAATGGGGCCGAATTGATACCAGCCAAAGAGAGAGGGAGAGAAAGAGAAAAAAGCAAGTCACCCTCCTTAAGAACCGCGTCGTCACTATACAGTATGGCTAACAGTATGACCTTGAGTTGGCCCTGCTCAGAATGGTGATACACTGAGATACACAGAGATACTGCACAACATTTTTAGTCCAAGGTGTCGAACGAAAACTGAGTCCAGATTTGTTCTCCTTTATTATTGTATAATTATGTAAATATTAAATTGTGGTTTATAGTTAAAATTATGTGTTTGGAAGTGCTAAAATGGCCAAAATAATGCTATGTTATGCTATTTGTGTACAAGCCTTGTATTCATTAAAATTATAGTTAAAATTATGTGTGTGGAAGTGCTAACATGGCCAAAATAATGTTACTTTATGCTATTTGTGTACAAGCCTTGTATTCATTAAAATTATAGTTAAAATGATGTGTTTGGAAGTGCTAACATGGCCAAAATAATGTTACTTTATGCTATTTTGTTTTACAATCCTTCTCCTAGTAATTCAAGTCTTCAAACATTATTGCTCCGGTTTGACACCCTGTCTTAAGCCGGAGTCACACGAACCGTTTTTCGAGCAATGTTTAGGGGCAATTATGGTCTGGCAGCTTCACAAATTACACTTTATCAGAGTTCAGCCGCCTAACATACTCTACCTTCAGTCTAGTTACCGATACCAGTGCAAAAAAGTCCCGGAATGTAACGAGAAAAAACTTGCTCATGGAAAATTGACTGAAACAAAAACGCTCGTGTGACAGCGGCTTCAGTCTAACCCTTTCTGGTCAGAGGAAGGTTGTGTTGGACCTTCTCTGTTTCGTTCTATTTGTTTGGAAGCTTTAGGATGCCTCACCCCATTAGTTTGGCGAAAATATATCACCTTATCCCATTCAATTGTCGATTTGTTCTAGGCGCGCGATAACGAGTTTGTAACTTAGAAGAAATCGGACATTGGCTCACTCCAACAGCTTCCTCTCTCTCCAACACCCCTTCTCCCCTCTCTACACGCTTCAGGAAAATAGGAAAAGTAGAATGTAAATACGAGGTGCCGTTGTAAAGGCTTATCCCTCAATACTTCATCTGATCTGATCTGGGACATATTTCGATTGACAATTTACACATTTACCTTGAAGGGCTTCTGGGTAGGTATTGTTATTAGTTTGAATGAAGTCTGGGTAGGCATTTTTATAAGCCTTGGGGACAAAATACACTCCTCGAAAATGTAAAAAACGAGCAAAATGTTCAACAACAATTAAACAAAATATCATAATAAACTATAAGACGTCGGACCAGATACTGTTAACCCTTTCTAGTTAGTTTCTATTTGTTTCGAGATTTTAAGTCGTTCGTTCCATTCGCTTTGGGTATAATTATCATCTACCACAATCCAGAGTCTACATTTTGGGACTTAGGTAGAATTCACCGTTCACCATTACACCTATTGAAGAATTACTACTGACGCTGAATAACTCAAGATATAACTATTATTATTGCTGCTGAATGTTCCTGTTCTGTTGCTGCTGACTCTACACCTGTTCTGTTGCTGCTGACTCTACACCTGTTCTGTTGCTGCTGACTCTACACCTGTTCTGTTGCTGCTGACTCTACACCTGTTCTGTTGCTGCTGACTCTACACCTGTTATGTTGCTGCTGACTCTACACCTGTTCTGTTGCTGCTGACTCTACACCTGTTCTGTTGCTGCTGACTCTACACCTGTTCTGTTGCTGCTGACTCTACACCTGTTCTGTTGCTGACTCTACACCTGTTCTGTTGCTGCTGACTCTACACCTGTTCTGTTGCTGCTGACTCTACACCTGTTCTGTTGCTGCTGACTCTACACCTGTTCTGTTGCTGCTGACTCTACACCTGTTCTGTTGCTGCTGACTCTACACCTACTTACTCAATAAATACCAGGCTGATTCTTGTGTAGTTATTATGACTTCCCATTAGGTCATTAAATCATAATTGGGTGGTGGCAAGCGAATAACCGCTACCGTTATTACAAGCATAAGGTTACTAGTGGCTACCAGAAGAAAGCTACTAATATACAGTATATGTAATGTATATATATTGTAAAAATATAAGCTTGCGTTTCGTTCATATTGGTACTAAGTATATTGATCCAACTAGTGAATTGTTGTGAGTAATGTCATCATTGATTTTACATATTAATTCGGCAAGTGTGTACGAATTAGCTAGTCAATATATATTCTGATATAATATGATCACATTCCTAAACCTCACAACAGTTAAAACCTTTTTGCCATAATGAACAAAGATATGGAGGCAAAAAACATTTGATACCTTCACTAGACTGGCTCATACCAGTTTATCAGTAATACTCGTGTGTGTTTAGGAATACGACCGTATCACATCACATTTGACCAGTTGATATAGCCTAGATATTAACCATTGGCTAACTGTTGTGCAGGAACTTGGCTCTCAACCCAGCGTATTGAAATTCACAAAATCAATTCTAAATTTGTCTTCCACTACAAATGCCTATTCAGAATCTTGACCAGTTGACATAGGCCAGTCGTTAACTAGATTAAGTGTTGAGCAGGAATTTATATTTCGATCAAAACTTACCCAATGTCTCCAAACAAATTCTACTTCTCTTTCAGTACCATTCCAAATCTTAAACGGCATGTATGATAATGAAGTTCAGTTTGTCATACATATCATTACCTGTTATCATGATTTCAGATGTTGGTGTGGTGTGCTTGTATGGCGGCCCTGGTGGTGGGTGGCGCTGAGGGGGAACTGCCGCCCCTTGAGGCCTCCTACAAGATCCTGATGCTGCTGCCTGTGTCCTCCAAGAGTCACAGGAACGTCTTCATGCCTGTGGCCGATGCTCTGGCTGACCGGGGACACAAGGTTAGCCACCCAATTGGGTGATCTCGCCAGCACCTAGAAAAAGTAGTACAGGAAAAGAGACAGACAGAAACGGCTAAGATTGGGTAGAGGATGCCAAATATCACTCTGTATAGGAACAGCCCTCACCCTAGCACGGGTGAGTTATCCAGCCTATGCTACTGCATATTATCCAGGTTACCACAGTTTACTTCCCCGAATAGGATGTCACAAAAGTCCACTAAATCCAAGTTTCTATTTACTGCTAGGTGAACAGAGGTATAGGATGTAAGGAGACTGGCCAGCTGTCTCGCCTTCCCGGGAATCAACCAAGGACCTTTCTATTATGAGCCGATTGCACTACCATTGTGCCTCAGGTCTACCTTATAGTGATACTCATTAATGACCCGAAGACCTCAAAGAATCTCAATATCCTGGAGATGCCATAATTATATGACTGCATCCCAAAATAATACCGTTTAACCCCTTGAGGATTATGATGCATCAAACACATATTTCTGGCTACTAGTAAACAAACAGTTTGCCCCTCAACTTATGGTAGCTAAAGAGTCTACGGAGATAGTTTTACCCCCTTGATTAATAGAGCTTCTTCCTATATTGCAGAATCGTCAAATGAGAAGGGTGAAAAGGCGTCCTCAATTACTGAATGATTTAAGCCGGTGTCACATGAACGCTTTTGCTGTCAATAATTTATGAGCAATTATAGTCTGGCAGTTTTATAATCTCGGTTATATCAGCATTCAGCCACCTTATATGAACTACCTTCTATCTAGTATCAGATTCCAGTGCGAAAGAGCCTCAATATATTACGAGAAAGATAAACTTGTTCCTCAAATAATATATCTGGAAAAAGCACTTGTGTGACTCCGGCTTTAACCAATTAAACGTTTTCTTTGCCCGCAGATAGTTATGCTGACAAACCACCCAAAGGCATCGAAGAATCCCAATATCCTGGAAATGCAGCACGAACTCCCATATTTCCGAGAGGAGAATGTGAACATGTTTGACACAAGAAAGGACCCGACTGGTCTCTTTAATGTATTTTTGAATGCGCTGCCACCAATAGCAAGGGAGATCTATAAGGTGCCCAAGGTGAAGCAGCTCTATGAGAAGAGGAAGGAGTTTGATTTAATCATTGTTAATCACATGTTCAATGAGGTAAGTGCCAAGCAACCAGTTATAGGTAGAGCCAACTAACTTGACAATAATCTTGACCCCTTAACTTCTCATAACTCACAAGAAACTAGAGCATACTGGCTGTAAATATCCACACCTATTTCTAGGTGGGCTCTTCTTAAATGATAGAAATGTCAGCTCGATTACTTACATTCATTTTGAGTTATAAGAAGTTAATGGGTCAAGATTATTGTCAAGTTCGTTGGCGCTACCTATAGTCTTCCATGTATGCTTCCATTTTCTTGCAAACTTGAGCTAATCTTTCACAGGAAGAAATCAACCTATTCACAGTTATATTTATTTATATTGTAATATACCTATCTATCTATCTATCTATATCTATCTATCTATCTATCTATTGCCGTACGCCGTTATCCCCGAAGTGGTGGCCACGAACGAAACGCCCCCATGCAACTTATGTCCCCAGTCAGTCGACGTCCCTCCTCCCATCCAGCACCACTTTCACGCATATACTTCTTAACTCCATCCTTCTACCTCTCACTTAGTGTACCTCTCTCTCGTACACACTCTTAAGGTAGGTTCACACATAGGCGAGTCGGAGGGCGAGGCCAACGCGAGTCACACTCGCCGCAAATCGCCGTTGATGGAGCCCGAACCCAACGCGAGTAGCAGCTGATGCGAGTAAAGACGCATAGAACACGAATTTAACACAAATTTTACACGAGTTTACACGAGTTTACATGAGTTTACACGAGTTTACGCGAGTTTACGCGAGTGTTGGCGAGTTTAACACGACCCCATCACGCACCGCCAAAATTTGAAAAATAACGGTCAAATTCCAGGGTACGAATAGTGCGAGTCTACATGAGTGTCACAGGAGTTTACATGAGTTTACACGTGTTTACACGAGATGAACGCGAGTCTACAGGAAGTTAACAGGAGTGTATATTCTATTTAATTTATATCTTGTATTTATTTATATTTCATGTTGGATAGCAATCTGTATATTATTATTTGTCATCATATAATTATCCTTTGCATATATTCCACATCATTATTATTATGTATGGGTAGGAGGGTGGTGGGAGGGTGGTTTGGGGGATGGTGTGGGGAGGTAGAAGCGTAATTGACTCATGTTACAAATATGAAGCCGATTGGTAAGGTAGTTTCGCAACCACGGATTTTCCTTTTTTTCCTTATCTTCGTACGGATACGCTGGAAGTGGATGGTGGGAGGCGGTTGGGGGTGTGGTGGGGGGAAGGCAGAAGGGTAAGGGACTTGTCACACAAATATGGAACCGATTGGTGCAGTCGTTTCGCCGCCACAGATTTTCCTTTTTTCCTTATCTTCGTACGGATACACTGGAAGTGGGTGGTGGGAGGCGGTTGGGGGTGTGGTGGGGGGAAGGCAGAAGGGTAAGGGACTTGTCACACAAATATGGAACCGATTGGTGCAGTCGTTTCGCCGCCACAGATTTTCCTATTTTTTCCTTCTGACGGGACCGACAGTCAGCGAGTGGGTGGGAGGAGGAATTTGGGATTTTTTTTGTGGGTAGCCAAAAGGGTAAGGTACATGTGGTAAAAATATGAAAGCCATAGGTGCAGTCGTTTCGCTGCTACGATTTTTGTTGATAATATAAACAGACTCGTGTGACACTCATGTAGACTCGTGTGACACTCATGTAGACTCGTGTGACACTCATGTAGACTCGTGTGACACTCATGTAGACTCACGTGACACTCATGTAGACTCGCGATCATCAAATTTCTAAATAGTACAACGTGACTGTCACGCGAGTCTACATGAGTGTCACACGAGTCTACAGGAGTTTACGCGAGTCTACGCGAGTCAACGCGAGTCTACGCGAGTCTATGCGAGTTGGCGTCCTACTCGCACTTGACTCTCCAATTTTTGTGTCTGCACAAAAAATTTGGCCGCATTCGCGAGTCTACGCGGTCCACCGCGAGTCCACGCGAGTCTGTGCGAGTGTCGGCGAGTGTCGGCGAATTTGGGATAATCATTGGCGAGTGCAAAAAAATCATCACTCGCGTTGGAGTTGCGCTCCGACTCGCCTATGTGTGAACCTACCTTTAGTCATTCTCTTACTTCCCATACGTTCCAGATGCCCAAAGTATCTCAAGGTGTTCCTTTTCACACGTTCCAGCACATTATATCCACACCACTCCTCTCTCGTACTTCCTCATTCGTCTGTCTATATCTCCATGTAACACGGCGGCACGCACTTCTCAAGTAACTCATTTCCACCCCTCTCACTCTAGGTTTGAGTCTCTCCACCAACGTCCATGCTTCGCTCCCATAAGTCAATGTCGGGATTACCACACTGTCATGCAAGGACTTCTTTACTTCCATGCTGACCACACTATTTCTTGCTACTGCTTTCAGCGTTCCTACAACCCTCTTCCCCTCTTGCACCCTTACCCGCACTTCTTCATCCATACTCCCATCTTTACTCAACACACTGCCCAAATACTTAAATGAACTGACATTCTCCATAGCCTAAGCTTATTAATCAATTGAATATGAAATGTCCTTATATGAGTGCATTTCCATTTAAAATATAGAAGATTCCGACTTCATCAAGTATTAAACTGTATATAATTAGCAGAGGTGGGCAGGTGCGCGCCATTTGGCGCTCTGCGCTCTGCGATCCAGTGCGCATTACCAATATAGAGGAGCACGGAGCGGCAAAATTCTGAAATCGGAGTGCAGGCGGGGAGCGCAGCTAGAAATTCGCGCTCCTTTCTGGCGCTCCGGAGGCGATTTTTCCTGTCAACAACAGGTACAAGAACGTCAGTATCGTGTACAGTCATTGTACCGTTCGTACGGTGTTACTCACGGTGTTAGTGAACTGTGATACAGTGATACTATGATAGTGACAGACTGACAGTGTTACAGTTGTTAACTTGTTATTTTTTTTTTTTGGCTTTTGCTAACGCAAAGTAAACCTTACGGGCAAGTTACGGCTTATGAAGGGGCCTAAGGGTAAGTCTGGCAGTGGTATAGCCCGAGCCTGTCTGCCTGTCTGATAGTCAAAAGACACTATTGACTTCAGAGACTTTTATCATTTTATGGTATCGATACTATCGGAATGTTACTTGAATGTATGGGTGGGAGGGTGGTTTGGGGGATGGTTGGGGGAAGGTAGAAGCGTAATTGACTCGTGTTACAAATATGAAGCCGATTGGTGAGGTAGTTTCGCCACCACAGATTTTATTTGTTTTCCTTTTCTTCGTACGGATACGCTGGAAGTGGGTTGTGGGAGGCAGTTGGGGGTGTGGTGGAGGGAAGGCATAAGGGTAAGGCACTTGTCACACAAATATGGAACCGATTGGTGCAATCGTTTCGCCGCCACAGATTTTTTTTTTTTTTCCTTGTGAGGCGACCGATAGTCAGCGAGTGGGTGGGAGGAGGGGTTTGGGGTAGTGGTGGTGCCGTGGTGGGTATGCAGAAAGGTAAGGTACATGTGGTAAAAAACTAAAAATATGAAAGCCATAGGTGCAGTCGTTTCGCTGCTACGATTTTTTTCGGCGAGTCAGTATATAATTATATACAGACCTGGCACTGGGCGTGACAACTGACATCTGACAAGACCCTAGTCCCGGCCGTATTTATATAATTATTATAAATTATATACCGTCGGACCTGGCAGTTTCGGACCTAGTTTCTCAGTTTGGACAGTTTCTGTAATTCTTTATGTCATATCATAGATATCAATGGACAGTCACAATGTCACAAACTCACAATGATATCAATCATATCATATCATTGACATTTGCAATGATATCAATCATATCATATCATTGACATTTGATTCATTGATATGACTTAAAGAATAACAGAAACTGAGAAAGTGAGAAACTTAAACAGTTAAACTTCAGAAAGACACCATGACTTGAGGTTTTTTGAATGTTTTGAATTCTTGGAATTTAGTGAAGTGAAAGACAAAGGACAAAGTGAAGGACAAAGGTAAATAATTAAATAACTTCTAGAAGCTGTTTTGTTTGTTTTGTTTTTTATATACCTATTTTTGGGAGCGCGGAGCGGGAAGCGCATCGGGTCTGCTGACAAAAGGAGCGCGTGAGCGCTGCCGCATTACCTTATGTCTGATGATCGCGGAGCGCTGCCGCATTACCGGTCCCACCGGAGCGCGCCCACCTCTGATAATTAGTATTTAGAATATTAATTTTGTTATATGAAATAGTCATTGTTTTGGGAATATTTTTTAACTATTTGATCAGCTTGTCAAAGTTTATTAATATAATTTGTATTACATTGCACTGCTGGCGATTGTAAGCTTTATTATGTCTTCAGCCACATGTGTTTGTTAATTTCATTAATCGAGTTTAGGAGTAAAGTTGGTTGGTGAAGAGAACCTAATAATTATCCATTACCGTATATGTATTAGTAATGTTTATTCTGGTTTTGTAATTCTCTTTATCTAAACAACAGTAACCTTTGGTGTTGCGCTGTCATGCAACGTGTTATTTTCCCAACTCATTCAATAATTTATTTCGTTTGCAGTTAATTTATCCCTTCGTGCATGAGATGCCCTTCATAACGATATCTACCGGAGGGATGGACTACCGCCAGAGCGCCGTCCTGGGTAACGTCCTCCCGCCTTCCTACGTGCCCAACATCATGAAAGACTTCCCGGCTCCCTTGTCCCTGTGGCACCGATTCCAAAATTTGTTCATGCATATAAGCTTTTCAGTCTATTGGCGGAATTGGGCTATTGTGCCTTTGGTGCAGAAAGAGGTAAGATCTAAGCTTATTATTAGATGTAATACATTACAGAATTCACGTGCGGTATACTGTATGTATAGGAATATTATTTTATTCAAACCAGTAGGGAACAACGTTAGCTTTGAAGGTACTGCACAATGTGTGAGCAAGTCCTAAGACACTACATCAAGTTATGAAAAACAAGAACAATCAATTTTCAGAAGGCCTACGGGTACAAGCTTTGCAGATCCCTTACTATGTCACTTAAAATCTCATACCATAAGTCTTCGACAGTTTGCAAGAATTTAATAACTTCATCCATCATATACAAATGTTTTTTTTTAATGATTAGAAACAATACTGATGCATGTTATACATATAAACATAGCGATTAGTACAGTCACTTCACACTTCTACAATGTGTAATGAATAGTAGCCTACTAATAACAGGATACTATATACATAATTATGAGGATTGGAAAGGGAAACTAAATGTATAAATATCTTGAAATTACACCACTTTTGAGCAAAGTTGTCGACATACTACTGATATATATGACTGTATATTTAATGTACTTATTGTTATTTATTGTTTTGTACGGTCGCGCTAGTAAGTCATGTCCCAGCTGTCATTACGTTTGGCTTGCTCTGTGCTGTATTAAAGTGTGTCAGATGTTGAATAGGGTGGGTAAGTGTAGGAATATGTTTTTATATTTCACTCGAGATGAAGAAATGAAGCTTAAATATTGCTGATATTAATTATTGATCAAAACATACTTGGTGCCGAGCCATCACTTATTAGCGCGACTGTACCTACATTACACTTTGCCAAATGTTTAATCTGCTCCTAAATTTCTCCATAGATTTCAAAGCAGTTCCCAGATTTGCCGCCTCTGCTGGACATCGAAAGGAACATGAGTCTTTGTTTGCTAAACTCCCACTTCAGCATCGGAAAGACGCTGCCCCTCCTGCCCTCACAGGTGGAAGTGGGGGCCATGCATTGCCGTCCTTCCAAGCCTCTACCGGAAGTTAGTAGTTTCCTGGATTTAATGCAAATTTAATGTGTAGTACTGTATCTGATTGTACAACTGCTGAGTCCGTTTCCCACTTGAGGTTTATTTCATAATAGTTAGGGCAGATTAGCCGTGATCCCCGAAAGGGTGGCCACAAACGAAAAGCCCCAGTGCACCTCTGTCACCAGTCAGTTGATGCCCCTCCTCCCATCCAGCACCACTTTCGTGCATACACTTCTTTACTCCATCCTTCCACCTCTCTCTCGGTGTACCTCTCCTTCTTTGTCATTCCACTTTACTCTCGTACACTCTCTTAGTTATTCTCTCGCTTCCCATACGTTCCACATGGCCAAACCATTTCAAGGTGTTCCTTTGCACACTCTCCAGCACATTTACATCCACACCGCTCTCGTACTTCCTCATTCGTCTGTCTATCCCTCCATGTAACTCCGCACACACTTCTCAAGTAACTCATTTCCACCTCTCTCACTCTAGGTTTGTGTCTCTACAACAAATTCATACTTCACTTCTGTATGTCAATGTCGGGATTACCACACTATCATACAAGGACTTCTTTACTACCATGCTGACCACCCTATTTCTTGTTACTGCTGTCAGCATTCCTACGATCGTCTTCCACTGGTGCACTCTCTCCCGCACTTCTTCATCCATACTCCCATCTTTACTCAACACACTGCCCAAAGTATAATCAACACACTGCCCAAATACTTAAATGAGCTGTCATTCTCCATAGACTGACCATTCAACCTTACCTCACACTCTGTGACAGCACCCCTTTCAGAGACCATAACCTTACTCTTCCCCGCATTTACTTTCAGATTCCGTTTTTCACACACTGATCCTAACATATTTACCAGACCCTGCAACTCTCATTCACTATCGCTCATCATAACTGTATCTTCAGACACCTGGGACCACAAGGCATACAAGCACTCACTAACATATCAAACTACAGCTACTCACACAACACAATACCAGACATCTGGAAGCATGGTATCATCATCACATTCCCCAAACCTAACAAAGACCCCCCACTACCCTCCTCACACCGCCCTATCACACTCCTTTGCACCCCCTCCAAAGTCATAGAGCGCCTTGTACTAAAACTGATGACACCTGACTTACCCCTTTCTCCAACACAACACGGCTTCAGGCCATTGCACTCCACAAACACTCTTCTTACAGACCTTACACAAAGAGCTTTTGACGGCATCAACTCAGCTAGACCACCACACAAATCAGTACTTGCCACACTTGACATTAGTAAAGCCTTCGATGCCATCCCCCGCCACAACCAAACAAACAAAATCTACAACACAAACATGCACAACAACACAAAAAGATGGCTGGCCAACTTCTTAGCAGGCAGATGTGCACACGTATCCTTTGCCGGTCAGTCATCTAGCATTAGAAATTTCCCAAACGGAGTCCCGCAAGGATCCGTCCTGTCGCCCGCACTCTTCAATCTGTATGCATGATATAAATACACCAAATTCACCCCAAATAACCATAGCCTCCTACGCAGACGACATAACACTCACAAGCACGCACCAAAACCCAGACATAGCAACAAGACTCCTTCAAGACTATCTCGACACATTACATGAATGGTGCACTACAAACAGACTCAATTTAGCCCCAGCTAAATCCACTGCAACCCTCCTCACAAGCTGGACAGGAGAGCACGATTACGTCCCGGGACTCAACATAAATAACACACCCCTAACACACACAGGGGAGGTGTGGTGGAGTGGTCATGCCACTGGATTGGTAATCCAATGGACCCGGGTTCAAATCCCGATATGTCAATGGGAAGATATTATTGGGATTGAATTTGTGCTGTACCTAGTATCAGTGCATTACCACAAAGCCCACCGAAATGCCAAAAAAATACCCTCATTGTTCCCTGATTAAATAACACTGTATGAATATTCCCATATTCAAAATATGTTACAGGGGGACAATGCCTAGTGAGTTCACTGCTCAATAGGTGGCGTTCTGAGAGTGAGGGTCTGAGTCTGGAGGGTGAGGCGGTGAAACACTTGAACGAAGCAACCAGCCGCTTCAGAGATGGAGCTGCTTCGAGCCATGATGGATGCTTCACATGTCTCACTCCCCAGGCTGGAACAAGACCTCACGGGCTTCACTGTGTTGAGCGGTGAAATGTACAGGCTCTCAGCCTATGCCCGAGAGGGAGTAGTTGGAATATAGAAAAAAAAAAAAAAAAAAAAAAACACACATACCCAAAATCCTAGGAGTAACATACGACACCCAAATGACATTCAAACAGCACACCACAAACACAAAAAAGAAACTGACACCCAGACTTCAGCCCTCAGATCACTTGCCCACACAAAATTTGGACACAACAAAGAAACCACCACCACAGTCTACAAACAATACATAAGATCAGTTCTGGAATACGCAAGCCCGGCCTGGGCTTCTAACCTAGCTGAAACACATCATAAGACCTTACAGACTATTCAAAATAAAGCCCTTAAAATCATCACAGGATGCACAGCTACTACACCCACAGATCACCTACATCAAGAAACCAAAGTTCTAAAAGTCAAAGATCATTTAGACATGAGAGGCACTCAATTCCTGGCAGCAGCCTCCACGAATCAACACCACCCACTACACTACATGGCAACACACCCACAGACACCAAGAAATATCAAAACAACACCCAGCACACGCTATCACACACAAATACTGTCTTCTCTCCCTCCCTGCCCACCCCAAGCCAACTTCCGGAAGGACATCCATACTCATTTCACTCGCCGTTCCATCCACTCACTCATAGACAACACGCAGCTGCAGCACGACCACCCGAAATCCATCCTTCTGAATCCTCCCTTCCTCGCGAGGACAGAGTCCACCTGGCCAGGCTGAGATGCGGACACCATCCAGCTCTTCTGAGCTATCAGAAGGGGCTGGATGACTCCGTCGTCGACACCTGCCCGGGTTGTAACACAGCACCCCATACCATAAAACACATCATAGAAGACTGCATTTCACACAATCACTTACGCCAACAACACAATTTACACTATTTGAGAGCTCTGTGGGAAAGGCCGACCGTGGCCATGGCCTTCCTTAAGGACTCGGGGCTGTTCGGCCAGGCAGCTTAGGGAACAACAACAACAACAACAACAACTGTATCTTCAGCAAACAACAGTACAGGTAACTTCAGCTCATTTCCTTCCCTTATCAGCGGTTCACCAACATCCTCTGCTGTTCCTTGCATTTCTTTCATGACTTCATCCATATATATATTGAATAACCATGGGGACATCACACACCCTTGCTTTAACCCAACATTCAGATCAAAGAACATGTGATACTAAGTAGGCTTTATGAAATTCCAAACTATATTCATATCACTGTACAAGGTTTTTTACTAAGCTATGGATGTTACAGGATCTAGAGTCGTGGATATCCGGTGCAGGTTCTGAGGGCGTGATCTACTTCAGTCTTGGGTCCGTGGCCAAAGGCAGCTCCATGCCGGACCAGTACCGGGACGCCTTTGTGGAGGCCTTCAAGAGACTGCCGCACAGGGTCATCTGGAAGTTTGAGGGGGAGATAGAGGGGGTGTCTGATAATGTCATGATAGGAAAATGGCTACCACAGCAGGATATTCTTGGTAAGTACTGCCATCTCGGGCATAAGTGCTGACTCGATACGATTTATTGATGTACATATATAACACTAAATATTGATCATGAAATCTACTTATTTGGATCACTTTCACATTATGCAAAAGTTCAAAGCTCTGCATTATTTCATGTCGATTGTATTTAATGTAAAATAAGAGTGAATTTCAGTACACCTACGGTATATTTGCAGTGTATAATTTTATGCTTTTAAATATGTAACTAATTTATATTTATATATATACTGTATGTATAGCATACTTTTCAATTACTGAAGAGATTTTACTATCTAGTATCTGTCAGTGTTTGTCAGTAGCGACCATTTTGTATTTGTGTAAATATCAACAGTGGTTTTGGGATCACTTATAACATTGAAATATAAACTTGTGTTATAGCTCATGAGAAAGTGAAGGTATTCATTACCCACGGAGGTCTACTAAGTCTCCAGGAGTCCATCTACCACGGCACACCTATGCTGTCCCTCCCGATCTTTGGCGACCAGCCCAAGAACGGTCTGATGGTCAAGAACTCTGGCATTGGCGACATGTTGGTGTGGGAGGAACTCACTGTTGACGCCATCGTTGACGCTCTTACTGATATTACCACCAGCCCTAAGTATGTTAATAATACTCCTACCAATATTACCACCAACCCTAAGTATGTTCATGATACTCCTACCAATATTACCACCAACACTAAGTATGTTCATGATACTCCTACCAATATTACCACCAACCCTAAGTATGTTAATAATACTCCTACCAATATTACCACCAACCCTAAGTATGTTCATGATACTCCTACCAATATTACCACCAACCCTAAGTATGTTAATAATACCAATATTACCACCAACCCTAAGTATGTTCATGATACTCCTACCAATATTACCACCAACCCTAAGTATGTTAATAATACCAATATTACCACCAACCCTAAGTATGTTCATGATACTCCTACCAATATTACCACCAACCCTAAGTATGTTCATAATAATACCAATATTACCACCAACCCTAAGTATGTTCATGATACTCCTACCAATATTACCACCAACCCTAAGTATGTTAATACTACTCCTACCAATATTACCACCAACCCTAAGTATGCTATTATACTCTTACAAGTATTACCTACCATTTGAATCAGAAGACCCCAAATTTGAAGCCATTGTAGGTGCTCTAGGCACAAACCCTCCAATTTTGAGGTGATTAGTATGCTGCAGTAATTAGTATGCTGCAGTAATTAGTATGCTGCAGTAATTTTGAGGTGATTAGTATGCTGCAGTAATTTTGAGGTGATTAGTATGCTGCAGTAATTAGTATGCTGCAGTGATTAGTATGCTGCAGTAATTTTGAGGTGATTAGTATACTGCAGTAATTTTGAGGTGATTAGTATGCTGCAGTAATTAGTATGCTGCAGTAATTAGTATGCTGCAGTAATTTTGAGGTGATTAGTATGCTGCAGTAATCGTTTGACGGAAGCTAGATTATATCATACCCTAAAATTCACCTTCATATTACTATGGTTCATTGAAAGTGATTCTGCAACTCTAGTTCTGTAATCAAGTTGACACTCAATAATATTTTAAATTATATACTTATACATTTGTTAGGGTAGACGAATTATAATTAGCTTTTTGGGTTAGGGAAGTTAAGACACTATACCAGAAATATGAGTGACTAACCCGGGAAAGGCGAGGGTCCTCTTCTGAGCCAAGGCATAAAAAAAAAACATTCAAAACACTCTACTGGCACTCAAAACAAAGCAGTATGTGATTAGGTGAGATAATTCCCCTCCATACCTCCTATCACATCTCCACATATGTCCTCCCCCCTGTTCCCCTTTTTCCCCCTCTTCCCCCATCCTCAATTATACGAAACATGAGAGAGGGAGGAGTTATGTCTCTCGCTGGTCCGGGTCAGATTACGACTGCGAGGCTAAAATATAAGTTTTTCACCAGCCAACTGCTGTTACCACTTCTATTATTGCTATTCAATATTATTATATTCATACTAAAAGTAAAATAGGCACATATGGAGAAGAAATTATGTTATATATAGTAAATATGACGATTTTCATCAGAACCGAAGCAAATACCTTCGCCTGGCGGGACCTTTGAAATAGCATGGCTTCGCCATTCTTGGGCTGAGGGTGGAGTTGACATAGATCCGTTTAGCATAATTTCATTACTTTTCTTTCAGGTACAAGGAAAATGTTATGGCAATGTCTAGACCTATGCGGGACCAGCTAACAACACCACAGGAACGCGCAGTGTTCTGGACAGAGTACGTCATCCGTTACCAAGGGGCTCCACAGCTGAGGAGTCCTGCGGCCAAACTCTCATGGGTGGAGTTCCTCATGTTGGACGTCTTGTTCCTACTACACTTGGCCATCTTCATTACTGTTTACGTTATGCGTCGCCTGTTTAGAGCTGTATCTACCAAAGTCTTTGGGAGTGGCAGTAGAAAAAAGAAGATGGAGTAGGACATTTCATTATGTTAGACACATTCTCGAAACGTACACTTTGACGAAACATTGCATGATTTGCATATTATTCTGTCACTATAACTATATAATTCGGATATACCTTAAATAACACCATGAATGGTAGCTATGTATTTCCGTATTTAATCTGCGGCCAACATTTTTCTTGAACAACAATAAATCATAGCCTATTGTTATGCTTTGTTTATAATATCCTTTCCTACCCAGACATTATGCTTAGCTAAGGAACATCTTGAAGACTAGTAACTGTAGCTTATTATTATTATTAGAGTAATCATGAATACAGTGTACTACAATGAGGAACTTGAATGGAGGGGGAAAAACTGCAGCAACCACACATAATCTGCTTCTCATTATCTCGGTACATCCAGGTGTCGATTTATACCTGGCGAGTGGTAGCGAGCCACCATATTTTGGGTAATGTGTTAGACAGCTTACTAAATATTGTTACGACTGGGGCTCCGAATAAAACAAGGGCACTTAATGATTGGACTAGTAATAGGGCACTATGCAACAACGGTATCCGCTAGATCCAAAACCTCGAACTTATATGCCGGCGAACAAAAACACCTATACCCTCCAGAGTTAATCTGCGATAACGGGGTATCCTTAACTGGGCATAAATGTACTCTACTTCAGGCTAACCCACACTGGTATAGCCTGATAACAAACAAGATGCAAGTTACGTTAAAATGCATAAAAGGGAAGCTATGGAAAGATCAATTAAATCCACTGCAAGATTTAATACAATAAAAAGATGCTTCAATATAGTTACTCTAAACAACAATAAACTCTTCACTCCTATCTGAAAGAAAGTGAAGTATAGTCCTACAGCATAGACCTGGAAACTTCTGAAGAAAGTCTGATGCTCATAAGATGCTCGTATCTAATCTTGAACTATATAAAGGCAGGAGGCAGGACACAACACGTGTAAACTGAATACACTAAAAGATAGGACATATAATGTTAACTGACACGAGAATACTATAAATGCGCAACGGTAGTAATGCTCGACACTAAAAGAAGTACTTCCTCATCAACGAAACAGTCTGCTATGGTTGTGCAACTCAACAACAACCTAGACTAATAAATGCTGTGAATAATAATGCGTACATATCAAAGAGCTTATATTAAATACTAACAAGTGTCTACTCAATTAATAATGTCTAGCTGGAATACTCTAGGTAAGGAACTGTGGTTGAGCAAGACAGGCTCATAGCCTAGCGATGTCCTTAAGACTGCATCCTTTAAGTTACGTTAATTGACTGGGGTGCTCTCTTGATAGATCCAGATCACAAGTATCTGGTTCTATCCAGGCGACCCCCAAAAGATAAGCAAAGAGGCAGCAAAGTGTGGAACTGGAACAGGCTAAAACCCTCAGTCAACACAATGCTGCACTCGTAAAGAACACAAGCGAAAAGACAACACAGGCTACCACAGGACCGGTCGAAGTTGTGTAGGTATAAGCAAACCATACACACATTGGGGACAACGAATACAGTTACCTTATCCCAGTCTAGCATTAAATCAAAGAGCAGAAACACTAAATCAATAATGGAGACACACATAGAGTTCTTAACCTCTACTAACTAAGAACCTTCAAACCTATTCTAAGTACATGTAAATATCTCAGAGGACGGCGCATGCAATACAATGGGCCGGCTATGGAAACCGTATGCAGAACCCAAGGGGATAAGTAATTGAATAAAGGTGAGGAGCAATGGAAAAGAAGAAGGTCAGAGAGAGAGACAGTGGTAAAGGGGTTGATCGGGAGAGAGTATGCAAAGGGATGTTAGAAGCATGCACGCCAAGCCTGTCCTGAGGAGAACAGCTCCTGTGGACCGCAGGAGCCCACAAAGGCGCGATGGTCGGCCAATCACGGGCCGATACGTCACAAGGCAGCAGGCCCCTAGGACGCGCCAGGAACCATCAGCCAATCAAAGGCGAGGGAAAGCCCGCGCGAGCGGGAAAACTCCTCCGAGCGAGGCAACACATACATACGCACGCACATATTACCACCTCGCTGCCTATATCTCTCTTTCTCCTTAACTCTACACAAAGCATCTTATATTCTATCAATGATATAAAATACCTCCCGTTGTCACAGACAAAAATAAACACCACCACTGGACTGTCTGTGACAATGCGAGTACTAGGAAATAAAGAACAACATTCTCTAATAACTGTAGCCCATTTCACTGCCCTGGTGAGCGCTAGTGGCTAACGAGAGGTGATTCTGCCAATGCTGGTAGACGTCACAATATGTACATTTTTCGATATAAAAATGTCTCCAACAAAGCCGGATATCTCAATAATATACTGGCTCGCTACCGCCAAACTTAATTTGCGATGAGCAGCCTAGCTTTGGAGATACTGCGCTTACAAGTGAATGATGCATAACGGCGGCAGCGGATTGCCTATAAGATCATACAGGCAAAAAAATTGTGGTCAAAATGCATGGCCTTCTTCACATGCAAATAACAAACAACTATAATTTGCCTGGACCAAGTACGAACTAAAGTGCAGCAAAAACCATCGACCAGACCAGCTTGAATACAAACTGCGGCATTTGGCAAAAAAAGGACAGCCTAGCCTGATCTATATCAATGACAGAATTAAAAAGCATTGCAATACAGTGAAAGCCTCAGTCGAATGCTGCAAACCTCCCAGCCATTCCAAACCCAATTTTGTCCAACCTTCATTGTTTTTCTCTCTCCGAGACATCTCTTTCAACTGATCCAGATTAATAGGCATCAAATCCAATGTATTCTCTCTTGAGGAACACAAATACCAATTGTTTGTTTTGCTAGGAATATGAAAATGTTATCATAATATGCTTATCCAACCATTCATGATGTCATAATGATGTGCTATACCAAATAGTTATGCATATTTTAGTTTTTATTATATTTAACCCGTAAAGTGCGATAGGCCTCACAGAAGGCACGGTATTTAAACGTGTAAAAAGAATCTTTCAAATACCATGCCAGCGTCGGGAAATGTCTCAAAATTGTATGACGCATAGAAAGTAGTAGTATCTCCCTATACCACCTCCTCCACTCCTCCCCCCCCCCCCTCCCCCCTCCCCCCCCCCCCCCCCTCCCTCCCTCAACTTGACCATTTATTTTGTCCATTATTGTGCAGTCCATGGGTTAATAGAATACATGGTCAGATGTAAAGGCTACATGTATATATTCCAGTTGTATAGTCCATCAGTCAGTGTCAGTGGGCCTTTTGACCCATGTGGTGGTGCAGTGGTAATGGCCTGGATCCCCAGCTGTACGGGTCGAATCCCACTGGTAGGTAGTGGATGGAGGCCACTTTTCCTATACGTCAACATTCCCACCTCCTTCTCTCTCTCCCTGTCTGTCTGTCTCTCTCTGATAAATATTGAGGTTATGTTAACCTTTTGTCCTACAAACATCATTATGGTGATAAGACTTCGTTCAGTTACGCCTATATGACTTTATAATAGACGTTATCGCATCACTAGCATCAGTGATATACTCGTGTGTGTGTGTGAGAGAGAGAGAGTGAGAGTGAGATAGTAGGTGTGTACAGAAGGGGTTAATCATTATAACAGATCCACCATTATACTAGATATAAAAGTTAATAACAAATGTAATAATACGTACATAAGCGTGATACGTGATACCCGTCTTGCAACACAATCCCACCCCTACTCTGTGCAACTCTCCAACCCAAGAGTGAAACGTTACTCTGTCTTTCTTCTATTCAACAGCTGAGCTCTGGAACTCTCCCAGAATCAGTCTTTCGCTCTTCCTATGACTTAAATTGCTTCAAACTCCGTGTGTCCAGGCATTTTGGCTCGAACGTCCCTTGATTTTGGCCCTGTCACTCATTCAACTTTGGGGGAGGCACTCGCTATAGGCAGTTCTGCCTTTTGCCTCCCTCACTCACATAGACAAAAAAAAGCAGGGGGGGGGGGGGAGGATGGGAATCCTCCTCCCCTTTGTATAATTCTCCTACTCGACGAGACAGAGTAACGGGCGAGAGAACGCGAAAGTGGTCCCGGACCCTGAGAATAGGAACTTTAAATGTTGTTTCTGTTCGGGCTCTGTCTCGTGTCGGCCACCCCTAGCAATGGGGTATGTGCCTGAGTATATACTGTACATACATACATACATAAGCGAAGATTCATAACTCCTCACATCACCACTGCTATAGTCTATTCGCTGTAAGTAGGCGAGAAATCATTACCTCTATCCTCTGTAACTCAAAAAGGGCTAGAGGAAATTGGCTGTAAAATCTCTACAGCTACTCCTTGACTGACTCCTAAATAGCTAAATCTGTTCTTTGACTAGACAAACACTCTTTCATCAATAATAAATGCACTGAACTATCCATTTCTAGCTCTTCCCAAGCTTTCTGGCATCTAGCCAAAAACATCTCCAACAATTTTACTTCTTCGTCTTTCCCTCCCCTTTTCCACTCTGACGTGCCGGCACTATCATCTCTTCTTCCTCTGACAAAGCTGAACTCTTCGCCCAAACTTTTGCTAGAAACTCCACCTTGGATGATTCCGGTGCTGTCCTTTTCCACCCTCCTCTCACTTACTCATGCCTAATATCCTAATCTCTTCTAAAGATGTACTTTCTACCCTCTCTGGGCTTAATACTGAAAAGGCGTACAGTCCAGATGGTGTTCCTCCTGTTGTACTCAAAAACTGTGCATCCGTATTGACTCTCTGCTTAGTTAAACTCTTCTGTCTCTGTTTCCTTTTAATTCTTCCCTTCTTGCTGGAAGTTTGCTCTCATTCAATCTGTCCAAAAGAAGGGTTACCGCTCTCAATCCTCCAACTATCGTCCAATTACTTATATTTTTTGCATCTCCAAAGTTTTTGAAACTATTCTTACTTAAAAAATGTCTTGAGCAATTCTCTTCCCATAATCTACTCACAGATCGACAGTAAGGATTCCTTAGGGGTCGCTCTACTGGTGATCTTCTTTCGTATCTTAATAACTCTTGGTCATCCTCCTTTCGGGACTTTGGCGAGACCTTTTCTATATCGAAGACCTTTGATAGAGTCTGGCACAAATCTCATATTTCTAAACTACCTTCCTTCGGTTTCTATCCCTCTATCTTTGCCTATGTCTCTAATTTCCTTTCTGGCCGTTCCATAGCTGCGGTTGTAGACAGCCATCACTCACATCCTCATCCTATCAACTCCGGTGTTCCTCAGGGTTCTTGTCTATCTCCAATTAACTTTCAAATATTCATCAATGATCTTCTCAACTGTACCTCCAGTCTTATCCATTCATTTGCTGATGACTCTACCTTTCACTATTCAAGAACCCCCCATCAAGCAATCACTCAAAAATTCATGTAATGATGCCATAAAACACTTATAATCTAACCTATCAATAATTTCCAAGTGGGGCAGAGAAAATCTTGTTGCCTTCAATGCTTCCAAAATCCAATTTCTCCATTTATCTACCCATCAAGAACTCCCAGAGGACCATCCCTTATACTTCAACAATTGTGTATATGTACAAAAATGTACAAATTTATCTTGAAGGGGGTCTACGGGATGTTTTTCTAAGTTTGATGGAGGTCTAGCGAGGAAACTAGGAAATAAAGGAATACATTAATTAATAGACCAAAAAACGGCCCATCTCCCCTTAAGCGATATCTTGAGGGGGAAGGTTGCTTGTTCCTGGTCCCCCTTCTCTCTCATGTTTAGCCCCATTAGTTCTGAGATACTAAGATGGAAACTTATTAACCCTCTGAGTATTATGATGCATATTAACAGTTTACTCTGGCTGTCATTAGATGATTGTGTACAGCTTAGGAAGGATCTGTGGGAAGTAAGGGGAGATGGGTAGTTTTTCTGGTCCTCTTTCTCCCTCGTGTTGAGCCCCATTTATTTTGAGATTATAAGATGTTCGGCCCATTAATTTGGCGAGTTTAACCGCTTTCGCTCCATTTCGTTGTCAATTTTAAGACCTTTCGTGCCATTTAGGTGTCGAGGGGTTAACCTCTTCAGCACCATGACGTATTTTCATCATATTCTGGTTACCATTAGACATTTTTCCTTAGTTTATAATCGAGTTTTAGGATTCAAAACGGTTTATACGTTCCCAATATACCCTCGGAACAACATAGGTCCATCTTAAACTGCATAAAATCATCTAATTTTAGCCAGAATCAGAGGTAAGAAGGGGTCATGATGTTGAAGGGGTTAATGATTGCGACTGTGCATCTTTGTATTAACCCGTTCAGTACCAGGGATGTTTTTTCATCATATTCTGGCAACTATTAGACGATTTTGTTAAGCTTAGGAGGGACCTCTAACAATAATAAGGCTTCAAAATACCTCAACCAACCCTTTGAACTACCACAAATCCTTCCTAAGCTGCATTATATCGTCTTAACCCTTTCAAGCTCCAATACGCCTTTCTGTTCTGTTTTCTAGCTACTACTAGACGATTTTATTCAGATTTGTAATGGTATATGGAAGTCAAAGGGTTGATTGAGATAGTATTTACCCTTTTCCCCACAGATCCTTCCTAAGCTGCATAAAATCGTCTAATGATAACCAAAATAAACTGCTAAAACGCGTCAGAGCTTCAAAGGGTTAATATTAATGTCGCCACCTGTCCTAGAGATCACCGTAACAATCGCCATAAACACGGACCTTCCTTTAGGGGAGGTATTGCTTCTGAACTCTCTTCTCCCTCATGTTTAGCCTCGATAGTTTTGAGGTTTTATAGCGTTCGCCCCATTACGTTGGTGATTTGAAGACCTTTTCGCCTTATTCCTTTGTCAATATTAAGATCTTTCGTGCCATTTAGGTGTCGATTGTTTCCTGGCTAGCGATAGCGAGACTATAATTTAAGAGAAAACGGCCTTTGGCCGCTTCATTTTTTTTCCGAAATATTTAAAATTTTATCTCGAAGGGGAAGGAGAGAACGACCTTTGACCCTAACATTTCCTTGACGATAATGTACTGTTGGCTTACAAGTTTAACATGATGAAGGTCTGAGTAGGTCATATTATAATCAAGCGGACGAACTAATTATGCATACTTTGAAAATGGCAAAAACAAACTACAAAAAACAAAATATTTATTTACTGTATAATTTATAACAAAGTAAGAAACGTCATACGTTGAATGAGCTAGGGTAAATCTAGCGAGATGTTTAACTTGTTATCTCTAGGGGTAGTGTTTGGTACCGTTGGTAACACTGTTGCCCGCTGGCTACCTTCAGTGTTGCCAATTTAGCTTTTTTACCGCTAGACCTAGAGTTAATTACTTCAATCTAGCGGCAATTATTGACAGTGATCCTAGCAATGTCCTGAAGATTTGGGAACATTTTGAGCGACATTCTGAAAATAGTCCCATTATTCTAGCGGTGTTTTGCCTTAAGCCGGTATCACACGAGTGCTTTTTCCCTAAACATTTATCCTCATCACTGGTCTGGCAGCTTTTGAGGCAAACATTTAATACATTTTGGTTACCTAAATTCATCTTTCATCAGTCTAGTCTCTAATCCCACTGCAAAATATTCCAGAAATGTTCCCAGAAAAAAAATGATGACCATAGAATGTTGAGTATAAAAGCTCTCGTGTGATACCGGCTTTGTTCTCTACTATAGCGCCATTGTTAGCAACTGTTGAGGACTATAACATGCGCGTTATGTCTAATCCAGTGTTTCCACTTTAGGGTAAAATACCCCATTATAGGGGAATCAGACTGTATTTAGGGTAGAACTTAGGGTAATTCTAAAAAAGGCAAAATCTAGGGGAATCTTTGGGGTTTATTGTGTATTTTTTAGGGGATTATAGTATTTTACATTAGCAGTTGGTATTTTATTTTGAAGGTGTGAGACACGGAATATTTGTGTGAAGTAAAGTAAAGTTATCCATTAATTATGATATATATATTCGTTTTCTGTCATGGGGAGAGTTAAGTTGCCATATATCGCCAGTCTAGCTCCGTATGGGAAGTAAAGGTGCTAGATGTCACCAGTCAAAACCTGTGAACAAATATCAGGCTCTGTTTCATGAGGTGGCAGTGTGCTGAGTGTGGCACGCAAGGCTTAAGGCAAGGGAGCTGATGTGTGGATATCTTGCCCGCCATTCTACAGCCTATACTCACTAGTGTTAGCCTTCAGGTAAATACTTAGAACCATCACTCATTTGTAATAATGTTATGCTATACTATAAGATTAATTTATCGGATATATCCATCGCTACTTAAAATTAGCATGAAGTATATATGGTGATAAAGTACAGTAGGCCTATTATTCAAATTGTGGTGCAAAAGAACAAAAATATAGCTAGCCTATATGTTACATTTGGTTAGGGTTCTTTACTCTAATATACCCTTTTCTATGAGGTCGAAAACCACTATTGATGCCTTCATATTACAGTTATCATGTGCACATTATAGGCCTATCTGCCCACTAAAATATGATTGTGGGGATGTCTGGAAGGAAACATTTTTTTCCCAGGTGCGCAGTTCTGTTAATCGACCATGTTTGCTCTTCGTTTTCGTAAACTTTTGCAACAATGACAATTTTGTCGATATCAATGCATATTGATTATTTATTTTGGTTATATGAATTAATCGTAGGTTAATGAAAGTATATACTTCAATATTTACTCCAATATATTGTTTTATTATATTCACTCTTTTATATTGGTTTAGGGTAAATCATGCCAATCTAGGGGAATTTAGGCACAAATTTAGGGTAAAATAAAATTTGCCTGTGGAAACCCTGATCTTCCCATCATCCCATCACCGCAACTTACACTACTCTGCACCACCACACAACCTACCCCCTCAGCTCCAAGGTAAGGGCCACGACCCGATATTTTACCGCTGTAAGCATTCGGTATAAGCGCTGATTGATTATATTTATTGGTGTTACTTTGGTTTTATCCATGTAAGCATTCGGTATAAGCGCTGATTGATTATATTTATTGGTGTTACTTTGGTTTTATCCATGTAAGCATTCGGTATAAGCGCTGATTGATTATATTTATTTCGGTATAAGCGTTGATTGATTATATTTATTGGTGTTACTTTGGTTTTATCCATGTAAGCATTCGGTATAAGCGTTGTTATGTGAAATGTTGATTGATTATTTGGATTGTATTTTCTATTAATAAGTTGAATCATTGGACGTGAAACATAGTCACTCACAAAAGTTCTATACATATCTGTGCTTTATGAATTGAGCTGAAACTGGTTAAATTATTAATGTATGAGCGTAATTCGTTATAATAAGTTATATATATGCAATTATTACGGACTTAATTACAATCTAATCTCGTAAATCTATTTGATTTCCCTACTTAAGATCATGGGGAGAGAATTGAAGTTATGTGGGCGACTGTGCAACCACCAAGAAAGAGAATGTTTAAAGAGCTATTAACCCTTTCAAGATCCAAGACGCATTTATTTTCAGTGTTCTGGTATTTATTACACGGTTTTATTCATATTAGGAAGGGTATACGGAAGTCATAGGGTTGACTGAGATAGCCTTGGCCCTTTTCATACCCACAGATCCTTCCTAAGCGGCACAAAATCGTCTAATGATAGCCACAATAAACTGCTAAAACGCGTCTGAGCTTCAAGGGGTTAATTATACTATTTTAAGGGGAGATATTTAGTTTGCTCCCTAGTCGTCCATCAAGCTTAAAAAATACCCTGAAGATCTCCCTTCAAGATCAATGATATACCGGCCAAAGGCCGGTTCCTCTTAAATTACAGGCTCGATATCGCTCGCCAGAAATAGACACACAAAGGTCTTAAAATTGACAGAAATGGGGCGAAAGGTCTTAAAATCGTCAAAATAATGGGGCGAACGTAAGGAAATGTCTAAATTAATGGGGCTAAACATGAGAGAGAAGAGGGACCAGAAAAACAACCTTAAACGAAAATCTTCCCTTAACTTAAGTGTACATTTGCATAGCATTAAGAAGCTTGATTGGCAGGATATAATTAGCAAAAGGTTATTTTATGATTGGATATAGTTTGCTTGACAATATTCTTTTTTTAAAGTTATTATAAAAGTTATTGAGCTACAATGATGTTTTTTTATTTATTTATTTATTTTATTTTTGTCATTCTAGAGTTAACGTTAATTACCAACAGGTGTTCAAGTATTCATGATAAGGGACTGGGGTTCTCGAAAAGGGGCTCCAGTCCTGACGCTATTCTTGACTTACAGTGTGCTGGCTTAATAACCCTGACAGGTTGATAGCCTCTGAAGTCCTATTTCAACTAACTTTTCATGACCATAACTACATCACAGAACAAACATCACCCACCTATAGTCCCTCCATGACGCCATTTCCCGCTCGGTCCTATTCTACCGTAACGCTGAGTTAACGGTGACTTGCAGAAACTTAAGGTAGGTTCACACATAGGCGAGTCGGAGCGCAACTCCAACGCGAGTGATGATTTTTTTGCACTCGCCAATGATTATCCCAAATTCGCCGACACTCGCACAGACTCGCGTGGACTCGCGGTGGACCGCGTAGACTCGCGAACGCGGCCAAAATTTTTGTGCAGACACAAAAATTGGAGAGTCAAGTGCGAGTAGGACGCCAACTCGCGTAGACTCGCGTAGACTCGCGTAAACTCTTGTAAACTCCTGTAGACTCGTGTGACACTCATGTAGACTCGCGTGACAGTCACGTTGTACTATTTAGAAATTTGATGATCGCGAGTCTACATGAGTGTCACGTGAGTCTACATGAGTGTCACACGAGTCTACATGAGTGTCACACGAGTCTGTTTATATTATCAACAAAAATCGTAGCAGCGAAACGACTGCACCTATGGCTTTCATATTTTTACCACATGTACCTTACCCTTTTGGCTACCCACAAAAAAAAATCCCAAATTCCTCCTCCAACCCACTCGCTGACTGTCGGTCCCGTCAGAAGGAAAAAATAGGACAATCTGTGGCGGCGAAACGACTGCACCAATCGGTTCCATATTTGTGTGACAAGTCCCTTACCCTTCTGCCTTCCCCCCACCACACCCCCAACCGCCTCCCACCACACCCCCAACCGCCTCCCACCACCCACTTCCAGCGTATCCGTACGAAGATCAGGAAAAAAAGGAAAATCTGTGGCGGCGAAACGACTGCACCAATCGGTTCCATATTTGTGTGACAAGTCCCTTACCCTTCTGCCTTCCCCCCACCACACCCCCAACCGCCTCCCACCACCCACTTCCAGCGTATCCGTACGAAGATAAGGAAAAAAAGGAAAATCCGTGGTTGCGAAACTACCTTACCAATCGGCTTCATATTTGTAACATGAGTCAATTACGCTTCTACCTTCCCCACACCATCCCCCAAACCACCCTCCCACCACCCTCCTACCCATACATAATAATGATGTGGAATATATGCAAAGGATAATTATATGATGACAAATAATAATATACAGATTGATATCCAACATGAAATATAAATAAATACAAGATATAAATTAAATAGAATATACACTCCTGTTAACTTCCTGTAGACTCGCGTTCATCTCGTGTAAACACGTGTAAACTCATGTAAACTCCTGTGACACTCATGTAGACTCGCACTATTCGTACCCTGGAATTTGACCGTTATTTTTCAAATTTTGGCGGTGCGTGTTGGGGTCGTGTTAAACTCGCCAACACTCGCGTAAACTCGTGTAAATTCGTGTTCTATGCGTGTTTACTCGCATCAGCTGCTACTCGCGTTGGGTTCGGGCTCCATCAACGGCGATTTGGGCGAGTGTGACTCGCGTTGGCCTCGCGCTCCGACTCGCCTATGTGTGAACCTACCTTTAAGGACCGACCTTCTCGTCAACTCTTTCTGTAGCATTGGACGTGTTTTTAGAATTTCAACGCCTTCTGGACTAGCGACGTCTTTGTAATTATTTCCTAGCTATGTATAGACGATGTTGTGCAGTTTAAGAAGGATCTGAGATATTAAAAAGGGTTAAGTGACACGGTATGAAAAAATCTACAACTGAAGGGCACGAAAGGTCTTAATATTGACAACAAAATGAAGCGAAAGGTCTCAAAATCGATAAACTAACGGAACGAACGTCTTAATACCTCAAAACTAATATGCTAAACATGAGGGAGAAGGGGGTCCAGAAAAAGCGAGTAGTAGCCCCTTAAAATGAAACGTTTTTTGTGCAGTTTGAGAAGGACCCATGTTATTCAGAGGTTTTATTGACATTGTATTTCTCCCTGTGAGTCGTAGAGGTAGATTATATGCCAAAGAAAATCGTCAAATGGTAGCGGAAATATTATTAAAAGTAAGTCATCGTGTTGAAGGGGTTAGGGGGGTCACCGGCTTGTTTATCTTTTTATCTTTATCTCTCTTTCCCTGGCTTGTATCCATTCGGCCCCATTCAGCTAACTGTTTTAAGACGTTTATCCCCATCCAAGTGTCGATTTCTTCCTGGCGAGCAATAGCGAGCCAGCATTGAATGGAGAACGCCGGCTTCGTCGTAGACATTTTTCTATCGAAAAATGTACAAATTTAGCTTGCTGTCTAAACATAAAATATATATATATGCTGGCTCGTTACCGTTCGCCAGGAAAATACTGACACCTGGATGGGGGTAAACGTCTTAAAGCAGTAGGCTGAATGGGGCCGAATGGATACAAGCCAAAGAGAGAGGGAGAGAAAGAGAAAAAAGCAAATCACCCTCCTTAAGAGCCGCTTCGTCACTATACACTATAGTCTGTCCAGGGCTAACAGTATGACCTTGAGTTGGCCCTGCTCAGAATGGTTAATACATGGAGATACTGCACAACATTTTTAGCTTAAGCCGGAGTCACACGAACCGTTTTTCGAGCAATGTTTATGGGCAATTATGGTCTGGCAGCTTCACAAATTACACTTTATCAGAATTCAGCCGTCTAACATACTCTACCTTCAGTCTAGTTACCGATACCAGTGCAAAAAAGTCCCGGAATGTAACGAGAAAAAACTTGCTCATGGAAAATTGACTGCAAAAAACGCTCGTGTGACAGCGGCTTCAGTCTAACCCTTTCTGGTCAGAGGAAGGTTGTGTTGGATCTTCTGTGTTTCGTTCTATTTGTTTGGAAGCTTTAGGATGCCTCACCCCATTAGTTTGGCGATAATATATCACTTCATCCCATTCAATTGTCGATTTGTTCTAGGCGCGCGATAACGAGCTTGTAACTTAGAAGAAATCGGCCTTCACCCGGGACACTTTTTTTTTTTTTTTTTTTTTTTTTTTTTTTTTTTTTTTTTTTTTTTTTTATGGACAATGTGAAAAAAAAAAAATTGATAATAATATAATAGTAAAATAATGTGTGTTTTTTTTGTTTTTTTTAAGTTTGATGGAAGTTTGGGAATGCGTTTTTATAAGCCTTGGGGACAAAATACACTTCGAAAATGTAAAAAACGAGCAAAATGTTCAACAACAATTACACAAACTATCATAATAAACAAGAGGTCGTCGGACCAGATACTGTTAACCCTTTCTGCATACCATGAATAAGTGTTTCATTGCATTCTGGCTATTTTCACACTATTATATTAACGTTTCTAGATACGAAGTCTAATTTCTTCAGTTTGTCTAGGCTATCATTAGATGATCGAGTATATTTAGGAAGAAATCTTGGTAGTCAGAGGCATAGTTGAGATAGATATTACCCCTTTGATTCCCAGAGGACCTTCCGAAGTTGAATGAGATCGTATACGGTAATGTTTGGCAGAATAATATACAAAAGTGTTCTCGAAAACCCTTTCGGTTAAGATTAGAGAGGGTCTGTGGGAATTAAAATTACGATTAATTTTGTTTGCCTAATATCCTTCCTTCCTCTGCCGAAAAATGCACACATTTATCTTGAAAGGGGGTCTAGGGAGTGTTTTTGTTTAAGCTTGATGGAGATCTAGCGAGGAAACTCAAAAATGAATAAATAGATAAACTCAAAAATGAATAAATAGATAAACTCAAAAATGAATAAATAGATAAACTCATAAAAAAAAAAAAAAAAAAAAAAAAAAAAAAAAAAAACTACCCCTTTACATAAATTAAAGCTATCTTCGGAAATTAATTATTGACTTCATAGTTTGTGACAGGCATACATTATGACAGGCTGCCGATCTCCATAAACAGAGCAGGCTGTAAGTGCTCCTTGACACCGAGATAGATATGATAACCTGGGAAGCCGGTTAACAGATAAAAGTTATGATAAGATATGATAACTGCAGATACGTGTTTAAGAATGCAGTGACTGGACGAATTTCGTACCGTAGACGAGGCAATTTGTACATGGTTGTTCAATTAGTACGCGATAAGGATAATAAATACCCATACAAAACTAGTATGTATATATATATATATATATATATATATATATATATATATATATACAGTTATTGTAAGCATTGAAGCTTGAATATCGATAATATTGGTACAAAATTAATTAATCCAGCTAGATGGAAGGGCAGGAAGACCCCCATTGAGATGGAGAGACTGTGTAAGACAGGCTTTGGATGATAGAGAAATTACTATAGATCGGGAAAGGGAATTGGTAATAAACAGGAATGAATGGCGAATGCTTGTGAATAGATGAGTGAACACGTGGTCATTTGGGGGAAGGGGTCGGGGGCAAGTTGGACTAGATAATAGTCCATCAGGCGCCTGGCCCGGGAAGACAGTTTATATGAAAGGTGCGCCTGGAAGTGTGGTGGGTGGGCTTATGGTTTCGCTCTGCTGCATGTATGCCTGCTGAGATTGGAACCTCTCCGGGTGGTCGGGGGCCGGGGAAGTGCTGGAGGGACCTTGGTGACCCTGGTCTCTGGGTCTTCTGGATGACCTAGATGTGTGTGATTTTGTATTTTGTTTTTGTGTGTTCATTGTTTGCTGTTGTGTTGTCCCTATTCTGGCTCTGTCTTGAGTCCCCCCGCCCCCCCCCCCAAAAAATAAATAAATAAGGAAAAGTGGGACAAAGACAAAATTAGGAAAAGTGGGGACTGGGGCCTGAGTATATAGATAGATAGTATAGATATAGATAGTAAATTGTTGTGAGTTGTGTCATCATTGATTTTGCATATTAATTGGACAAATTTGTACGAATTAGCTAGTCAATATATATTCTGAAATAATATGATCACATTCCTAAACCTCACCAGTTAAACCCTTTTGCCATAATGAACAAAGACATGGAGACAAAAATCGATACCGGTAGACTGGCTGATACCAGTTTATCAGCAATACTCGTGTGTGTTTAGGAATACGACCATATCACATCACATTTGACCAGTTGACATAGGCTAGAATAGATAGTAACCCATACTGTCCCATCGCCGTACGCTGTAAGTCAGTAAGAAAGTCACCCGCCAGTCCCAGCGGGACTACTACGTCAGTAGTATTCAGTCCTTGTACCGAGCGGTACCAGGCACCGCGACTTTTAAACACTGCTTTGAGACCTTGGCAACACTTCTCAGAGTGTATCTAAGGCAGGGTTGCCATATTGGCTTATTTCAAGCCAAAAAACTCGAATTTGGCTCCTTTTAAAACGGATTGGCTTCCAAAATATTAGGTTTGGCACATTCTTGTAATTGGCTTATATTTGGCTTCTTTAAAAAAATCTTAACACAACTTAGAACAGTCTTATAATAAGGTGTGGGGCTTTCATCTAAATGATAGTCTATCACCATAAATATTTCGTTTTCTTTAAATATCCCATTATATGGTAATGTTGGTACCACTGATATTACCCAGAAGTCTGTGCCCACTGCCTTCCTCGCTTTAAATTTTAAACAGTGGAGTGAGCCTGCAGAAGAGGGGATTTGTAAGGTAAGGATTTTACTTTTTGCTCGTGTTTGGTATACATTTATTGATACTCTGTTGAATTTATAAATTGCTCTATACCACTTGGATACTTGAAAATGGTATATTGAGGAAGACATCCATGCATAAACAGTGAAATGTGCATTTAAAGTAGGCCTACCGTACGTAGGCCTAAGTGGCATACGATCACAGGCAATAAGCTGGCATGCCATGATGACTAGCAATAAGCTATGGCCTACATTGTGTGTATGAATGGCCATATTCGTTACAAATTGAGAGTGATTTGACGAAAGTGAAGGGGTAAACAGCTTCTTTACTACATAGTCTCTTTCCATATAATTCTGCTGTCAATTTGAATCCTTCAGCAGCTGATGCATATTATTGTTTTCCTAAATGTCCTATTGTTAATAATATTATTATTATTTCGGGGCTGATGAGTGCTTGATAGGCTACTTTTGAAAGCTTATGTGCTTGCCTTTAGCAGGTGAACGTGTTATGGATGTTATTCCTGTCACCTCTGTATGTTGCATCTCTCTCGCTATTCTATCGCTACTATAATAATCAGTGTTCCTCAGAGCTATCCCAATGCATACCACCTCCTTTACGTAGGGCACGTGGTACCCGTCTTGCAACTCAATCCCACCCCTACTCTGTGCAACTCTCCAACCCAAGAGTGAAACGTTACTCTCAAACTTTCTTCTACTCAACAGCTGAGCTCTGGAACTCTCTCCCAGAATCAGTCTTTCCCTCTTCCTATGACTTAAATTGCTTCAAACTCCGTGTGTCCAGGCATTTTGGCTCGAACGTCCCTTGATTTTGGCCCTGTCACTCTTTCAACTATGGGGGAGGCACTCGCTATAGGCAGTTATGCCTCTTTCCTCCCTCAATCACATAGAACAAAAAATATATATTTCCATGTTTCTTTCTGATCCTCCATACCCCTTGTGAGAATAATTCTTTGGCCTAAAATGTGCCTAGTTTAGCTCCTTTTAGAATAGGTTTGGCTTATTTGGCTTCCAATTTGTACACATTTGGCTCTTTTCCTCCCAAAAAATCTGGCAACCCTGAATTCTAAGGTCTCACAGGCAGGATGGCTTAGTACTCGTCCAGCTTTCGGGGTGAGAGGTTGTGCTCTCTCGTCTTTGAAGCCATTTTGGCCACAATGCTTGGTACTGGAGGTTACATTTATAGTAATACCCTCTGGTACAGTAGGGGTTAACCTCTGGCTAACTGTTGTGCAGGAACTTAGCTCTCAACCCAGCGTATTGAAATTATCAAAAGCAATTCTAAATTTGTCTTCCACTACAAATGACTATTTAGAATCTTGAATGGTAGGTCAACGGAAATAAGCGCGTTATATAGTTTTCCCTGTTATCATGATTTCAGATGTGGGTGTGGTGTGCTTGTATGGCGGTCCTGTTGGTGGGTGGCGCTGAGGGGGAACTGCTGCCCCCTGAGGCCTCCTACAAGATCCTGATGCTGCTGCCAGTGTCCTCCAAGAGTCACAGGAACGTCTTCATGCCCGTGGCCGAGGCTCTGGCTGACCGGGGACACAAGGTATAGAAATTAGAAAATATTATAGTCTGTTTATTCTAGGTTGGGCAGAAATCGTAACCTATAACCTCTCCTAACCGGGGAACCCTAACCTCTGTAACTCAAAAACAACTAGAGTAATCGAGCTAATATTTCTACCATTTGGGAACAATCAGTCAAGGAATAGATGCGGAAATTTACAGCCAATTTGCTCTAGCCCTTTTTGAGTTACAGAGGATAGAGGTCATGATTTCTCGCCTACTTACAGCGAATAGACTATAGTATCAGATTCCAGTGCGAAAGAGCCTCAATATATTACGATGAAAATAAACATGCTCATCAAATATTGCCGGAAAAAGCACTCGTGTGACTCCGGCTTGAACCAATTGACTACTTGCGAGTTTCAGGCTGTGAGGAAGTTGGAGCCGTAGACATTGATATTTAGTAGAATTACCAGCTAAAATACGGTTGTAGTACATTTTTCAATACATAAAACTCAACTGTACATACTGTTTACCCATCAGACACCTACATTATTATTGCATTTCTATTACTATCGATGTCTACAGCTCCAACTTCCTTATAGAACGAAACTCGCAAGTGGTCAATTCAGTACTGGTGATGACCTTTTTTATTATATTCTGGTAATGATTAGAGGATTATATTCAGCTTAAGGGGAGGTTTTTAGTTGATTCCCTAGACTTCCATCAAGGTTAAAATTACTCCCCCTTGGCCCCCTTTCAAGATAAATTTGTAAATTTTTCGGTAGAAAAATTTCCCGTCCCAAGGCCGGTTCCCCTTAAATTACAGTCTCGCTATCGCTCGCCAGGAAAAAAGCGACACCTAAATGGCACGAATGGTCTTAAAATTGACAGAAATGGAGCAAGGGTTCTTAAAATCGCCAAACTAATGGGGCAAGCGTCTTTAAATCTCACAAGCAATGGGGCTAAACATGAGGGAGAAAGAGGTTGAGAAAAAAATCCTCCAGGTGGAAATCTCCCCTTAAGAAGGACGTATATCCATGAAAAGGCTACAGACTATCTCAATTCATCCTTCATCCTTCCCAAGCTTCATCAAAGGCAACAGACTATCTCAATTCATCCTTCCCAAGCTTCATCAAAGGCTACAGACTATCTCAATTCATCCTTCATCCTTCCCAAGCTTCATAAAAGGCTACAGACTATCTCAATTCATCCTTCCCAAGCTTCATCAAAGGCTACAGACTATATAAATTCATCCTTCATCCTTCCCAAGCTTCATAAAAGGCTACAGACTATCTCAATTCATCCTTCATCCTTCCCAAGCTTCATAAAAGGCTACAGACTATCTCAATTCATCCTTCATCCTTCCCAAGCTTCATAAAAGGCTACAGACTATCTCAATTCATCCTTCATCCTTCCCAAGCTTCATCAAAGGCTACAGACTATCTCAATTCATCCTTCATCCTTCCCAAGCTTCATCAAAGGCTACAGACTATCTCAATTCATCCTTCATCCTTCCCAGGCTTCATAAAAGGCTACAGACTATCTCAATTCATCCTTCATCCTTCCCAAGCTTCATAAAAGGCTACAGACTATCTCAATTCATCCTTCATCCTTCCCAAGCTTCATCAAAGGCTACAGACTATCTCAATTCATCCTTCATCCTTCCCAAGCTTCATAAAAGGCTACAGACTATCTCAATTCATCCTTCATCCTTCCCAAGCTTCATAAAAGGCTACCGACTATCTCAATTCATCCTTCATCCTTCCCAAGCTTCATAAAAGGCTACAGACTATCTCAATTCATCCTTCATCCTTCCCAAGCTTCATAAAAGGCTACAGACTATCTCAATTCATCCTTCATCCTTCCCAAGCTTCATAAAATCGTCTAAATGTAGCAGGAATCAAATGAGAAACACGTCGCCGGTACAGTAAGGGTTAACCAATTGACCACTTGCGAGTTTCAGGCTATAAGGAAGTTGGAGCCGTGAACATCGATATTAAAGAGAAATACAATAATAATCTGTGTTTCTGATGGATAAAAAGCATGATCAATTTGTTTTTTTATGTATTTGAAATGTATTATGACCGTATTTTAGCTGACAATTCTGCTAAATATTGATGGCCACAGCTCCAACTTCCTTATAGACCAAAACTCGCAAGTGGTCGATTGAACGTTTTCTTTGCCCACAGATAGTTATGCTGACGAACCACCCGAAGGCCTCGAAGAATCCCAATATCCTGGAAATGCAGCACGAACTCCCATATTTCCGAGAGGAGAATATGAACATGTTTGACGTAAGAAAGGACCCGACTGGCGGCTTTAGTTTCTTTGTGGATGCGCTGCCACCAATTGCAAGGGAAATCTATAAGGTGCCCAAGGTGAAGCAGCTCTATGAGAAGAGGAAGGAGTTTGATTTAATCATTGTTAATCACATGTTCAATGAGGTAAGTGCCAAGCAACCAGTAATAGGTAGTGCCAACTAACTTGACAATAATCTTGACCCCTTAACTTCTCATAACTCACAAGAAATTAGAGCATACTGGCTGTAAATATCCACACCTATTTCTAGGTGGGCTCTTCTTAAATGATAGAAATGTCAGCTCGATTACTTACATTCATTTTGAGTTATAAGAAGTTAAGGGGTCAAGATTATTGTCAAGTTCGTTGGCGCTACCTATAGTCTTCCATGTATGCTTCCATTTTCTTGCAAACTTGAGCTAATCTTTCACAGGAAGAAATCAACCTATTCAGTTATAATTATGTATATTGTAATATACCTATCTATCTATCTATCTATTGCCGTACGCCGTGATCCCCGAAGTGGTGGCCACGAACGAAACGCCCCCATGCAACTTATGTCCCCAGTCAGTCGGCGTCCCTCCTCTCATCCAGCACCACTTTTACGCATATACTTCTTAACTCCATCCTTCCACCTCTCACTTATATCTCTCGTACACTCTCTTAGTCATTCTCTTGCTTCCCATACGTTCCAGATGCCCAAAGTATCTCAAGGTGTTCCTTTTTACACTTTCCAGCACATCTATATCCACACCACTCCTCTCTCGTACTTCCTCATTCATCTGTCTATCTCTCCATGTAACTCGGCACGCACTTCTCAAGTAACTTATTTCCACCCCTCTCCCTCTAAGTTTGAGTCTCCACCAACGTCCATGCTTCGCTCCCATCAGTCAATGTTGGGATTACCACACTGTCATGCAAGGACTTCTTTACTTCCATGCTGACCACACTATTTCTTGTTACTGCTTTCAGCAACCCTCTTCCCCTGTTGCACCCTTACCCGCACTTCTTCATCCATACTCCCATCTTTACTCAACACACTGCCCAAATGAGCTGACATTCTCCATAGCCTACAGCATATTAATCAATTGAATATGAAATGTCCTTACATGAGTGCATTTCCTTACATGAGTGCATTTCCTTACATGAGTGCATTTCCTTACATGAGTGCATTTCCATTTATAACATAGAAGATTCCGACTTCATCAAGTATTGAACTGTATTTAATTAGTATTAAGAAGATTATTTTTGTTATATGAAATAGTCATTGTTTTGGGAATATGTTTAACTATTTGATCAGCTTGTCAGAGTTTATTAATGTAATTTGTATTACATTGCACTGCTGGCGATTGTAAGCTTTATTATGTCTTCAGCCACATGTGTTTGTTAATTTCATTAATCGAGTTTAGGAGTAAAGTTGGTTGGTGAAGAGAACCTAATAATTATCCATTACCGTATATGTATTAGTAATGTTTATTCTGATTTTGTAATTCTCTTTATCTAAACAACAGTAACCTTTGGTGTTGCGCTGTCATGCAACGTGTTATTTTCCCAACTCATTCAATAATTTATTTCGTTTGCAGTTAATTTATCCCTTCGTGCATGAGATGCCCTTCATAACGATATCTACCAGTGGGATGGACTACCGCCAGAGCGCCGTCCTGGGTAACGTCCTCCTGCCTTCCTACGTGCCCAACATCATGAAAGACTTCCCGGCTCCCTTGTCCCTGTGGCATCGATTCCAAAATTTGTTCATGCATATAAGCGTGTCAGTCTTTTGGCGGAATTGGGCTATTGTGCCTATGGTGCAGAAAGAGGTAAGATCTAAGCTTATTATTAGATGTAATACATTACAGTATTCACGTGCGGTAAATGTATGTATAGGAATATTATTTTATTCAAAGCAGCAGGGAACAACGATAGCTTTGAAGGTACTGCACAATGTGTGAGCAAGTCCTAAGACACTACATCAAGTTATGAAAAACAAGAACCATCAGTTTTCAGAAGACCTACGGGTACAAGCTTTGCAGATCCCTTACTATGTCACTTAAAATCTCATGCCATAAGTCTTTGACAGTTTGCATTTAATAACTCCATCCATCATCTACAAATGTTAATAACTCCATCCATCATCTACAAATGTTTTTTTTTTAAGGATTAAAAACAATACTGATGTATGTTATACATAATTATAAACATAGCGATTAGTACAGTCACTTCACACTTTTACAATGTGTAATGAATAGTAGCCTACTAATAACAGGATACTATACACATAATTATGGGAATTAAGGAAAACTAAATGTATAAATATCTTTAAATTACACCACTTTTGAGCAAAGTTGTCGACATGCTACTGATATATATGACTGTATATTTAATTTATGTATTATTATTTATTGTGTTGTACGGTCGCGCTAGTAAGTCATGTCCCAGCTGTCATTACGTTTGGCTTGCTCTGTGCTGTATTAAAGTCTGTCAGATGTTGAATAGGGTGGGTAAGTGTAGAAACATTTTTGTATATTTCACTCGATATGAAGAAATGAAGCTTAAATATTGCTGATACTAATTATTGATCAAAACATACTTGGTGCCGAGACATAACTTATTAGTGCGACTGTACCTACATTACACTTTGCCAAATGTTTAATCTGCTCCTAAATTTCTCCATAGATTTCAAAACAGTTCCCAGATCTGCCGTATCTGCTAGACATCGAAAGGAACATGAGTCTTTGCTTGCTTAACTCCCACTTCAGCATCGAAATGACGCTGCCCCTCCTGCCTTCACAGGTGGAAGTGGGAGCCATGCACTGCCGTCCATCCAAGCCTCTACCGGAAGTTAGTAGTTTCCTGGATTAAATGCAAATTTAATATGTAGTACTGTATCTGATTGTACAACTCCTGAGTCCATTATACCCACTTGAGGTTTATTTCATAATAATTAGGGCAGGTTAGCCGTGATCCCCGAAAAGGTGGCCATGAACGAAAAGCCCCCGTGTACCTGTCACCAGTCAGTTGACGCCCCTCCTCCCATCCAGCACCACTTTCATGCATACACTTCTTTACTCCATCCTTCCACCTCTCTCTCAGTTTACATCTCCCTCTTTGTCATTCCACTTCACTCTTGTACACACTCTTAGTTATTCTCTCGCTTCCCATATGTTCCACATGGCCAAACCATTTCAAGGTGTTCCTTTGCATACTTTCCAGCACATTTACATGCACACCGCTCTCGTACTTCCTCATTCGTCTGTCTATCCCTCCATGTAACTCCACACACACTTCTCAAGTAACTCATTTCCACCCCTCTCACTCTAGATTTGTCTCTACAACAAATTCATGCTTCACTTCTGTATGTCAATGTCGGGATTACCACACTATCATAGAAGGACTTCTTTACTTCCATGCTGACCACCCTATTTCTTGTTACTGCTTTCAGCATTCCTACAATCGTCTTCCACTGTTGCACTCTCTCCCACACTTCTTCATCCATACTCCCATCTTTACTCAACACACTGCCCAAATACTTAAATGAGCTGCCATTCTCCATAGCCTGACCATTCAACCTTACCTCACACTCTGTGATAGCACCCCTTTCAAAGACCATAACCTTACTCTTCCCCCCATTTACCTTCAGATTCCGTTTTTCACACACTGTTCCTAACATATTTACCAGACCCTGCAACTCTCATTAACTATCACTCATCAGAACTGTATCTTCAGCAAACAGCAGTACAGGCAACTTCAACTCATTTCCTTCCCTTATCAGCGGTACACCAACATCCTCTGCTGTTCCTTGTATTTCTTTCATGACTCCATCCATATATATATTGAATAACCATGGGGACATCACAGACCCTTGCTGTAACCCAACATTCAGATCAAAGAACATGTGATACTAAGTATGGTTTATGAAATTCCCAACTATATTCATATCACTGTTAAAGGTTTTTTACTAAGCTACTGATATTACAGGACCTAGAGTCGTGGATATCCGGTGCAGGTTCAGAGGGCGTGATCTACTTCAGTCTGGGCTCCATGACCAAAGGCAGCTCCATGCCGGACCAGTACCGGGACGCCTTTGTGGAGGCTTTCAAGAGACTGCCGCACAGGGTCATCTGGAAGTTTGAGGGGAAGATAGAGGGGGTGTCTGATAATGTCATGATAGGAAAATGGCTACCACAGCAGGATATTCTTGGTAAGTACTACCATCTCGGGCATAAGTGCTGACTCGATACGATTTATTGATGTACATATATAACACTAAATATTGATCATGAAATCTACTTATTTGGATCACATTCACATTACGCAAAAGTTCAAAGCTCTGCATTATTTCATGTCGATTGTATTTAATGTAAAATAAGAGTGAATTTCAGTACACCTACGGTATATTTGCAGTGTATAATTTTATGCTTTTAAATATGTAACTAATTTATATTTAGATATATACTGTATGTATAGCATACTTTTCAATTACTGAAGAGATTTTACTATCTAGTATCTGTCAGTGTTTGTCAGTAGATACCATTTTGTATTCGTGTAAATATCAACAGTGGTTTTGGGATCACTTATAACATTGAAATATAAACTTGTGTTATAGCTCATGAGAAAGTGAAGGTATTCATTACCCACGGAGGTCTACTAAGTCTCCAGGAGTCCATCTACCACGGCACACCTATGCTGTCCCTCCCGATCTATGGCCACCAGCCCAAGAACGGTCTGATGGTCAAGAACTCTGGCATTGGCGACATGTTGGTGTGGGAGGAACTCACTGTTGACGCCATCGTTGACGCTCTTACCGATATTACCACCAACACTAAGTATGTTCATGATACTCCTACTAATATTACCACCAACCCTAAGTATGTTCATGATACTCCTACCAATATTACCACCAACCCTAAGTATGTTCATGATACTCCTACCAATATTACCACCAACCCTAAGTATGTTCATGATACTCCTACCAATATTACCACCAACCCTAAGTATGTTCATGATACTCCTACCAATATTACCACCAACCCTAAGTATGTTCATGATACTCCTACCAATATTACCACCAACCCTAAGTATGTTCATGATACTCCTACCAATATTACCACCAACCCTAAGTATGTTCATGATACTCCTACCAATATTACCACCAACCCTAAGTATGTATTATACTCCTACCATATTACCACCAACCCTAAGTATGAATCAGAAGACCAACCATTGAATTTGAAGCCATTGTAGGTGCTCTAGGCACAAACCCTCCAATTTTGAGGTGATTAGTATGCTGCAGTAATTAGTATGCTGCAGTAAATTAGTATGCTGCAGTATTAGTATGCTGCAGTTGATTAGTATGCTGCAGTAATTTTGAGGTGATAGTATGCTGCATTAATTAGTATGCTGCGCTAATTAGTATGCTGCATTAGTATGCTGCAGTAATTTTGAGGTGATTAGTATGCTGCAGTAATCGTTTGACGGAAGCTAGATTATATCATACCCTAAAATTCACCTTCATATTACTATGGTTCATTGAAAGTGATTCTGCAACTCTAGTTCTGTAATCAAGTTGACACTCAATAATATTTTAAATTATATACTTATACATTTGTTAGGGTAGACGAATTATAATTAGCTTTTTGGGTTAGGGAAGTTAAGACACTATACCAGAAATATGAGTGACTAACCCGGGAAAGGCGAGGGTCCTCTTCTGAGCCAAGGCATAAAAAAAAACATTCAAAACACTCTACTGGCACTCAAAACAAAGCAGTATGTGATTAGGTGAGATAATTCCCCTCCATACCTCCTATCACATCTCCACATATGTCCTCCCCCCTGTTCCCCTTTTTCCCCGTCTTCCCCCATCCTCAATTATACGAAACATGAGAGAGGGAGGAGTTATGTCTCTCGCTGGTCCGGGTCAGATTACGACTGCGAGGCTAAAATATAAATTTTTCACCAGCCAACTGCTGTTACCACTTCTATTATTGCTATTCAATGTTATTATATTCATACTAAAATTAAATAGGCACATATGGAGAAGAAATTATGTTATATATAGTAAATATGACGATTTAATAAGAACGAAGCAAATACCTTCGCCTGGCGGGACCTTTGAAATAGCATGGCTTCGCCATTCTTGGGCTGAGGGTGGAGTTGACATAGATCCGTTTAGCATAATTTCATTACTTTTCTTTCAGGTACAAGGAAAATGTTATGGCAATGTCTAGACCTATGCGGGACCAGCTAACAACACCACTGGAACGCGCAGTGTTCTGGACAGAGTACGTCATCCGTTACCAAGGGGCTCCACAGCTGAGGAGTCCTGCGGCCAAGCTCTCATGGGTGGAGTTCCTCATGTTGGACATCTTGTTCCTACTACACTTGGCCATCTTCATTACTGTTTACGTTATGCGTCGCCTGTTTAGAGCTGTATCTACCAAAGTCTTCGGGAGTGGCAGTAGAAAAAAGAAGATGGAGTAGGACATTTCATTATGTTAGACACATTCTCGAAACGTACACTTTGACGAAACATTGCATGATTGTGGCATATTCTTACTGTCCACTATAAAACTAATATAATGTCTTTTGGATATACCTTAAATAATCACCATGAATGGTAGCTATGTATTTCCGTATTTAATCTGCGGGCCGAACATTTTTCTTGAACAACAATAAATCATAGCC
>CM064577.1:15064476-15226575 GCA_032716605.1 Paralithodes platypus | reverse complement strand
ACAGCTACACCTTGACTGACTCCTAAATAGCTAAATCTGTTCTTTGACTAGACAAACACTCTTTCATCAATATAAATGCACTGAACTATCCATTTCTAGCTCTTCCCAAGCTTTCTGGCATCTAGCCAAAAACATCTCCAACAATTTTACTTCTTCGTCTTTCCCTCCCCTTTTCCACGCTGACGTGCCGGCACTATCATCTCTTCTTCCTCTGACAAAGCTGAACTCTTCGCCCAAACTTTTGCTAGAAACTCCACCTTGGATGATCCCGGTGCTGTCCTTTTCCACCCTCCTCTCACTTACTCATGCCTAATATCCTAATCTCTTCTAAATATGTACGTCTACCCTCTCTGGGCTTAATACTGAAAAGGCGTACAGTCCAGATGGTGTTCCTCCTGTTGTACTCAAAACTGTGCATCCGTATTGACTCTCTGCTTATTAAAGTCTTCAGTCTCTATTACCTTAAAATTCTTCCCTTCTTCCTAAAAGTTTGCTCTGTTTCAATCTGTCCAAAAGAAGGGTTACCGCTCTCAATCCTCCAACTATCGTCCAATTACTTATATTTTTTGCATCTCCAAAGTTTTTGAAACTATTCTTACTTAAAAAATGTCTTGAGCAATTCTCTTCCCATAAACAACTCACAGATCGACAGTAAGGATACGTTAGGGGTCGGTCTAGTGGTGATCTTCCTTTGTATCTTACTAACTCTTGGTCATCCTCCTTTCGGGACTTTGGCGAGACCTTTTCTATATCGAAGACCTTTGATAGAGTCTGGCACAAATCTCATATTTCTAAACTACCTTCCTTCGGTTTCTATCCCTCTATCTTTGCCTATGTCTCTAATTTCCTTTCTGGCCGTTCCATAGCTGCGGCTGTAGACAGCCATCACTCACATCCTCATCCTATCAACTCCGGTGTTCCTCAGGGTTCTTGTCTATCTCCAATTCACTTTCAAATATTCATCAATGATCTTCTCAACTGTACCTCCAGTCCTATCCATTCATTTGCTGATGACTCTACCTTGCACTATTCAAGAACCCCCCATCAAGCAATCACTCAAAAATTCATGTAATGATGCCATAAAACACTTATAATCTAACCTATCAATAATTTCCAAGTGGGGCAGAGAAAATCTTGTTGCCTTCAATGCTTCCAAAATCCAATTTCTCCATTTATCTACCCATCAAGAACTCCCAGAGGACCATCCCTTATACTTCAACAATTGTGTATATGTACAAAAATGTACAAATTTATCTTGAAGGGGGTCTACAGGATGTTTTTCTAAGTTTGATGGAGGTCTAGCGAGGAAACTATGAAATAAAGGAATACATTAATTAATAGACCAAAAAACGGCCCATCTCCCCTTAAGCGATATCTTGAGGGGGAAGGTTGCTTGTTCCTGGTCCCCCTTCTCTCTCATGTTTAGCCCCATTAGTTCTGAGATACTAAGATGGAAACTTATTAACCCTCTGAGTATTATGATGCATATTAACAGTTTACTCTGGCTGTCATTAGATGATTGTGTACAGCTTAGGAAGGATCTGTGGGAAGTAAGGGGAGATAGCTAGTTTTTCTGGTCCTCTTTCTCCCTCGTGTTAAGCCCCATTTATTTTTTAGATTGTAGGATGTTCGGCCCAATATTTTGGCGATTTTAACATCTTTCGCCCCATTTCGTTGTCAATTTTAAGACCTTTCGTGCCATTTAGGTGTCGAGGGGTTAACCTCTTCAGCACCATTACGTTATTTTCATAATATTCTGGTTACCAATAGACATTTTTTCCTTAGTTTATAATCGAGTTTTAGGATTCAAAACGGTTTATACGTTCCCAATATACCCTCGGAACAACATAGGTCCATCTTAAACTGCATAAAATCACCTAATTTTGGCCAGAATCAGAGGTAGAAGGGGTCATGATGTTTGAAGGGGTTAATGATTGCGACTGTGCATCTTTGTAGTAACCCGTTCAGTACCAGGGATGTTTTTTCATCATATTCTGGCAACGATTAGACGATTTTGTTAAGCTTATGAGGGACCTCTAACAATAATAAGGCTTCAAAATACCTCAACCACCCTTTGAACTACCACAATCCTTCCTAAGCTGCATTATATCGTCTTAACCCTTTCAAGCTCCAATACGCCTTTCTGTTCTGTTTTCTAGCTACTACTAGACGATTTTATTCAGATTTGTAATGGTATATGGAAGTCAAAGGGTTGATTGAGATAGTATTTACCCTTTTCATTCCCACAGATCCTTCCTAAGCTGCATAAAATCGTCTAATGATAACCAAAATAAACTGCTAAAACGCGTCAGAGCTTCAAAGGGTTAATATTAATGTCGCCACCTGTCCTAGAGATCACCGTAACAATCGCCATAAACACGGACCTTCCTTTAGGGGAGGTATTGCTTCTGAACTCTCTTCTCCCTCATGTTTAGCCTCAATAGTTTTGAGGTTTTATAGCGTTCGCCCCATTACGTTGGTGATTTGAAGACCTTTTCGCCTTATTCCTTTGTCAATATTAAGATCTTTCGTGCCATTTGGTGTCGATTGTTTCCTGGCTAGCGATAGCGAGACTATAATTTAAGAGAAAACGGCCTTTGGCCGCTTCATTTTTTTCCGAAATATTTAAAATTTTATCTCGAAGGGGAAGGAGAGAACGACCTTTGACCCTAACATTTCCTTGACGATAATGTACTGTTGGCTTACAAGTTTAACATGATGAAGGTCTGAGTAGGTCATATTATAATCAAGTCGGACGAACTAATTATGCATACTTTGAAAATGGCAAAAACAAACTACAAAAAACAAAATATTTATTTACTGTATCATTTATAACAAAGTAAGAAACGTCATACGTTGAATGAGCTAGGGTAAATCTAGCGAGATGTTGACCTTGTTATCTCTAGGGGTAGTGTTTGGTACCGTTGGTAACACTGTTGCCCGCTGGCTACCTTCATTGTTGCCAATTTAGCTTTTTTACCGCTAGACCTAGAGTTAATTACTTTCAATCTAGCGGCAATTATTGACAGTGATCCTAGCAATGTCCTGAAGATTTGGGAACATTTTGAGCGACATTCTGAAAATAGTCCCATTATTCTAGCGCTGTTTTGCCTTAAGCCGGTAATCACACGAGTGCTTTTTCCCTAAACATTTATCCTCATCATGGTCTGGCAGCTTTTGAGGCAAACATTTAATACATTTTGGTTACCTAAATTCATCTTTCATCAGTCTAGTCTCTCAATCCCACTGCAAAATATTCCAGAAATGTTCCCAGAAAAAAATGATGACCATAGAATGTTGAGTATAAAAGCTCTCGTGTGATACCGGCTTTGTTCTCTACTATAGCGCCATTGTTAGCAACTGTTGAGGACTATAACATGCGCGTTATGGCTAATCCGTGTTTCCACTTTAGGGTAAAATCCCCCATTATAGGGGAATCAGACTGTATTTAGGGTAGAACTTAGGGTAATTCTAAAAAAGGCAAAATCTAGGGGAATCTTTGGGGTTTATTGTGTATTTTTTAGGGGATTATAGTATTTTACATTAGCAGTTGGTATTTTATTTTGAAGGTGTGAGACACGGAATATTTGTGTGAAGTAAAGTAAAGTTATCCATTAATTATGATATATATATTCGTTTTCTGTCATGGGGAGAGTTAAGTTGCCATATATCGCCAGTCTAGCTCCGTATGGGAAGTAAAGGTGCTAGATGTCACCAGTCAAAACCTGTGAACAAATATCAGGCTCTGTTTCATGAGGTGGCAGTGTGCTGAGTGTGGCACGCAAGGCTTAAGGCAAGGGAGCTGATGTGTGGATATCTTGCCCGCCATTCTACAGCCTATACTCACTAGTGTTAGCCTTCAGGTAAATACTTAGAACCATCACTCATTTGTAATAATGTTATGCTATACTATAAGATTAATTTATCGGATGTATCCATCGCTACTTAAAATTAGCATCAAGTATATATGGTGATAAAGTACAGTAGGCCTATTATTCAAATTGTGGTGCAAAAGAACAAAAATATAGCTAGCCTATATGTTACATTTGGTTAGGGTTCTTTACTCTAATATACCCTTTTCTATGAGGTCGAAAACCACTATTGATGCCTTCATATTACAGTTATCATGTGCACATTATAGGCCTATCTGCCCACTAAAATATGATTGTGGGGATGTCTGGAAGGAAACATTTTTTTCCCAGGTGCGCAGTTCTGTTAATCGACCATGTTTGCTCTTCGTTTTCGTAAACTTTTGCAACAATGACAATTTTGTCGATATCAATGCATATTGATTATTTATTTTGGTTATATGAATTAATCGTAGGTTAATGAAAGTATATACTTCAATATTTACTCCAATATATTGTTTTATTATATTCACTCTTTTATATTGGTTTAGGGTAAATCATGCCAATCTAGGGGAATTTAGGCACAAATTTAGGGTAAAATAAAATTTGCCTGTGGAAACCCTGATCTTCCCATCATCCCATCACCGCAACTTACACTACTCTGCACCACCACACAACCTACCCCCTCAGCTCCAAGGTAAGGGCCACGACCCGATATTTTACCGCTGTAAGCATTCGGTATAAGCGCTGATTGATTATATTTATTGGTGTTACTTTGGTTTTATCCATGTAAGCATTCGGTATAAGCGCTGATTGATTATATTTATTGGTGTTACTTTGGTTTTATCCATGTAAGCATTCGGTATAAGCGCTGATTGATTATATTTATTTCGGTATAAGCGTTGATTGATTATATTTATTGGTGTTACTTTGGTTTTATCCATGTAAGCATTCGGTATAATCGTTGTTATGTGAAATGTTGATTGATTATTTTGGATTGTATTTTCTATTAATAAGTTGAATCATTGGACGTGAAACATAGTCACTCACAAAAGTTTCTATACATATCTGTGCTTTATGCAATGGAGCTGAAACTGGTTAAATTATTAATGTATGAGCGTAATTCGTTATAATAAGTTATATATATGCAATTATTACGGACTTAATTACAATCTAATCTCGTAAATCTATTTGATTTCCCTACTTAAGATCATGGGGAGAGAATTGAAGTTATGTGGGCGACTGTGCAACCACCAAGAAAGAGAATGTTTAAAGAGCTATTAACCCTTTCAAGATCCAAGACGCATTTATTTTCAGTGTTCTGGTATTTATTACACGGTTTTATTCATATTAGGAAGGGTATACGGAAGTTCATAGGGTTGACTGAGATAGCCTTGGCCCTTTTCATACCCACAGATCCTTCCTAAGCGGCACAAAATCGTCTAATGATAGCCACAATAAACTGCTAAAACGCGTCTGAGCTTCAAGGGGTTAATTATACTATTTTAAGGGGAGATATTTAGTTTGCTCCCTAGTCGTCCATCAAGCTTAAAAAATACCCTGAAGATCTCCCTTCAATGGATCAATGATATACCGGCCAAAGGCCGGTTCCTCTTAAATTACAGGCTCGATATCGCTCGCCAGAAATAGACACACAAGGTCTTAAAATTGACAGAGAAATGGGGCGAATGGTCTTCAATTCGTTAAACTAATGGGGCGAACGTAAGGAAATGTCTAAATTAATGGGGCTAAACATGAGAGAGAAGAGGGACCAGAAAAACAACCTTAAACGAAAATCTTCCCTTAACTTAAGTGTACATTTGCATAGCATTTAAGAAGATTGATTGGCAGGATATAATTAGCAAAAGGTTATTTATGATTGGATATAGTTTGCTTGACAATATTCTTTTTTTAAAGTTATTATTAAAGTTATTGAGCTACAATGATGTTTTTTTATTTATTATTTATTTTATTTTGTCATTCTAGAGTTAACGTTAATTACCAACAGGTGTTCAAGTATTCATGATAAGGGACTGGGGTTCTCGAAAAGGGGCTCCAGTCCTGACGCTATTCTTGACTTACAGTGTGCTGGCCTTAATAACCCTGACAGGTTGATAGCCTCTGAAGTCCTATTTCAACTAACTTTTCATGACCATAACTACATCACAGAACAACATCACCCACTAGTCCCTCCATGACGCCATTTTCCCGCTCGGTCCTAGTCTACCGTAACGCTGAGTTAACGGTGACTTGCAGAAACTTAAGGTAGGTTCACACATAGGCGAGTCGGAGCGCAACTCCAACGCGAGTGATGATTTTTTTTGCACTCGCCAATGATTATCCCAAATTCGCCGACACTCGCACAGACTCGCGTGGACTCGCGGTGGACCGCGTAGACTCGCGAACGCGGCCAAAATTTTTGTGCAGACACAAAAATTGGAGAGTCAAGTGCGAGTAGGACGCCAACTCGCGTAGACTCGCGTAGACTCGCGTAAACTCTTGTAAACTCCTGTAGACTCGTGTGACACTCATGTAGACTCGCGTGACAGTCACGTTGTACTATTTAGAAATTTGATGATCGCGAGTCTACATGAGTGTCACGTGAGTCTACATGAGTGTCACACGAGTCTACATGAGTGTCACACGAGTCTGTTTATATTATCAACAAAAATCGTAGCAGCGAAACGACTGCACTTATGGCTTTCATATTTTTACCACATATACCTTACCCTTTTGGCTACCCACAAAAAAAATCCCAAATTCCTCCTCCAACCCACTCGCTGACTGTCGGTCCCGTCAGAAGGAAAAAATAGGACAATCTGTGGCGGCGAAACGACTGCACCAATCGGTTCCATATTTGTGTGACAAGTCCCTTACCCTTCTGCCTTCCCCCCACCACACCCCCAACCGCCTCCCACCACACCCCCAACCGCCTCCCACCACCCACTTCCAGCGTATCCGTACGAAGATCAGGAAAAAAAGGAAAATCTGTGGCGGCGAAACGACTGCACCAATCGGTTCCATATTTGTGTGACAAGTCCCTTACCCTTCTGCCTTCCCCCCACCACACCCCCAACCGCCTCCCACCACCCACTTCCAGCGTATCCGTACGAAGATAAGGAAAAAAAGGAAAATCCGTGGTTGCGAAACTACCTTACCAATCGGCTTCATATTTGTAACATGAGTCAATTACGCTTCTACCTTCCCCACACCATCCCCCAAACCACCCTCCCACCACCCTCCTACCCATACATAATAATAATGATGTGGAATATGCATAGGATAATTATATGATGACATAATAATATACAGATTGATATCCAACATGAAATATAAATAAATACAAGATATAAATTAAATAGAATATACACTCCTGTTAACTTCCTGTAGACTCGCGTTCATCTCGTGTAAACACGTGTAAACTCATGTAAACTCCTGTGACACTCATGTAGACTCGCACTATTCGTACCCTGGAATTTGACCGTTATTTTTCAAATTTTGGCGGTGCGTGTTGGGGTCGTGTTAAACTCACCAACACTCGCATAAACTCGCGTAAACCTCGTGTAAACTCGTGTTAAATTCGTGTTCTATGCGTGTTTACTCGCATCAGCTGCTACTCGCGTTGGGTTCGGGCTCCATCCACGGCGATTTGGGCGAGTGTGACTCGCTTGGCCTCGCGCTCCGACTCGCCTATGTGTGAACCTACCTTTAAGGACCGACCTTCTCGTCAACTCTTTCCGTAGCATTGGACGTGTTTTTAGTATTTCAACGCCTTCTGGACTAGCGACGTCTTTGTAATTATTTCCTAGCTATGTATAGACGATGTTGTGCAGTTTAAGAAGGATCTGAGATATTAAAAAGGGTTAAGTGACACGGTATGAAAAAATCTACACCTGAAGGGCACGAAAGGTCTTAATATTGACAACAAAATGAAGCGAAAGGTCTCAAAATCGATAAACTAACGGAACGAACGCCTTGATACCTCAAAACTAATATGCTAAACATGAGGGAGAAGGGGGTCCAGAAAAAGCGAGTAGTAGCCCCTTAAAATGAAACTTTTTTTGTGCAGTTTGAGAAGGACCCATGTTATTCAGAGGTTTTATTGACATTGTATTTCTCCCTGTGAGTCGTAGAGGTAGATTATATGCCAAAGATAATCGTCAAATGGTAGCGGAAATATTATTAAAAGTAAGTCATCGTGTTGAAGGGGTTAGGGGGGTCACCGGCTTGTTTATCTTTTTATCTTTATCTCTCTTTCCCTGGCTTGTATCCATTCGGCCCCATTCAGCCAACTGTTTTAAGACGTTTATCCCCATCCAGGTGTTGATTTCTTCCTGGCGAGCAATAGCGAGCCAGCATTGAATGGAGAAAGCCGGCTTCGCCGGAGACATTTTTCTATCGAAAAATGTACAAATTTAGCTTGCTGTCTACACATAAAATATATATATGCTGGCTCGTTACCGTTCGCCAGGAAAATACGGACACCTGGATGGGGGTAAACGTCTTAAAACAGTAGGCTGAATGGGGCCGAATGGATACAAGCCAAAGAGAGAGGGAGAGAAAGAGAAAAAAGCAAGTCACCCTCCTTAAGAGCCGCTTCGTCACTATATACAGTATGGCTAACAGTATGACCTTGAGTTGGCCCTGCTCAGAATGGTGAGATACTGCACAACATTTTTAGTCCAAGGTGTCAAACGAAAACTGAGTCCAGATTTGTTTTGCTTTATTATTGTATAATTATGTAAATATTAAATTGTGGTTTATAGTTAAAATTATGTGTTTGGAAGTGCTAAAATGGCCAAAACAATGCTATGTTATGCTATTGTGTGTACAAAGCCTTGTATTCATTAAAATTATAGTTAAAATTATGTGTTTGGAAGTGCTAACATGGCCAAAATAATGTTACTTTATGCTATATTTTTTTTACAATCCTTCTCAGTAATTCAAGTCTTCAAACATTATTGCTCCGGTTTGACACCCTGTCTTAAAGCCGGAGTCACACGAACCGTTTTTCGAGCAATGTTTATGGGCAATTATGGTCTGGCAGCTTCACAAATTACACTTTATCAGAATTCAGCCGCCTAACATACTCTACCTTCAGTCTAGTTACCGATACCAGTGCAAAAAAGTCCCGGAATGTAACGAGAAAAAACTTGCTCATGGAAAATTGACTGCAAAAAACGCTCGTGTGACAGCGGCTTCAGTCTAACCCTTTCTGGTCAGAGGAAGGTTGTGTTGGACCTTCTCTGTTTCGTTCTATTTGTTTGGAAGCTTTAGGATGCCTCACCCCATTAGTTTGGCGATAATATATCACCTTATCCCATTCAATTGTCGATTTGTTATGGGCGCGCGATAACGAGCTTGTAACTTAGAAGAAATCGGCCTTCACCCGGGACACTTTTTATTTTTTTTTATTTTTTTTATTTTTTTTTATGGACAATGTGAAAAAAAAAAATTGATAATAATATAATAGTAAAATAATGTGTGTTTTTTTTGTTTTTTTTAAGTTTGATGGAAGTTTGGGAATGCGTTTTTATAAGCCTTGGGGACAAAATACACTTCGAAAATGTAAAAAACGAGCAAAATGTTCAACAACAATTACACAAACTATCATAATAAACAAGAGGTCGTCGGACCAGATACTGTTAACCCTTTCTGCATACCATGAATAAGTGTTTCATTGCATTCTGGCTATTTTCACACTATTATATTAACGTTTCTAGATACGAAGTCTAATTTCTTCAGTTTGTCTAGGCTATCATTAGATGATCGAGTATATTTAGGAAGAAATCTTGGTAGTCAGAGGCATAGTTGAGATAGATATTACCCCTTTGATTCCCAGAGGACCTTCCGAAGTTGAATGAGATCGTATACGGTAATGTTTGGCAGAATAATATACAAAAGTGTTCTCGAAAACCCTTTCGGTTAAGATTAGAGAGGGTCTGTGGGAATTAAAATTACGATTAATTTTGTTTGCCTAATATCCTTCCTTCCTCTGCCGAAAAATGCACACATTTATCTTGAAAGGGGGTCTAGGGAGTGTTTTTGTTTAAGCTTGATGGAGATCTAGCGAGGAAACTCAAAAATGAATAAATAGATAAACTCAAAAATGAATAAATAGATAAACTCATAAAAAAAAAAAAAAAAAAAAAAAAAAAAAAACCTACCCCTTAACATAAATTAAAGTTATCTTCGGAAATTAATTATTGACTTCATAGTTTGTGACAGGCATACATTATGACAGGCTGCCGATCTCCATAAACAGAGCAGGCTGTAAGTGCTCCTTGACACCGAGATAGATATGATAACCTGGGAAGCCGGTTAACAGATAAAAGTTATGATAAGATATGATAACTGCAGATACGTGTTTAAGAATGCAGTGACTGGACGAATTTCGTACCGTAGACGAGGCAATTTGTACATGGTTGTTCAATTAGTACGCGATAAGGATAATAAATACCCATACAAAACTAGTATGTATATATATATATATATATATATATATATATATATATATATATATATATACAGTTATTGTAAGCATTGAAGCTTGAATATCGATAATATTGGTACAAAATTAATTAATCCAGCTAGATGGAAGGGCAGGAAGACCCCCATTGAGATGGAGAGACTGTGTAAGACAGGCTTTGGATGATAGAGAAATTACTATAGATCGGGAAAGGGAATTGGTAATAAACAGGAATGAATGGCGAATGCTTGTGAATAGATGAGTGAACACGTGGTCATTTGGGGGAAGGGGTCGGGGGCAAGTTGGACTAGATAATAGTCCATCAGGCGCCTGGCCCGGGAAGACAGTTTATATGAAAGGTGCGCCTGGAAGTGTGGTGGGTGGGCTTATGGTTTCGCTCTGCTGCATGTATGCCTGCTGAGATTGGAACCTCTCCGGGTGGTCGGGGGCCGGGGAAGTGCTGGAGGGACCTTGGTGACCCTGGTCTCTGGGTCTTCTGGATGACCTAGATGTGTGTGATTTTGTATTTTGTTTTTGTGTGTTCATTGTTTGCTGTTGTGTTGTCCCTATTCTGGCTCTGTCTTGAGTCGCCCCCTCCCCCCCCCCCAAAAAAAAAAAAGGAAAAGTGGGACAAAGACAAAATTAGGAAAAGTGGGGACTGGGGCCTGAGTATATAGATAGATAGTATATAGATATAGATAGTAAATTGTTGTGAGTTGTGTCATCATTGATTTTGCATATTAATTGGACAAATTTGTACGAATTAGCTAGTCAATATATATTCTGAAATAATATGATCACATTCCTAAACCTCACCAGTTAAACCCTTTTGCCATAATGAACAAAGACATGGAGACAAAAATCGATACCAGTAGACTGGCTGATACCAGTTTATCAGCAATACTCGTGTGTGTTTAGGAATACGACCATATCACATCACATTTGACCAGTTGACATAGGCTAGAATAGATAGTAACCCATACTGTCCCATCGCCGTACGCTGTAAGTCAGTAAGAAAGTCACCCGCCAGTCCCAGCGGGACTACTACGTCAGTAGTATTCAGTCCTTGTACCGAGCGGTACCAGGCACCGCGACTTGTAAACACTGCTTTGAGACCTTGGCAACACTTCTCAGAGTGTATCTAAGGCAGGGTTGCCATATTGGCTTATTTCAAGCCAAAAAACTCGAATTTGGCTCCTTTTAAAACGGATTGGCTTCCAAAATATTAGGTTTGGCACATTCTTGTAATTTGGCTTATATTTGGCTTCTTTAAAAAATCTTAACACAACTTAGAACAGTCTTATAATAAGGTGTGGGGCTTTCATCTAAATGATAGTCTATCACCATAAATATTTCGTTTTCTTTAAATATCCCATTATATGGTAATGTTGGTACCACTGATATTACCCAGAAGTCTGTGCCCACTGCCTTCCTCGCTTTAAATTTTAAACAGTGGAGTGAGCCTGCAGAAGAGGGGATTTGTAAGGTAAGGATTTTACTTTTTGCTCGTGTTTGGTATACATTTATTGATACTCTGTTGAATTTATAAATTGCTCTATACCACTTGGATACTTGAAAATGGTATATTGAGGAAGACATCCATGCATAAACAGTGAAATGTGCATTTAAAGTAGGCCTACCGTACGTAGGCCTAAGTGGCATACGATCACAGGCAATAAGCTGGCATGCCATGATGACTAGCAATAAGCTATGGCCTACATTGTGTGTATGAATGGCCATATTCGTTACAAATTGAGAGTGATTTGACGAAAGTGAAGGGGTAAACAGCTTCTTTACTACATAGTCTCTTTCCATATAATTCTGCTGTCAATTTGAATCCTTCAGCAGCTGATGCATATTATTGTTTTCCTAAATGTCCTATTATTAATAATATTATTATTATTTCGGGGCTGATGAGTGCTTGATAGGCTACTTTTGAAAGCTTATGTGCTTGCCTTTAGCAGGTGAACGTGTTATGGATGTTATTCCTGTCACCTCTGTATGTTGCATCTCTCTCGCTATTCTATCGCTACTATAATAATCAGTGTTCCTCAGAGCTATCCCAATGCATACCACCTCCTTTACGTAGGGCACGTGGTACCCGTCTTGCAACTCAATCCCACCCCTACTCTGTGCAACTCTCCAACCCAAGAGTGAAACGTTACTCTCAAACTTTCTTCTACTCAACAGCTGAGCTCTGGAACTCTCTCCCAGAATCAGTCTTTCCCTCTTCCTATGACTTAAATTGCTTCAAACTCCGTGTGTCCAGGCATTTTGGCTCGAACGTCCCTTGATTTTGGCCCTGTCACTCTTTCAACTATGGGGGAGGCACTCGCTATAGGCAGTTATGCCTTTTTCCTCCCTCAATCACATAGAAAAAAAAATATATATTTCCATGTTTCTTTCTGATCCTCCATACCCCTTGTGAGAATAATTCTTTGGCCTAAAATGTGCCTAGTTTAGCTCCTTTTAGAATAGGTTTGGCTTATTTGGCTTCCAATTTGTACACATTTGGCTCTTTTCCTCCCAAAAAATCTGGCAACCCTGAATTCTAAGGTCTCACAGGCAGGATGGCTTAGTACTCGTCCAGCTTTCGGGGTGAGAGGTTGTGCTCTCTCGTCTTTGAAGCCATTTTGGCCACAATGCTTGGTACTGGAGGTTACATTTATAGTAATACCCTCTGGTACAGTAGGGGTTAACCTCTGGCTAACTGTTGTGCAGGAACTTAGCTCTCAACCCAGCGTATTGAAATTATCAAAAGCAATTCTAAATTTGTCTTCCACTACAAATGACTATTTAGAATCTTGAATGGTAGGTCAACGGAAATAAGCGCGTTATATAGTTTTCCCTGTTATCATGATTTCAGATGTGGGTGTGGTGTGCTTGTATGGCGGTCCTGTTGGTGGGTGGCGCTGAGGGGGAACTGCTGCCCCCTGAGGCCTCCTACAAGATCCTGATGCTGCTGCCAGTGTCCTCCAAGAGTCACAGGAACGTCTTCATGCCCGTGGCCGAGGCTCTGGCTGACCGGGGACACAAGGTATAGAAATTAGAAAATATTATAGTCTGTTTATTCTAGGTTGGGCAGAAATTGTAACCTATAACCTCTCCTAACCGGGGAACCCTAACCTCTGTAACTCAAAAACAACTAGAGTAATCGAGCTAATATTTCTACCATTTGGGAACAATCAGTCAAAGAATAGATGCAGAAATTTACAGCTAATTTGCTCTAGCCCTTTTTGAGTTACAGAGGATAGAGGTCATGATTTCTCGCCTACTTACAGCGAATAGACTATAGCATCAGATTCCAGTGCGAAAGAGCCTCAATATATTACGATGAAAATAAACATGCTCATCAAATATTGCCGGAAAAAGCACTCGTGTGACTCCGGCTTGAACCAATTGACTACTTGCGAGTTTCAGGCTGTGAGGAAGTTGGAGCCGTAGACATTGATATTTAGTAGAATTACCAGCTAAAATACGGTTGTAGTACATTTTTCAATACATAAAACTCAACTGTACATACTGTTTAGCCATCAGACATCTACATTATTATTGCATTTCTATTAACTATCGATGTCTACAGCTCCAACTTCCTTATAGAACGAAACTCGCAAGTGGTCAATTCAGTACTGGTGATGACCTTTTTTATTATATTCTGGTAATGATTAGAGGATTATATTCAGCTTAAGGGGAGGTTTTTAGTTGATTCCCTAGACTTCCATCAAGCTTAAAATTACTCCCCCTTGACCCCCTTTCAAGATAAATTTGTAAATTTTTCGGTAGAAAAATTTCCCGGCCGAAGGCCGGTTCCCCTTAAATTACAGTCTCGCTATCGCTCGCCAGGAAAAAAGCGACACCTAAATGGCACGAATGGTCTTAAAATTGACAGAAATGGAGCGAGGGTTCTTAAAATCGCCAAACTAATGGGGCAAGCGTCTTTAAATCTCACAAGCAATGGGGCTAAACATGAGGGAGAAAGAGGTTGAGAAAAATATCCTCCAGGTGGAAATCTCCCCTTAAGAAGGACGTATATCCATGAAAAGGCTACAGACTATCTCAATTCATCCTTCCCAAGCTTCATCAAAGGCTACAGACTATCTCAATTCATCCTTCCCAAGCTTCATCAAAGGCTACAGACTATCTCAATTCATCCTTCATCCTTCCCAAGCTTCATAAAAGGCTACAGACTATCTCAATTCATCCTTCCCAAGCTTCATAAAAGGCTACAGACTATCTCAATTCATCCTTCATCCTTCCCAAGCTTCATAAAAGGCTACAGACTATCTCAATTCATCCTTCATCCTTCCCAAGCTTCATAAAAGGCTACAGACTATCTCAATTCATCCTTCATCCTTCCCAAGCTTCATAAAAGGCTACAGACTATCTCAATTCATCCTTCATCCTTCCCAAGCTTCATCAAAGGCTACAGACTATCTCAATTCATCCTTCATCCTTCCCAAGCTTCATCAAAGGCTACAGACTATCTCAATTCATCCTTCATCCTTCCCAAGCTTCATAAAAGGCTACAGACTATCTCAATTCATCCTTCATCCTTCCCAAGCTTCATAAAAGGCTACAGACTATCTCAATTCATCCTTCATCCTTCCCAAGCTTCATAAAAGGCTACCGACTATCTCAATTCATCCTTCATCCTTCCCAAGCTTCATAAAAGGCTACCGACTATCTCAATTCATCCTTCATCCTTCCCAAGCTTCATAAAAGGCTACCGACTATCTCAATTCATCCTTCATCCTTTCTAAGCTTCATAAAATCGTCTAAATGTAGCAGGAATCAAATGAGAAACACGTCGCCGGTACAGTAAGGGTTAACCAATTGACCACTTGCGAGTTTCAGGCTATAAGGAAGTTGGAGCCGTGAACATCGATATTAAAGAAAAATACAATAATAATCTGGGTTTCTGATGGATAAAAAGCATGATCAATTTGTTGTTTTATGTATTTGAAATGTATTATGACCGTATTTTAGCTGACAATTCTGCTAAATATTGATGGCCACAGCTCCAACTTCCTTATAGACCAAAACTCGCAAGTGGTCGTTTGAACGTTTTCTTTGCCCACAGATAGTTATGCTGACGAACCACCCGAAGGCCTCGAAGAATCCCAATATCCTGGAAATGCAGCACGAACTCCCATATTTCCGAGAGGAGAATATGAACATGTTTGACGCAAGAAAGGACCCGACTGGCGGCTTTGGTTTCTTTGTGAATTCGCTGCCACCAATTGCAAGGGAAATCTATAAGGTGCCCAAGGTGAAGCAGCTCTATGAGAAGAGGAAGGAGTTTGATTTAATCATTGTTAATCACATGTTCAATGAGGTAAGTGCCAAGCAATCAGTTATAGGTAGTGCCAACTAACTTGACAATAATCTTGACCCCTTAACTTCTCATAACTCACAAGAAACTAGAGCATACTGGCTGTAAATATCCACACCTATTTCTAGGTGGGCTCTTCTTAAATGATAGAAATGTCAGCTCGATTACTTACATTCATTTTGAGTTATAAGAAGTTAAGGGGTCAAGATTATTGTCAAGTTCGTTGGCGCTACCTATAGTCTTCCATGTATGCTTCCATTTTCTTGCAAACTTGAGCTAATCTTTCACAGGAAGAAATCAACCTATTCACAGTTATATTTATTTATATTGTAATATACCTATCTATCTATCTATCTATCTATTGCCGTACGCCGTGATCCCCGAAGTGGTGGCCACGAACGAAACGCCCCCATGCAACTATGTCCCCAGTCAGTCGACGTCCCTCCTCCCATCCAGCACCACTTTCACGCATATACTTCTTAACTCCATCCTTCCACCTCTGACTTATATCTCTTGTACACTCTCTTAGTCATTCTCTTGCTTGCCATACGTTCCAGATGCCCAAAGTATTTCAAGGTGTTCCTTTTTACACTTTCCAGCACATCTATATCCACACCACTCCTCTCTCGTACTTCCTCATTCGTCTGTCTATCTCTCCATGTAACTCGGCACGCACTTCTCAAGTAACTAATTTCCACCCCTCTCACTCTAAGTTTGAGTCTCTCCACCAACGTCCATGCTTCGCTCCCATCAGTCAATGTTGGGATTACCACACTGTCATGCAAGGACTTCTTTACTTCCATGCTGACCACACTATTTCTTGTAACTGCTTTCAGCAACCCTCTTCCCCTGTTGCACCCTTACCTGCACTTCTTCATCCATACTCCCATCTTTACTCAACACACTGCCCAAATGAGCTGATATTCTCCGTAGCCTACAGCATATTAATCAATTGAATATGAAATTCCTTACATGAGTGCATTTCCTTCCATGAGTGCATTTCCTTACATGAGTGCATTTCCTTACATGAGTGCATTTCCATTTATAATATAGAAGATTCCGACTTCATCAAGTATTGAACTGTATTTAATTAGTATTAAGAAGATTAATTTTGTTATATGAAATTGTCATTGTTTTGGGAATATTTTTAACTATTTGATCAGCTTGTCAGAGTTTATTAATGTAATTTGTATTACATTGCACTGCTGTCGATTGTAAGCTTTATTATGTCTTCAGCCACATGTGTTTGTTAATTTCATTAATCGAGTTTAGGAGTAAAGTTGGTTGGTGAAGAGAACCTAATAATTATCCATTACCGTATATGTATTAGTAATGTTTATTCTGATTTTGTAATTCTCTTTATCTAAACAACAGTAACCTTTGGTGTTGCGCTGTCATGCAACGTGTTATTTTCCCAACTCATTCAATAATTTATTTCGTTTGCAGTTAATTTATCCCTTCGTGCATGAGATGCCCTTCATAACGATATCTACCAGTGGGATGGACTACCGCCAGAGCGCCGTCCTGGGTAACGTCCTCCTGCCTTCCTACGTGCCCAACATCATGAAAGACTTCCCGGCTCCCTTGTCCCTGTGGCATCGATTCCAAAATTTGTTCATGCATATAAGCGTGTCAGTCTTTTGGCGGAATTGGGCTATTGTGCCTATGGTGCAGAAAGAGGTAAGATCTAAGCTTATTATTAGATGTAATACATTACAGTATTCACGTGCGGTAAATGTATGTATAGGAATATTATTTTATTCAAAGCAGCAGGGAACAACGATAGCTTTGAAGGTACTGCACAATGTGTGAGCAAGTCCTAAGACACTACATCAAGTTATGAAAAACAAGAACCATCAGTTTTCAGAAGACCTACGGGTACAAGCTTTGCAGATCCCTTACTATGTCACTTAAAATCTCATGCCATAAGTCTTTGACAGTTTGCATTTAATAACTCCATCCATCATCTACAAATGTTAATAACTCCATCCATCATATACAAATGTGTGTTTTTTTTAAGGATTAGAAACAATACTGATGTATGTTATACATAATTATAAACATAGCGATTAGTACAGTCACTTCACACTTTTACAATGTGTAATGAATAGTAGCCTACTAATAACAGGATACTATACACATAATTATGGGAATTAAGGAAAACTAAATGTATAAATATCTTTAAATTACACCACTTTTGAGCAATGTTGTCGACATACTACTGATATAATATTATATGACTGTATATTTAATTTATGTATTGTTATTTATTGTTTTGTAAGGTCGCGCTAGTAAGTCATGTCCCAGCTGTCATTACGTTTGGCTTGCTCTGTGCTGTATTAAAGTCTGTCAGATGTTGAATAGGGTGGGTAAGTGTAGAAACATTTTTGTATATTTCACTCGATATGAAGAAATGAAGCTTAAATATTGCTGATACTAATTATTGATCAAAACATACTTGGTGCCGAGACATAACTTATTAGCGCGACTGTACCTATATTACACTTTGCCAAATGTTTAATCTGATCCTAAATTTCTCCATAGATTTCAAAACAGTTCCCAGATCTACCGCATCTGCTAGACATCGAAAGGAACATGAGTCTTTGCTTGCTAAACTCCCACTTCAGCATCGGAAAGACGCTGCCCCTCCTGCCCTCACAGGTGGAAGTGGGAGCCATGCACTGCCGTCCATCCAAGCCTCTACCGGAAGTTAGTAGTTTCCTGGATTAAATGCACATTTAATGTGTAGTACTGTATCTGATTGTACAACTCCTGAGTCCATTATACCCACTTGAGGTTTATTTCATAATAATTAGGGCAGGTTAGCCGTGATCCCCGAAAAGGTGGCCATGAACGAAAAGCCCCCGTGTACCTCTGTCACCAGTCAGTTGACGCCCCTCCTCCCATCCAGCACCACTTTCATGCATACACTTCTTTACTCCATCCTTCCACCTCTCTCTCAGTTTACATCTCCCTCTTTGTCATTCCACTTCACTCTTGTACACACTCTTAGTTATTCTCTCGCTTCCCATATGTTCCACATGGCCAAACCATTTCAAGGTGTTCCTTTGCATACTTTCCAGCACATTTACATGCACACCGCTCTCGTACTTCCTCATTCGTCTGTCTATCCCTCCATGTAACTCCACACACACTTCTCAAGTAACTCATTTCCACCCCTCTCACTCTAGATTTGTCTCTACAACAAATTCATGCTTCACTTCTGTATGTCAATGTCGGGATTACCACACTATCATAGAAGGACTTCTTTACTTCCATGCTGACCACCCTATTTCTTGTTACTGCTTTCAGCATTCCTACAATCGTCTTCCACTGTTGCACTCTCTCCCACACTTCTTCATCCATACTCCCATCTTTACTCAACACACTGCCCAAATACTTAAATGAGCTGCCATTCTCCATAGCCTGACCATTCAACCTTACCTCACACTCTGTGATAGCACCCCTTTCAAAGACCATAACCTTACTCTTCCCCCCATTTACCTTCAGATTCCGTTTTTCACACACTGTTCCTAACATATTTACCAGACCCTGCAACTCTCATTAACTATCACTCATCAAAACTATATCATCAGCAAACAGCAGTACATGCAACTACAACTCGTTTCCTTCCCTTATCAGCGGTACACCAACATCCACTGCTCTTCCTTGTATTTCTTTCATGACTCCATCCATATATATATTGAATAACCATGGGGACATCACAGACCCTTGCTGTAACCCAACATTCAGATCAAAGAACATGTGATACTAAGTATGGTTTATGAAATTCCCAACTATATTCATATCACTGTTAAAGGTTTTTTACTAAGCTATTGATATTACAGGACCTAGAGTCGTGGATATCCGGTGCAGGTTCAGAGGGCGTGATCTACTTCAGTCTGGGCTCCGTGACCAAAGGCAGCTCCATGCCGGACCAGTACCGGGACGCCTTTGTGGAGGCTTTCAAGAGACTGCCGCACAGGGTCATCTGGAAGTTTGAGGGGAAGATAGAGGGGGTGTCTGATAATGTCATGATAGGAAAATGGCTACCACAGCAGGATATTCTTGGTAAGTACTACCATCTCGGGCATAAGTGCTGACTCGATACGATTTATTGATGTACATATATAACACTAAATATTGATCATGAAATCTACTTATTTGGATCACATTCACATTACGCAAAAGTTCAAAGCTCTGCATTATTTCATGTCGATTGTATTTAATGTAAAATAAGAGTGAATTTCAGTACACCTACGGTATATTTGCAGTGTATAATTTTATGCTTTTAAATATGTAACTAATTTATATTTAGATATATACTGTATGTATAGCATACTTTTCAATTACTGAAGAGATTTTACTATCTAGTATCTGTCAGTGTTTGTCAGTAGCTACCATTTTGTATTCGTGTAAATATCAACAGTGGTTTTGGGATCACTTATAACATTGAAATATAAACTTGTGTTATAGCTCATGAGAAAGTGAAGGTATTCATTACCCACGGAGGTCTACTAAGTCTCCAGGAGTCCATCTACCACGGCACACCTATGCTGTCCCTCCCGATCTATGGCGACCAGCCCAAGAACGGTCTGATGGTCAAGAACTCTGGCATTGGCGACATGTTGGTGTGGGAGGAACTCACTGTTGACGCCATCGTTGACGCTCTTACCGATATTACCACCAACACTAAGTATGTTCATGATACTCCTACTAATATTACCACCAACCCTAAGTATGTTCATGATACTCCTACCAATATTACCACCAACCCTAAGTATGTTCATGATACTCCTACCAATATTACCACCAACCCTAAGTATGTTCATGATACTCCTACCAATATTACCACCAACCCTAAGTATGTTCATGATACTCCTACCAATATTACCACCAACCCTAAGTATGTTCATGATACTCCTACCAATATTACCACCAACCCTAAGTATGTTAATAATACTCCTACCAATATTACCACCAACCCTAAGTATGCTATTATACTCTTACAAGTATTACCTACCATTTGAATCAGAAGACCCCAAATTTGAAGCCATTGTAGGTGCTCTAGGCACAAACCCTCCAATTTTGAGGTGATTAGTATGCTGCAGTAATTAGTATGCTGCAGTAATTAGTATGCTGCAGTAATTAGTATGCTGCAGTGATTAGTATGCTGCAGTAATTTTGAGGTGATTAGTATGCTGCATTAATTAGTATGCTGCAGTAATTAGTATGCTGCAGTAATTTTGAGGTGATTAGTATGCTGCAGTAATCGTTTGACGGAAGCTAGATTATATCATACCCTAAAATTCACCTTCATATTACTATGGTTCATTGAAAGTGATTCTGCAACTCTAGTTCTGTAATCAAGTTGACACTCAATAATATTTTAAATTATATACTTATACATTTGTTAGGGTAGACGAATTATAATTAGCTTTTTGGGTTAGGGAAGTTAAGACACTATACCAGAAATATGAGTGACTAACCCGGGAAAGGCGAGGGTCCTCTTCTGAGCCAAGGCATAAAAAAAAACATTCAAAACACTCTACTGGCACTCAAAACAAAGCAGTATGTGATTAGGTGAGATAATTCCCCTCCATACCTCCTATCACATCTCCACATATGTCCTCCCCCCTGTTCCCCTTTTTCCCCCTCTTCCCCCATCCTCAATTATACGAAACATGAGAGAGGGAGGAGGTATGTCTCTCGCTGGTCCGGGTCAGATTACGACTGCGAGGCTAAAATATAAGTTTTTCACCAGCCAACTGTTGTTACCACTTCTATTATTGCTATTCAATGTTATTATGTTCATACTAAAAGTAAAATAGGCACATATGGAGAAGAAATTATGTTATATATAGTAAATATGACGATTTTCATCAGAACCGAAGCAAATACCTTCGCCTGGCGGGACCTTTGAAATAGCATGGCTTTGCCATTCTTGGGCTGAGGGTGGAGTTGATATAGATCCGTTTAGCATAATTTCATTACTTTTCTTTCAGGTACAAGGAAAATGTTATGGCAATGTCTAGACCTATGCGGGACCAGCTAACAACACCACAGGAACGTGCAGTGTTCTGGACAGAGTACGTCATCCGTTACCAAGGGGCTCCACAGCTGAGGAGTCCTGCCGCCAAGCTCTCATGGGTGGAGTTCCTCATGTTGGACATCTTGTTCCTACTACACTTGGCCATCTTCATTACTGTTTACGTTATGCGTCGCCTGTTTAGAGCTGTATCTACCAAAGTCTTTGGGAGTGGCAGTAGAAAAAAGAAGATGGAGTAGGACATTTCATTATGTTAGACACATTCTCGAAACGTACACTTTGACGAAACATTGCATGATTTGCATATTATACTGTCACTATAACTATATAATTCGGATATACCTTAAATAACACCATGAATGGTAGCTATGTATTTCCGTATTTAATCTGCGGCCAACATTTTTCTTGAACAACAATAAATCATAGCCTATTGTTATGCTTTGTTTATAATATCCTTTCCTACCCAGACATTATGCTTAGCTAAGGAACATCTTGAAGACTAGTAACTGTAGCTTATTATTATTATTAGAGTAATCATGAATACAGTGTACTACAATGAGGAACTTGAATGGAGGGGGAAAAACTGCAGCAACCACACATAATCTGCTTCTCATTATCTCGGTACATCCAGGTGTCGATTTATACCTGGCGAGTGGTAGCGAGCCACCATATTTTGGGTAATGTGTTAGACAGCTTACTAAATATTGTTACGACCGGGGCTACGAATAAAACAAAGGCACTTAATGCTTGGACTAGTAATAGGGCACTATGCAACAACGGTATCCGCTAGATCCAAACCCTCGAACTTATATGCCGGCGAACAAAAACACCTATACCCTCCAGAGTTAATCTGCGATAACGGGGTATCCTTAACTGGGCATAAATGTACTCTACTTCAGGCTAACCCACACTGGTATAGCCTGATAACAAACAAGATGCAAGTTACGTTAAAATGCATAAAAGGGAAGCTATGGAAAGATCAATAAAATCACTGCAAGATTTAATACAATAAAAAGATGCTTCAATATAGTTACTCTAAACAACAATAAACTCTTCACTCCTATCTGAAAGAAAGTGAAGTATAGTCCTACAGCATATACCTGGAAACTTCTGAAGAAAGTCTGATGCTCATAAGATGCTCGTATCTAATCTTGAACTACATAAAGGCAGGAGGCAGGACACAACACGTGTAAACTGAATACACTAAAAGATAGGACATATAATGTTAATTGACACGAGAATACTATAAATGCGCAACGGTAGTAATGCTCGACACTAAAAGAAGTACTTCCTCATAAACGAAACAGTCTGCTATGGTTGTGCAACTGAACAACAACCTAGACTAATAAATGCTGTGAATAATAATGCGTACATATCAAAGAGCTTATATTAAATACTAACAAGTGTTTACTCAATTAATAATGTCTAGCTGGAATACTCTAGGTAAGGAACTGTGGTTGAGCAAGACAGGCTCGTAGCCTAGCGATGTCCTTAAGACTGCATCCTTTAAGTTCCGTTAATTGACTGGGGTGCTCTCTTGATAGATCCAGATCACAAGTATCTGGTTCTATCCTGGCGACCCCCAAAAGATAAGCAAAGAGGCAGCAAAGTGTGGAACTGGAACAGGCTAAAACCCTCAGTCAACACAATGCTGCACTTGTAAAGAACACAAGCGAAAAGACAACACAGGCTACCACAGGACCGGTCGAAGTCGTGTAGGTATAAGCAAACCATACACACATCGGGGACAATGACTACAGTTACCTTATCCCAGTCTAGCATTAAATCAAAGAGCAGAAACACTAAATCAATAATGGAGACACACATAGAGTTCTTAACCTCTACTAACTAAGAACCTTCAAACCTATTCTAAGTACATGTAAATATCTCAGAGGACGGCACATGCAATACAATGGGCCGGCTATGGAAACCGTATGCAGAACCCAAGGGGATAAGTAATTGAATAAAGGTGAGGAGCAATGGAAAAGAAGAAGGTCAGAGAGAGAGACAGTGGTAAAGGGGTTGATCGGGAGAGTATGCAAAGGGATGTTAGAAGCATGCACGCCAAGCCTGTCCTGAGGAGAACAGCTCCTGTGGACCGCAGGAGCCCACAAAGGCGCAATGGTCGGCCAATCACGGGCCGATACGTCACAAGGCAGCAGGCCCCTAGGACGCGCCAGGAACCATCAGCCAATCAAAGGCGAGGGAAAGCCCGCGCGAGCGGGAAAACTCCTCCGAGCGAGGCAACACATACATACGCACGCACATATTACCACCTCGCTGCCTATATCTCTCTTTCTCCTTAACTCTACACAAAGCATCTTATATTCTATCAATGATATAAAATACCTCCCGTTGTCACAGACGAAAATAAACACCACCACTGGACTGTCTGTGACAATGCGAGTACTAGGAAATAAAGAACAACATTCTCTGATAACTGTAGCCCATTTCACTGCCCTGGTGAGCGCTAGTGGCTAACGAGAGGTGATTCTGCCAACGCTGGTAGACGTCACAATATGTACATTTTTCGATATAAAATTGTCTCCAACAAAGCCGGATATCTCAATAATATACTGGCTCGCTATCGCCAAACTTAATTTGCGATGAGCAGCCTAGCTTTGGAGATACTGCGCTTACAAGTGAATGATGCATAACGGCGGCAGCGGATTGCCTATAAGATCATACAGGCAAAAAAATTGTGGTCAAAATGCATGGCCTTCTTCACATGCAAATAACAAACAACTATAATTTGCCTGGACCAAGTACGAACTAAAGTGCAGCAAAAACCATCGACCAGACCAGCTTGAATACAAATTGCGGCATTTGGCAAAAAAAGGACAGCCTAGCCTGATCTATATCAATGACAGAATTAAAAAGCATTGCAATACAGTGAAAGCCTCAGTCGAATGCTGCAAACCACCCAGCCATTCCAAACCCAATTTTTTCCAACCTTCATTGTTTTTTCTCTCTCCGAGACATCTCTTTCAACTGATCCAGATTAATAGGCATCAAATCCAATGTATTCTCTCTCGAGGAACACAAACACCAATTGTTTGTTTTGCTAGGAATATGAAAATGTTATCATAATATGCTTATCCAACCATTCATGACGTCATAATGATGTGCTATACCAAATAGTTATGCATATTTTAGTTTTTATTATATTTAACCCGTAAAGTGCGATAGGCCTCACAGAAGGCATGGTATTTAAACGTGTAAAAAGAAGCCTTCAAATACCATGCCAGCGTCGGGAAATGTCTCAAAATTGTATGACGCATAGAAAGTAGTAGTATCTCCCTATACCACCTCCTCCACTCCTCCCCCCCCCCCCCCTCCTCCCTCCCTCAACTTGACCATTTATTTTGTCCATTATTATGCAGTCCATGGGTTAATACAATACATGGTCTGATGTAAAGGCTATAATCTACATGTATATATTCCAGTTGTATAGTCCGTCAGTCAGTGTCAGTGGGCCTTTTGACCCATGTGGTGGTGCAGTGGTAATGGCCTGGATCCCCAACTGTATGGGTCGAATCCCACTGGTAGGTAGTGGATGGAGGCCCCTTTTCCTATATGTCAACATTCCCGCCTCCTCTCTCTCCCTGTCTGTCTGTCTCTCTCTGATAAATATTGAGGTTATGTTAACCTTTTGTCCTACAAACATCATTATGGTGATAAGACTTTGTTCAGTTACGCCTATATGACTTTATAATAGACGTTATCGCATCACTAGCATCAGTGATATACTCGTGTGTGTGTGTGAGAGAGAGAGAGTGAGAGTGAGATAGTAGGCGTGTACAGAAGGGGTTAATCATTATAACAGATCCACCATTACACTAGATATAAAAGTTAATAAAAAAATTAATAATACGTACATAAGCGTGATACATGATACCCGTCTTGCAACACAATCCCACCCCTACTCTGTGCAACTCTCCAACCCAAGAGTGAAACGTTACTCTGTCTTTCTTCTATTCAACAGCTGAGCTCTGGAACTCTCTCCCAGAATCAGTCTTTCCCTCTTCCTATGACTTAAATTGCTTCAAACTCTGTGTGTCCAGGCATTTTGGCTCGAACGTCCCTTGATTTTGGCCCTGTCACTCTTTCAACTTTGGGGGAGGCACTCGCTATAGGCAGTTCTGCCTTTTGCCTCCCTCACTCACATAGACAAAAAAAAGCAGGGGGGGGGGATGAGAATCCTCCTCCCCTTTGTATAATTCTCCTACTCGACGAGCCAGAGTAACGGGCGAGAGAACGCGAAAGTGGTCCCGGACCCTGAGAATAGGAACTTTAAATGTTGTTTCTGTTCGGGCTCTGTCTTGTGTCGGCCACCCCTAGCAATGGGATATGTGCCTGAGTATATACTGTACATACATACATACATAAGCGAAGATTCATAACTCCTCACATCACCACTGCTATAGTCTATTCGCTGTAAGTAGGCGAGAAATCATTACCTCTATCCTCTGTAACTCAAAAAGGGCTAGAGGAAATTGGTTGTAAAATCTCTACAGCTACACCTTGACTGACTCCTAAATAGCTAAATCTGTTCTTTGACTAGACAAACACTCTTTCATCAATAATAAATGCACTGAACTATCCATTTCTAGCTCTTCCCAAGCTTTCTGGCATCTAGCCAAAAACATCTCCAACAATTTTACTTCTTCGTCTTTCCCTCCCCTTTTCCACTCTGACGGCACTATCATCTCTTCTTCCTCTGACAAAGCTGAACTCTTCGCCCAAACTTTTGCTAGAAACTCCACCTTGGATGATTCCGGTGCTGTCCTTTTCCACCCTCCTCTCACTTACTCATGCCTAATATCCTAATCTCTTCTAAAGATGTACTTTCTACCCTCTCTGGGCTTAATACTGAAAAGGCGTACAGTCCAGATGGTGTTCCTCCTGTTGTACTCAAAAACTGTGCATCCGTATTGACTCTCTGCTTAGTTAAACTCTTCTGTCTCTGTTTCCTTTAAATTCTTCCCTTCTTGCTGGAAGTTTGCTCTCATTCAATCTGTCCAAAAGAAGGGTTACCGCTCTCAATCCTCCAACTATCGTCCAATTACTTATATTTTTTGCATCTCCAAAGTTTTTGAAACTATTCTTACTTAAAAAATGTCTTGAGCAATTCTCTTCCCATAATCTACTCACAGATGGACAGTAAGGATTCCTTAGGGGTCGCTCTACTGGTGATCTTCTTTCGTATCTTACTAACTCTTGGTCATCCTCCTTTCGGGACTTTGGCGAGACCTTTTCTATATCGAAGACCTTTGATAGAGTCTGGCACAAATCTCATATTTCTAAACTACCTTCCTTCGGTTTCTATCCCTCTATCTTTGCCTATGTCTCTAATTTCCTTTCTGGCCGTTCCATAGCTGCGGTTGTAGACAGCCATCACTCACATCCTCATCCTATCAACTCCGGTGTTCCTCAGGGTTCTTGTCTATCTCCAATTCACTTTCAAATATTCATCAATGATCTTCTCAACTGTACCTCCAGTCCTATCCATTCATTTGCTGATGACTCTACCTTGCACTATTCAAGAACCCCCCATCAAGCAATCACTCAAAAATTCATGTAATGATGCCATAAAACACTTCGAAGATGTTCGGCCCATTAATTTGGCGAGTTTAACCGCTTTCGCTCCATTTCGTTGTCAATTTTAAGACCTGTCTACGGTCTACGGGATGTTTTTCTAAGTTTGATGGAGGTCTAGCGAGGAAACTAGGAAATAAAGGAATACATTAATTAATAGACCAAAAAACGGCCCATCTCCCCTTAAGCGATATCTTGAGGGGGAAGGTTGCTTGTTCCTGGTCCCCCTTCTCTCTCATGTTTAGCCCCATTAGTTCTGAGATACTAAGATGGAAACTTATTAACCCTCTGAGGATTATGATGCATATTAACAGTTTACTCTGGCTGTCATTAGACGATTGTCTACAGCTTAGGAAGGATCTGTGGGAAGTAAGGGGAGATGGGTAGTTTTTCTGGTCCTCTTTCTCCCTCGTGTTGAGCCCCATTTATTTTGAGATTATAAGATGTTCGGCCCATTAATTTGGCGAGTTTAACCGCTTTCGCTCCATTTCGTTGTCAATTTTAAGACCTGTCGTGCCATTTAGGTGTCGAGGGGTTAACCTCTTCAGCACCATGACGTATTTTCATCATATTCTGGTTACCATTAGACATTTTTCCTTAGTTTATAATCGAGTTTTAGGATTCAAAACGGTTTATACGTTCCCAATATACCCTCTGAACAACATAGGTCCATCTTAAACTGCATAAAATCATCTAATTTTAGCCAAAATCAAAGTTAAAAAAGGGTCATGGTGCTGAAAAGGTTAATGATTGCGACTGGACATCTTTGTATGAATATTACTGTCGCCACCTGTCCTAGAGATCACCATAACAATCGCCATAAACACGGACTTTCCTTTAGGAGAGGTATTGCTTCTGGACTCTCTTCTCCCTCATGTTTAGCCTCAATAGTTTTGAAGTTTTATAGCGTTCGCCCTATTACGTTGGTGATTTGAAGACCTTTTCGCCTTATTCCTTTGTCAATATTAAGATCTTTCGTGCCATTTAGGTGTCTATTGTTTCCTGGCGAGCGATAGCGAGACTGTAATTTAAGAGAAAACGGCCTTTGGCCGCTGCATTTTTCTATCGAAATATTTAAAATTTTATCTCGAAGGGGAAGGAGAGAACGACCTTTGGCCCTAACATTTCCTTGACGAGAATGTACTGTTGGCTTACAAGTTTAACTTAATGGAGGTCTGAGTAGGTCATATTATAATCTAGGGTACGAACTAATCATGCATAGTTTGAAAATGGCAAAAACAAACTACAAAAACAAAAACAAAATATATATTTATATATACTGTATAGTGTATATACAGTATATATATATATATACTGTATAGTGTATATATAACAAAGTAAGCAACGTCAAACGTTGAATGAGCTACTGTAAATCTAGCGAGATGTTTAACTTGTTATCATTGGGGGTAGTGTTTGGTACCGTTGGTAACACTGTTGCCCGCTGGCTACCTTCAGTGTTGCCAATTTAGCTGTTTTACCGCTAGACCTAGAGTTAATTACTTCGATCTAGCGGCAATTATTGACAGTGATCCTAGCAATTTTCTGGCGATTTGAGAAATGTTTTGAGCGAATTTCTAAAAATAGTCCCATATTATTCTAGCGGTGTTTTGCCTTAAGCCGGTATCACACGAGCGCTTTTTCCCTAAACATTTATCCTCATCACTGGTCTGGCAGCTTTTGAGGCAAACATTTAATACATTTTGGTTACCTAAATTCATCTTTCATCAGTCTAGTCTCTAATCCCACTGCAAAATATTCCAGAAATGTTCCCAGAAAAAAATGATGACCATAGAATGTTGAGTATAAAAGCTCTCGTGTGATACCGGCTTTGTTCTCTACTATAGCGCCATTGTTAGCAACTGTTGAGGACTATAACATGCGCGTTATGTCTAAGACCTTGGTAACCCTGGCTGGCGCTACCCGAATCATCCCATCACCACAGTTTACACTACTCTGCACCACAACACTACCTACCCCCTCAGCTCCAAGGTAAGGGCCACGACTCGATATTTTATCGCTGTAAGCATTCGGTATAAGCGCTGATTGATTATATTTATTGGTGTTACTTTGGTTTGATCCATGTAAGCATTCGGTATAAGCGTTGATTGATTATATTTATTGGTATTACTTTGGTTTGATCCATGTAAGCATTCGGTATAAGCGTTGATTGATTATATTTATTGGTATTACTTTGGTTTGATCCATGTAAGCATTCGGTATAAGCGCTGATTGATTATATTTATTGGTATGAGCGTTGATTGATTATATTTATTGGTATTACTTTGGTTTGATCCATGTAAGCATTCGGTATAAGCGCTGATTGATTATATTTATTGGTATTACTTTGGTTTTATCCATGTAAGCATTCGGCATAAGCGTTGTTATGTGAAATGTTGAATGATTCTTTGGATTGTATTTTTCTAGGAATAAGTAGAATCATTGGACGTGAAACATAGTCACTCACAAAAGTTCCGTACATATCTGTGCTTTATGAATTGAGCTGAAACTGGTTTAATTATTAATGTATGAGCGTAATTCGTTATAATAAGTTATATATATGCAATTATTACGGACTTAATTACAATCTAATCTCGTAAATCTATTTGATTTCCCTACTTAAGATCATATGGAGAGAATTGAAGTTATGTGGGCGACTGTGCAGCCACCATGAAAGAGGATGTTTAAAGAGCTATTAACCCTTTCAAGATCCAAGACGCATTTGTTTTCAGTGTTCTGGTATTTATTACACGGTTTTATTCAGATTAGGAAGGGTATACGGAAGTCAGAGGGTTGATTGAGATAGCCTTGGCCCTTTTCATACCCACAGATCCTTCCTAAGCGGCACAAAATCGTCTAATGATAGCCACAATAAACTGCTAAAACGCGTCTGAGCTTCAAGGGGTTAATTATACTATTTTAAGGGGAGATATTTAGTTTGCTCCATAGTCGTCCATCAAGCTTAAAAAATACCCTGAAGATCTCCCTTAAAGATAAATTATATACCGGCCAAAGGCCGGTTCCTCTTAAATTACAGGCTCGCTATTTCTCGGCAGGAATAAATTGACACGTAAAGGTCTTAAAATTGACATAAATGGGGCGAAAGGTCTTAAAATCGTCAAAATAATGGGGCGAACGTAATGAAATGTCTAAATTAATGGGGCTAAACATGAGAGAGAAGAGGGGCCAGACAAACAACCTTAAACGAAAATCTTCCCTTAACTTAAGTGTATATTTGCATAGCATTAAGAAGCTTGATTGGTAGGATATAATTAGCAAAAGGCTATTTTATGATTGCATATAGTTTGCTTGACAATATATATTCTTAAACAAATTATTATAAAAGTTATTAAGCAACAATTATTATTTATTATTATTTTTTTGTTTTCATTCTAGAGTTAACGTTAATTACCACCAGGTGTTCACGTATTCATGGCAAGGGACTGGGGTTCTGGAAATGGGGCTCCAGTCCTGATGCTATTCTTGACTTACAGTGTGCTGGCTTAATAACCCTGACAGGTTGATAGCCTCTGAAGTCCTATTTCAACCAACTTTTCATGACCATCACAGAACAAACATCACCCACACATAGTCCCTCCATGACGCCATTTCCCGCTCGGTCCTATTCTACCGTAACGCTGAGTTAACGGTGACATGCAGAAACTTACGGACCGACCTTCTCGTCAACTCTTTCCGTAGCATTGGACGTGTTTTTAGTATTTCAACGCCTTCTGGACTAGCGACGTCTTTGTAATTATTTCCTAGCTATATATAGACGATGTTGTGCAGTGTAAGAAGGATCTGGGGTATTAAAAAGGGTTAAGTGACACGGTATGAAAAAATCTACACCTGAAGGGCACGAAAGGTCTTAATATTGACAACAAAATGAAGCGAAAGGTCTCAAAATCGATAAACTAACGGAACGAACGTCTTAATACCTCAAAACTAATATGCTAAACATGAGGGAGAAGGGGGTCCATAAAAAGCGAGTAGTAGCCCCTTAACCCTCTCCGACATATGACGCGATTTTGAGCCTATTGGGGATACTTTAAAGTCTTTGTTACCATCAGGGGTATTTAGAAACCTTTAGTTTAGTTACTTCAACCTCTGCAGTTGTCTTTGAGTTAGCTGTGGGCAGAAAATTTGTTTTGGAGAGGTAAATATACAGTAAGAGTGAGAGAACTCTATTTTTTATTACTAATCTGGCAACCTCTGCGTCATATGTGCGTGAAAGGGTTAAAATGAAACGTTTTTTGTGCAGTTTGAGAAGGCCCAATGTTATTCAGAGGTTTTATTGACATTGTATTTCTCCCTGTGAGTCGTAGAGGTAGATTATATGCCAAAGATAATCGTCAAATGGTAGCGGAAATATTATTAAAAGTAAGTCATCGTGTTGAAGGGGTTAGGGGGGTCACCGGCTTGTTTATCTTTTTATCTTTATCTCTCTTTCCCTGGCTTGTATCCATTCGGCCCCATTCAGCCAACTGTTTTAAGACGTTTATCCCCATCCAAGTGTCGATTTCTTCCTGGCGAGCAATAGCGAGCCAGCATTGAATGGAGAACGCCGGCTTCGTCGGAGACATTTTTCTATCGAAAAATGTACAAATTTAGCTTGCTGTCTAAACATAAAATATATATATATGCTGGCTCGTTACCGTTCGCCAGGAAAATACTGACACCTGGATGGGGGTAAACGTCTTAAAACAGTAGGCTGAATGGGGCCGAATGGATACAAGCCAAAGAGAGAGGGAGAGAAAGAGAAAAAAGCAAATCACCCTCCTGAAGAGCCGCTTCGTCACTATACACTTTGGTCTGTCCAGGGCTAACAGTATGACCTTGAGTTGGCCCTGCTCAGAATGGTGAGATACTGCACAACATTTTTAGTCCAAGGTGTCAAACGAAAACTGAGTCCAGATTTGTTTTGCTTTATTATTGTATAATTATGTAAATATTAAATTGTGGTTTATAGTTAAAATTATGTGTTTGGAAGTGCTAAAATGGCCAAAATAATGCTATGTTATGCTATTTGTGTACAAGCCTTGTATTCATTAAAATTATAGTTAAAATTATGTGTTTGGAAGTGCTAACATGGCCAAAATAATGTTACTTTATGCTATATTTTTTTACAATCCTTCTCAGTAATTCAAGTCTTCAAACATTATTGCTCCGGTTTGACACCCTGTCTTAAAGCCGGAGTCACACGAACCGTTTTTCAAGCAATGTTTATGGGCAATTATGGTCTGGCAGCTTCACAAATTACACTTTATCAGAATTCAGCCGCCTAACATACTCTACCTTCAGTCTAGTTAGCGATACCAGTGCAAAAAATCCCGGAATGTAACGAGAAAAAACTTGCTCATGGAAAATTGACTGAAACAAAAACGCTCGTGTGACAGCGGCTTCAGTCTAACCCTTTCTGGTTAGAGGAAGGTTGTGTTGGACCTTCTCTGTTTCGTTCTATTTGTTTGGAAGCTTTAGGATGCCTCACCCCATTAGTTTGGCGATAATATATCACCTTATCCCATTCAATTGTCGATTTGTTATGGGCGCGCGATAACGAGCTTGTAACTTAGAAGAAATCGGCCTTCACCCGGGACACTTTTTTTTTTTTTTTTTTTTTTTATGGACAATGTAAAAAAAAAAAAAAAATTTGATAATAATATAATAGTAAAATAATGTGTTTTTTTTAGTTTTTTTTAAGTTTGATGGAAGTTTGGGAATGCGTTTTTATAAGCCTTGGGGACAAAATACACTCTTCGAAAATGTAAAAAACGAGCAAAATGTTCAACAACAATTACACAAACTATCATAATAAACAAGAGGTCGTCGGACCAGATACTGTTAACCCTTTCTGCATACCATGAATAAGTGTTTCATTGCATTCTGGCTATTTTCACACTATTATATTAACGTTTCTAGATACGAAGTCTAATTTCTTCAGTTTGTCTAGGCTATCATTAGATGATCGAGTATATTTAGGAAGAAATCTTGGTAGTCAGAGGCATAGTTGAGATAGATATTACCCCTTTGATTCCCAGAGGACCTTCCGAAGTTGAATGAGATCGTATACGGTAATGTTTGGCAGAATAATATACAAAAGTGTTCTCGAAAACCCTTTCGGTTAAGATTAGAGAGGGTCTGTGGGAATTCAAATTACGATTAATTTTGTTTAACTTATATCCTTCCTTCCTCTGCCGAAAAATGCACACATTTATCTTGAAAGGGGGTCTAGGGAGTGTTTTTGTTTAAGCTTGATGGAGATCTAGCGAGGAAACTCAAAAATGAATAAATAGATAAACTCAAAAATGAATAAATAGATAAACTCATAAAAAAAAAAAAAAAAAAAAAACCTACCCCTTAACATAAATTAAAGCTATCTTCGGAAATTAATTATTGACTTCATAGTTTGTGACAGGCATACATTATGACAGGCTGCCGATCTCCATAAACAGAGCAGGCTGTAAGTGCTCCTTGACACCGAGATAGATATGATAACCTGGGAAGCCGGTTAACAGATAAAAGTTATGATAAGATATGATAACTGCAGATACGTGTTTAAGAATACAGTGACTGGACGAATTTCGTACCGTAGACGAGGCAATTTGTACATGGTTGTTCAATTAGTACGCGATAAGGATAATAAATACCCATACAAAACTAGTATATATATATATATATATATATATATATATATATATATATATATACAGTTATTGTAAGCATTGAAGCTTGAATATCAATAATATTGGTACAAAATTAATTAATCCAGCTAGATGGAAGGCCAGGAAGACCCCATTGAGATGGAGAGACTGTGTAAGACAGGCTTTGGATGATAGAGAAATTACTATAGATCGGGAAAGGGAATTGGTAATAAACAGGAATGAATGGCGAATGCTTGTGAATAGATGAGTGAACACGTGGTCATTTGGGGGAAGGGGTCGGGGGCAAGTTGGACTTAGATAATAGTCCATCAGGCGCCTGGCCCGGGAAGACAGTTTATATGAAGGGTGCGCCTGGAAGTGTGGTGGGTGGGCTTATGGTTTCGCTCTGCTGCATGTATGCCTGCTGAGATTGGAACCTCTCCGGGTGGTCGGGGGCCGGGGAAGTGCTGGAGGGACCTTGGTGACCCTGGACTCTGGGTCTTCTGGATGACCTAGATGTGTGTGATTTTGTATTTTGTTTTTGTGTGTTCATTGTTTGCTGTTGTGTTGTACCTATTCTGGCTCTGTCTTGAGTCCCCCCCCCCCCAAAAAAAAAAATAAGGAAAAGTGGGAAAAAGACAAAATTAGGAAAAGTGGGGACTGGGGCCTGAGTATATAGATAGATAGTATATAGATATAGATAGTAAATTGTTGTGAGTTGTGTCATCATTGATTTTGCATATTAATTGGACAAATTTGTACGAATTAGCTAGTCAATATATATTCTGAAATAATATGATCACATTCCTAAACCTCACCAGTTAAACCCTTTTGCCATAATGAACAAAGACATGGAGACAAAAATCGATACCAGTAGACTGGCTGATACCAGTTTATCAGCAATACTCGTGTGTGTTTAGGAATACGACCATATCACATCACATTTGACCAGTTGACATAGGCTAGAATAGATAGTAACCCATACTGTCCCATCGCCGTACGCTGTAAGTCAGTAAGAAAGTCACCCGCCAGTCCCAGCGGGACTACTACGTCAGTAGTATTCAGTCCTTGTACCGAGCGGTACCAGACACCGCGACTTGTAAACACTGCTTTGAGACCTTGGCAACACTTCTCAGAGTGTATCTAAGGCAGGGTTGCCATGTTGGCTTATTTCAAGCCAAAAAACTCGAATTTGGCTCCTTTTAAAACGGATTGGCTTCCAAAATATTAGGTTTGGCACATTCTTGTAATTTGGCTTATATTTGGCTTCTTTAAAAAAATCTTAACACAACTTAGAACAGTCTTATAATAAGGTGTGGGGCTTTCATCTAAATGATAGTCTATCACCATAAATATTTCGTTTTCTTTAAATATCCCATTATATGGTAATGTTGGTACCACTGATATTACCCAGAAGTCTGTGCCCACTGCCTTCCTCGCTTTAAATTTTAAACAGTGGAGTGAGCCTGCAGAAGAGGGGATTTGTAAGGTAAGGATTTTACTTTTTGCTCGTGTTTGGTATACATTTATTGATACTCTGTTGAATTTATAAATTGCTCTATACCACTTGGATACTTGAAAATGGTATATTGAGGAAGACATCCATGCATAAACAGTGAAATGTGCATTTAAAGTAGGCCTACCGTACGTAGGCCTAAGTGGCATACGATCACAGGCAATAAGCTGGCATGCCATGATGACTAGCAATAAGCTATGGCCTACATTGTGTGTATGAATGGCCATATTCGTTACAAATTGAGAGTGATTTGACGAAAGTGAAGGGGTAAACAGCTTCTTTACTACATAGTCTCTTTCCATATAATTCTGCTGTCAATTTGAATCCTTCAGCAGCTGATGCATATTATTGTTTTCCTAAATGTCCTATTATTAATAATATTATTATTATTTCGGGGCTGATGAGTGCTTGATAGGCTACTTTTGAAAGCTTATGTGCTTGCCTTTAGCAGGTGAACGTGTTATGGATGTTATTCCTGTCACCTCTGTATGTTGCATCTCTCTCGCTATTCTATCGCTACTATAATAATCAGTGTTCCTCAGAGCTATCCCAATGCATACCACCTCCTTTACGTAGGGCACGTGGTACCCGTCTTGCAACTCAATCCCACCCCTACTCTGTGCAACTCTCCAACCCAAGAGTGAAACGTTACTCTCAAACTTTCTTCTACTCAACAGCTGAGCTCTGGAACTCTCTCCCAGAATCAGTCTTTCCCTCTTCCTATGACTTAAATTGCTTCAAACTCCGTGTGTCCAGGCATTTTGGCTCGAACGTCCCTTGATTTTGGCCCTGTCACTCTTTCAACTATGGGGGAGGCACTCGCTATAGGCAGTTATGCCTTTTTCCTCCCTCAATCATATAGAAAAAAAAATATATATTTCCATATTTCTTTCTGATCCTCCATACCCCTTGTGAGAATAATTCTTTGGCCTAAAATGTGCCTAGTTTAGCTCCTTTTAGAATAGGTTTGGCTTATTTGGCTTCCAATTTGTACACATTTGGCTCTTTTCCTCCCAAAAAATCTGGCAACCCTGAATTCTAAGGTCTCACAGGCAGGATGGCTTAGTACTCGTCCAGCTTTCGGGGTGAGAGGTTGTGCTCTCTCGTCTTTGAAGCCATTTTGGCCACAATGCTTGGTACTGGAGGTTACATTTATAGTAATACCCTCTGGTACAGTAGGGGTTAACCTCTGGCTAACTGTTGTGCAGGAACTTAGCTCTCAACCCAGCGTATTGAAATTATCAAAAGCAATTCTAAATTTGTCTTCCACTACAAATGACTATTTAGAATCTTGAATGGTAGGTCAACGGAAATAAGCGCGTTATATAGTTTTCCCTGTTATCATGATTTCAGATGTGGGTGTGGTGTGCTTGTATGGCGGTCCTGTTGGTGGGTGGCGCTGAGGGGGAACTGCTGCCCCCTGAGGCCTCCTACAAGATCCTGATGCTGCTGCCAGTGTCCTCCAAGAGTCACAGGAACGTCTTCATGCCCGTGGCCGAGGCTCTGGCTGACCGGGGACACAAGGTATAGAAATTAGAAAATATTATAGTCTGTTTATTCTAGGTTGGGCAGAAATCGTAACCTATAACCTCTCCTAACCGGGGAACCCTAACCTCTGTAACTCAAAAACAACTAGAGTAATCGAGCTAATATTTCTACCATTTGGGAACAATCAGTCAAGGAATAGATGCGGAAATTTACAGCCAATTTGCTCTAGCCCTTTTTGAGTTACAGAGGATAGAGGTCATGATTTCTCGCCTACTTACAGCGAATAGACTATAGTATCAGATTCCAGTGCGAAAGAGCCTCAATATATTACGATGAAAATAAACATGCTCATCAAATATTGCCGGAAAAAGCACTCGTGTGACTCCGGCTTGAACCAATTGACTACTTGCGAGTTTCAGGCTGTGAGGAAGTTGGAGCCGTAGACATTGATATTTAGTAGAATTACCAGCTAAAATACGGTTGTAGTACATTTTTCAATACATAAAACTCAACTGTACATACTGTTTACCCATCAGACACCTACATTATTATTGCATTTCTATTACTATCGATGTCTACAGCTCCAACTTCCTTATAGAACGAAACTCGCAAGTGGTCAATTCAGTACTGGTGATGACCTTTTTTATTATATTCTGGTAATGATTAGAGGATTATATTCAGCTTAAGGGGAGGTTTTTAGTTGATTCCCTAGACTTCCATCAAGGTTAAAATTACTCCCCCTTGGCCCCCTTTCAAGATAAATTTGTAAATTTTTCGGTAGAAAAATTTCCCGTCCCAAGGCCGGTTCCCCTTAAATTACAGTCTCGCTATCGCTCGCCAGGAAAAAAGCGACACCTAAATGGCACGAATGGTCTTAAAATTGACAGAAATGGAGCAAGGGTTCTTAAAATCGCCAAACTAATGGGGCAAGCGTCTTTAAATCTCACAAGCAATGGGGCTAAACATGAGGGAGAAAGAGGTTGAGAAAAAAATCCTCCAGGTGGAAATCTCCCCTTAAGAAGGACGTATATCCATGAAAAGGCTACAGACTATCTCAATTCATCCTTCATCCTTCCCAAGCTTCATCAAAGGCTACAGACTATCTCAATTCATCCTTCCCAAGCTTCATCAAAGGCTACAGACTATCTCAATTCATCCTTCATCCTTCCCAAGCTTCATAAAAGGCTACAGACTATCTCAATTCATCCTTCATCCTTCCCAAGCTTCATCAAAGGCTACAGACTATATAAATTCATCCTTCATCCTTCCCAAGCTTCATAAAAGGCTACAGACTATCTCAATTCATCCTTCATCCTTCCCAAGCTTCATAAAAGGCTACAGACTATCTCAATTCATCCTTCATCCTTCCCAAGCTTCATAAAAGGCTACAGACTATCTCAATTCATCCTTCATCCTTCCCAAGCTTCATCAAAGGCTACAGACTATCTCAATTCATCCTTCATCCTTCCCAAGCTTCATCAAAGGCTACAGACTATCTCAATTCATCCTTCATCCTTCCCAGGCTTCATAAAAGGCTACAGACTATCTCAATTCATCCTTCATCCTTCCCAAGCTTCATAAAAGGCTACAGACTATCTCAATTCATCCTTCATCCTTCCCAAGCTTCATAAAAGGCTACAGACTATCTCAATTCATCCTTCATCCTTCCCAAGCTTCATAAAAGGCTACAGACTATCTCAATTCATCCTTCATCCTTCCCAAGCTTCATAAAAGGCTACCGACTATCTCAATTCATCCTTCATCCTTCCCAAGCTTCATAAAAGGCTACAGACTATCTCAATTCATCCTTCATCCTTCCCAAGCTTCATAAAAGGCTACAGACTGTCTCAATTCATCCTTCATCCTTCCCAAGCTTCATAAAATCGTCTAAATGTAGCAGGAATCAAATGAGAAACACGTCGCCGGTACAGTAAGGGTTAACCAATTGACCACTTGCGAGTTTCAGGCTATAAGGAAGTTGGAGCCGTGAACATCGATATTAAAGAAAAATACAATAATAATCTGGGTTTCTGATGGATAAAAAGCATGATCAATTTGTTGTTTTATGTATTTGAAATGTATTATGACCTTATTTTAGCTGACAATTCTGCTAAATATTGATGGTCACGGCTCCAACTTCCTTATAGACCAAAACTCGCGAGTGGTCGTTTGAACGTTTTCTTTGCCCACAGATAGTTATGCTGACGAACCACCCGAAGGCCTTGAAGAATCCCAATATCCTGGAAATTAACCACGAACTCCCATATTTCCGAGAGGAGAATATGAACATGTTTGAAGTAAGAAAGAACCCGGCTGGCGGCTTTGGTTTCTTTGTGAATTCGCTGCCACCAATTGCAAGGGAAATCTATAAGGTGCCGAAGGTGAAGCAGCTCTATGAAAAGAGGAAGGAGTTTGATTTAATCATTGTTAATCACATGTTCAATGAGGTAAGTGCCAAGCAATCAGTTATAGGTAGTGCCAACTAACTTGACAATAATCTTGACCCCTTAACTTCTCATAACTCACAAGAAACTAGAGCATACTGGCTGTAAATATCCACACCTATTTCTAGGTGGGCTCTTCTTAAATGATAGAAATGTCAGCTCGATTACTTACATTCATTTTGAGTTATAAGAAGTTAATGGGTCAAGATTATTGTCAAGTTCGTTGGCGCTACCTATAGTCTTCCATGTATGCTTCCATTTTCTTGCAAACTTGAGCTAATCTTTCACAGGAAGAAATCAACCTATTCACAGTTATAATTATTTATATTGTAATATACCTATCTATCTACCGTATCTATCTATCTATTGCCGTACGCCGTGATCCCCGAAGTGGTGGCCACGAACGAAACGCCCCCATGCAACTATGTCCCCAGTCAGTCGGCGTCCCTCCTCTCATCCAGCACCACTTTTACGCATATACAGTACTTCTTAACTCCATCCTTCCACCTCTCACTTATATCTCTCGTACACTCTCTTAGTCATTCTCTTGCTTCCCATACGTTCCAGATGCCCAAAGTATCTCAAGGTTTCCATCTCTCGTACACTCTCTTAGTCATTCTCTTGCTTCCCATACGTTCCAGATGCCCAAAGTATCTCAAGGTGTTCCTTTTTACACTTTCCAGCACATCTATATCCACACCACTCCTCTCTCGTACTTCCTCATTCATCTGTCTATCTCTCCATGTAACTCGGCACGCACTTCTCAAGTAACTCATTTCCACCCCTCTCACTCTAAGTTTGAGTCTCTCCACCAACGTCCATGCTTCGCTCCCATCAGTCAATGTTGGGATTACCACACTGTCATGCAAGGACTTCTTTACTTCCATGCTGACCACACTATTTCTTGTTACTGCTTTCAGCAACCCTCTTCCCCTGTTGCACCCTTACCCACACTTCTTCATCCATACTCCCATCTTTACTCAACACACTGCCCAAATGAGCTGACATTCTCCATAGCCTACAGCATATTAATCAATTGAATATGAAATGTCCTTACATGAGTGCATTTCTTTACATGAGTGCATTTCCTTACATGAGTGCATTTCCTTACATGAGTGCATTTCCTTACATGAGTGCATTTCCTTACATGAGTGCATTTCCATTTATAATATAGAAGATTCCGACTTCATCAAGTATTGAACTGTGTTTAATTATTATTAAGAAGATTATTTTTGTTATATGAAATTGTCATTGTTTTGGGAATATTTTTAACTATTTGATCAGCTTGTCAGAGTTTATTAATGTAATTTGTATTACATTGCACTGCTGGCGATTGTAAGCTTTATTATGTCTTCAGCCACATGTGTTTGTTAATTTCATTAATCGAGTTTAGGAGTAAAGTTGGTTGGTGAAGAGAACCTAATAATTATCCATTACCGTATATGTATTAGTAATGTTTATTCTGATTTTGTAATTCTCTTTATCTAAACAACAGTAACCTTTGGTGTTGCGCTGTCATGCAACGTGTTATTTTCCCAACTCATTCAATAATTTATTTCGTTTGCAGTTAATTTATCCTTTCGTGCATGAGATGCCCTTCATAACGATATCTACCTCCGGGATGGACTACCGCCAGAGCGCCGTCCTGGGTAACGTCCTCCCGCCTTCCTACGTGCCCAACATCCTGAAAGAGTTCCCGGCTCCCTTGTCCCTGTGGCACCGATTCCAAAATTTGTTCATGCATATAAGCGTGTCAGTCTTTTGGCGGAATTGGGCTATTGTGCCTATGGTGCAGAAAGAGGTAAGGTCTAAGCTTATTATTAGATGTAATACATTACAGTATTCACGTGCGGTATATGCATGTATAGGAATATTATTTTATTCAAAGCAGCAGGGAACAACGTTAGCTTTGAAGGTACTGCACAATGTGTGAGCAAGTCCTAAGACACTACATCAAGTTATGAAAAACAAGAACCATCAATTTTCAGAAGACCTACGGGTACAAGCTTTGCAGATCCCTTACTATGTCACTTAAAATCTCATACCATAAGTCTTTGACAGTTTGCATTTAATAACTCCATCCATCATATACAAATTTTTTTTTTTTTAAGGATTAGAAACAATACTGATGTATGTTATACATAATTATAAACATAGCGATTAGTACAGTCACTTCACACTTCTACAATGTGTAATGAATAGTAGCCTACTAATAACAGGATACTATACACATAATTATGGGAATTAAGGAAAACTAAATGTATAAATATCTTTAAATTACACCACTTTTGAGCAATGTTGTCGACATACTACTGATATAATATTATATGACTGTATATTTAATTTATGTATTGTTATTTATTGTTTTGTAAGGTCGCGCTAGTAAGTCATGTCCCAGCTGTCATTACGTTTGGCTTGCTCTGTGCTGTATTAAAGTCTGTCAGATGTTGAATAGGGTGGGTAAGTGTAGAAACATTTTTGTATATTTCACTCGATATGAAGAAATGAAGCTTAAATATTGCTGATACTAATTATTGATCAAAACATACTTGGTGCCGAGACATAACTTATTAGTGCGACTATACCTACATTACACTTTGCCAAATGTTTAATCTGCTCCTAAATTTCTCCATAGATTTCAAAACAGTTCCCAGATCTGCCGTATCTGCTAGACATCGAAAGGAACATGAGTCTTTGTTTGCTTAACTCCCACTTCAGCATCGGAATGACGCTGCCCCTCCTGCCCTCACAGGTGGAAGTGGGAGCCATGCACTGCCGTCCATCCAAGCCTCTACCGGAAGTTAGTAGTTTCCTGGATTAAATGCACATTTAATGTGTAGTACTGTATCTGATTGTACAACTCCTGAGTCCATTATACCCACTTGAGGTTTATTTCATAATAATTAGGGCAGGTAAGCCGTGATCCCCGAAAAGGTGGCCACGAACGAAAAGCCCCTGTGCACCTCTGTCACCAGTCAGTTGACGCCCCTCCTCCCATCCAGCACCACTTTCGTGCATACACTTCTTTACTCCATCCTTCCACCTCTCTCTCGGTGTACCTCTCCCTCTTTGTCATTCCACTTCACTCTCGTACACTCTCTTAGTTATTCTCTCGCTTCCCATATGTTCCACATGGTCAAACCATTTCAAGGTGTTCCTTTGCACACTTTCCAGCACATTTACATCCACACCGCTCTCATACTTCCTCATTCGTCTGTCTATCCCTCCATGTAACTCCGCACGCACTTCTCAAGTAACTCATTTCCACCCCTCTCACTCTAGGTTTGTCTCTACAACAAATTCATGCTTCACTTCTGTATGTCAATGTCGGGATTACCACACTATCATACAAGGACTTCTTTACTTCCATGCTGACCACCCTATTTCTTGTTACTGCTGGCAGCATTCCTACGATCGTCTTCCACTGTTGCACTCTCTCCCGCACTTCTTCATCCATACTCCCATCTTTACTCAACACACTGCCCAAATACTTAAATGAGCTGTCATTCTTCAGCTCATTTCCTTCCCTTATCGGCGGTACACCAACATCCTCTGCTGTTCCTTGCATTTATTTCATGACTTCATCCATATATATATTGAATAACCATGGGGACATCACACACCCTTGCTTTAACCCAACATTCAGATCAAAGAACATGTGATACTAAGTAGGCTTTATGAAATTACAAACTATATTCTTATCACTGTACAAGGTTTTTTACTAAGCTATTGATGTTACAGGATCTAGAGTCGTGGATATCCGGTGCAGGTTCAGAGGGCGTGATCTACTTCAGTCTTGGGTCCGTGGCCAAAGGCAGCTCCATGCCGGACCAGTACCGGGACGCCTTTGTGGAGGCCTTCAAGAGACTGCCGCACAGGGTCATCTGGAAGTTTGAGGGGGAGATAGAGGGGGTGTCTGATAATGTCATGATAGGAAAATGGCTACCACAGCAGGATATTCTTGGTAAGTACTGCCATCTCGGGCATAAGTGCTGACTCGATCCGATTTATTGATGTACATATATAACACTAAATATTGATCATGAAATCTACTTATTTGGATCACTTTCACATTATGCAAAAGTTCAAAGCTCTGCATTATTTCATGTCGATTGTATTTAATGTAAAATAAGAGTGAATTTCAGTACACCTACAGTATATTTGCAGTGTATAATTTTATGCTTTTAAATATGTACTAATTATTATTTATATATATACTGTATGTATAGCATACTTTTCAATTACTGAAGAGATTTTACTATCTAGTATCTGTCAGTGTTTGTCAGTAGCTACCATTTTTTATTCGTGTAAATATCAAGAGTGGTTTTGGGATCACTTATAACATTGAAATATAAACTTGTGTTATAGCTCATGAGAAAGTGAAGGTGTTCATTACCCACGGAGGTCTACTAAGTCTCCAGGAGTCCATCTACCACGGCACACCTATGCTGTCCCTCCCGATCTTTGGCGACCAGCCCAAGAACGGTCTGATGGTCAAGAACTCTGGCATTGGCGACATGTTGGTGTGGGAGGAACTCACTGTTGACGCCATCGTTGACGCTCTTACTGATATTACCACCAACCCCAAGTATGTTAATGATACTCTTACTAATATTACCACCAACCCTAAGTATGTTAATAATACTCCTACTGATATTACCACCAACCCTAAGTATGTTAATAATACTCCTACTGATATTACCACCAACCCTAAGTATGTTAATAATACTCCTACCAATATTACCACCAACCCTAAGTATGTTAATAATACTCCTACCAATATTACCACCAACACTAAGTATGTTCATGATACTCCTACCAATATTACCACCAACCCTAAGTATGTTCATGATACTCCTACCAATATTACCACCAACCCTAAGTATGTTCATGATACTCCTACCAATATTACCACCAACCCTAAGTATGTTCATGATACTCCTACCAATATTACCACCAACACTAAGTATGTTCATGATACTCCTACCAATATTACCACCAACCCTAAGTATGTTCATGATACTCCTACCAATATTACCACCAACACTAAGTATGTTCATGATACTCCTACCAATATTACCACCAACCCTAAGTATGTTCATGATACTCCTACCAATATTACCACCAACCCTAAGTATGTTCATGATACTCCTACCAATATTACCACCAACCCTAAGTATGTTCATGATACTCCTACCAATATTACCACCAACCCTAAGTATGTTCATGATACTCCTACCAATATTACCACCAACCCTAAGTATGTTCATGATACTCCTACCAATATTACCACCAACCCTAAGTATGTTCATGATACTCCTACCAATATTACCACCAACCCTAAGTATGTTCATGATACTCCTACCAATATTACCACCAACCCTAAGTATGTTCATGATACTCCTACCAATATTACCACCAACCCTAAGTATGCTATTATACTCTTACAAGTATTACCAACCATTTGAATCAGAAGACTCCAAATTTGAAGCCATTGTAGGTTCTCGAGGCACAAACCCTCCAATTTTGAGGTGATTAGTATGCTGCAGTAATTAGTATGCTGCAGTAATTTTGAGGTGATTAGTATGCTGCAGTAATTTTGAGGTGATTAGTATGCTGCAGTAATTAGTATGCTGCAGTGATTAGTATGCTGCAGTGATTAGTATGCTGCAGTAATTAGTATGCTGCAGTAATTAGTATGTTGCAGTAATTAGTATGCTGCAGTGATTAGTATGCTGCAGTAATTTTGAGGTGATTAGTATACTGCAGTAATTTTGAGGTGATTAGTATGCTGCAGTAATTTTGAGGTGATTAGTATGCTGCAGTAATCGTTTGACGGAAGCTAGATTATATCATACCCTAAAATTCACCTTCATATTACTATGGTTCATTGAAAGTGATTCTGCAACTCTAGTTCTGTAATCAAGTTGACACTCAATAATATTTTAAATTATATACTTATACATTTGTTAGGGTAGACGAATTATAATTAGCTTTTTGGGTTAGGGAAGTTAAGACACTATACCAGAAATATGAGTGACTAACCCGGGAAAGGCGAGGGTCCTCTTCTGAGCCAAGGCATAAAAAAAAACATTCAAAACACTCTACTGGCACTCAAAACAAAGCAGTATGTGATTAGGTGAGATAATTCCCCTCCATACCTCCTATCACATCTCCACATATGTCCTCCCCCCTGTTCCCCTTTTTCCCCCTCTTCCCCCATCCTCAATTATACGAGACATGAGAGAGGGAGGAGGTATGTCTCTCGCTGGTCCGGGTCAGATTACGACTGCGAGGCTAAAAATATACGTTTTTCACCAGCCAACTGCTGTTACCACTTCTATTATTGCTATTCAATGTTATTATGTTCATACTAAAAGTAAAATAGGCACATATGGAGAAGAAATTATGATATATATAGTAAATATGACGATTTTCATCAGAAACGAAGCAAATACCTTCGCCTGGCGGGACCTTTGAAATAGTATGGCTTCGCCATTCTTGGGCTGAGGGTGGATTTGACATAGATCCGTTTAGCATAATTTCATTACTTTTCTTTCAGGTACAAGGAAAATGTTATGGCAATGTCTAGACCTCTGCGGGACCAGCTAACAACACCACAGGAACGCGCAGTGTTCTGGACAGAGTACGTCATCCGTTACCAAGGGTCTCCACAGCTGAGGAGTCCTGCGGCCAAGCTCTCATGGGTGGAGTTCCTCATGTTGGACGTCTTGTTCCTACTACACTTGGCCATCTTCATTACTGTTTACGTTATGCGTCGCCTGTTTAGAGCTGTATCTACCAAAGTCTTTGGGAGTGGCAGTAGAAAAAAGAAGATGGAGTAGGACATTTCATTATGTTAGACACATTCTCGAAACGTACACTTTGACGAAACATTGCATGATTTGCATATGTACAGTCGATGTCAGGAATATTTGAACACATCTTGATGTTGAAAACAAGATGGTCAACATTAACTTGTGAATCCTGTCAATCTTGTAATTTGTTCCTTGTAGCTCAAAGACTTCTTAAATAGTTTTCTAGTGCATCATTATTGTGCTTCCATAAGTTGTCCACAAATTCCTATCCAAGATAGTACTCTAAACAACATATCCTACAATACCTAATAGATAAACAACATATCCTACAATACCTAATAGATAAACAACATATCCTACAATACCTAATAGATAAACAACATATCCTACAATACCTAATAGATAAACAACATATCCTACAATACCTAATAGATAAACAACATATCCTACAATACCTAATAGATAAATACTTAGAGATGATAAGCCGGACATGCATTGGACAATTAACGACTTCTATACCGGCGACATCTTTCTAAGTTTATTCTAGCTATATTTAGAGGATTTTGTGAAGTTTTAGAGGATTTTGTGCAGTTTCAGAAGGATCTGAGGCAGTAAATAGGATTAAGTGAGATAGTTCGAAGCCTGTTAATTGCTGGTGGCCCATTAGAAACTGAGTGAAATCGTCTGATTGTAGCTGAAATCAAATACATAATACATCACCGGTACAGAAGGGGTTAAATAAAGGTAACAGAGCACGGTGTACCAATACTGTCTCTATAACTATATAATTCGGATATACCTTAAATAACACCATGAATGGTAGCTTTGTATTTCCGTATTTAATCTGCGGCCAACATTTTTCTTGAACAACAATAAATCATAGCCTATTGTTATGCTTTGTTTATAATATCCTTTCCTACCCAGACATTATGCTTAGCTAAGGAACATCTTGAAGACTAGTAACTGTAGCTTATTATTATTATTAGAGTAATCATGAATACAGTGTACTACAATGAGGAACTTGAATGGAGGGGGAAAAACTGCAGCAACCACACATAATCTGCTTCTCATTATCTCGGTACATCCAGGTGTCGATTTATACCTGGCGAGTGGTAGCGAGCCACCATATTTTGGGTAATGTGTTAGACAGCTTACTAAATATTGTTACGACTGGGGCTCCGAATAAAACAAGGGCACTTAATGATTGGACTAGTAATAGGGCACTATGCAACAACGGTATCCCCTAGATCCAAAACCTCGAATTTATATGCCGGCGAACAAGTGTCTACTCAATTAATAATGTCTAGCTGGAATACTCTAGGTAAGGAACTGTGGTTGAGCAAGACAGGCTCGTAGCCTAGCGATGTCCTTAAGACTGCATCCTTTAAGTTACGTTAATTGACTGGGGTGCTCTCTTGATAGATCCAGATCACAAGTATCTGGTTCTATCCTGGCGACCCCCAAAAGATAAGCAAAGAGGCAGCAAAGTGTGGAACTGGAACAGGCTAAAACCCTCAGTCAACACAATGCTGCACTCGTAAAGAACACAAGCGAAAAGACAACACAGGCTACCACAGGACCGGTCGAAGTTGTGTAGGTATAAGCAAACCATACACACATCGGGGACAACGACTACAGTTACCTTATCCCAGTCTAGCATTAAATCAAAGAGCAGAAACACTAAATCAATAATGGAGACACACATAGAGTTCTTAACCTCTACTAACTAAGAACCTTCAAACCTATTCTAAGTACATGTAAATATCTCAGAGGACGGCGCATGCAATACAATGGGCCGGCTATGGAAACCGTATGCAGAACCCAAGGGGATAAGTAATGAATAAAGGTGAGGAGCAATGGAAAAGAAGAAGGTCAGAGAGAGAGACAGTGGTAAAGGGGTTGATCGGGAGAGAGTATGCAAAGGGATGTTAGAAGCATGCACGCCAAGCCTGTCCTGAGGAGAACAGCTCCTGTGGACCGCAGGAGCCCACAAAGGCGCGATGGTCGGCCAATCACGGGCCGATACGTCACAAGGCAGCAGGCCCCTAGGACGCGCCAGCAACCATCAGCCAATCAAAGGCGAGGGAAAGCCCGCGCGAGCGGGAAAACTCCTCCGAGCGAGGCAACACATACATACGCACGCACATATTACCACCTCGCTGCCTATATCTCTCTTTCTCCTTAACTCTACACAAAGCATCTTATATTCTATCAATGATATAAAATACCTCCCGTTGTCACAGACGAAAATAAACACCACCACTGGACTGTCTGTGACAATGCGAGTACTAGGAAATAAAGAACAACATTCTCTGATAACTGTAGCCCATTTCACTGCCCTGGTGAGCGCTAGTGCTAACGAGAGGTGATTCTGCCAATGCTGGTAGACGTCACAATATGTACATTTTTCGATATAAAAATGTCTCCAACAAAGCCGGATATCTCAATAATATACTGGCTCGCTATCGCCAAACTTAATTTGCGATGAGCAGCCTAGCTTTGGAGATACTGCGCTTACAAGTGAATGATGCATAACGGCGGCAGCGGATTGCCTATAAGATCATACAGGCAAAAAAATTGTGGTCAAAATGCATGGCCTTCTTCACATGCAAATAACAAACAACTATAATTTGCCTGGACCAAGTACGAACTAAAGTGCAGCAAAAACCATCGACCAGACCAGCTTGAATACAAATTGCGGCATTTGGCAAAAAAAGGACAGCCTAGCCTGATCTATATCAATGACAGAATTAAAAAGCATTGCAATACAGTGAAAGCCTCAGTCGAATGCTGCAAACCACCCAGCCATTCCAAACCCAATTTTTTCCAACCTTCATTGTTTTTTCTCTCTCCGAGACATCTCTTTCAACTGATCCAGATTAATAGGCATCAAATCCAATGTATTCTCTCTTGAGGAACACAAATACCAATTGTTTGTTTTGCTAGGAATATGAAAATGTTATCATAATATGCTTATCCAACCATTCATGATGTCATAATGATGTGCTATACCAAATAGTTATGCATATTTTAGTTTTTATTATATTTAACCCGTAAAGTGCAATAGTTTGAAGGCACGGTATTTAAACGTGTAAAAAGAATTCTTCAAATACCATGCCAGTGTCGGGAAATGTCTCAAAATTGTATGACGCATAGAAAGTAGTAGTGTCTCCCTATACCACCTCCTCCACTCCTCCCCCCCCCCCCCTCCCCCCTCCCTCCCTCAACTTGACCATTTATTTTGGCCATTATTGTGCAGTCCATGGGTTAATAGAATACATGGTCAGATGTAAAGGCTATAATCTACATGTATATATTCCAGTTGTATAGTCCGTCAGTCAGTGTCAGTGGGCCTTTTGACCCATGTGGTGGTGCAGTGGTAATGGCCTGGATCCCCAACTGTATGGGTCGAATCCCACTGGTAGGTAGTGGATGGAGGCCACTTTTCCTATATGTCAACATTCCCACCTCCTTCTCTCTCTCCCTGTCTGTCTGTCTCTCTCTGATAAATATTGAGGTTATGTTAACCTTTTGTCCTACAAACATCATTATGGTGATAAGACTTCGTTCAGTTACGCCTATATGACTTTATAATAGACGTTATCGCATCACTAGCATCAGTGATATACTCGTGTGTGTGTGTGAGAGAGAGAGAGTGAGAGTGAGATAGTAGGTGTGTACAGAAGGGGTTAATCATTATAACAGATCCACCATTACACTAGATATAAAAGTTAATAACAAATGTAATAATATGTACATAAGCGTGATACGTGATACCCGTCTTGCAACACAATCCCACCCCTACTCTGTGCAACTCTCCAACCCAAGAGTGAAACGTTACTCTGTCTTTCTTCTATTCAACAGCTGAGCTCTGGAACTCTCTCCCAGAATCAGTCTTTCCCTCTTCCTATGACTTAAATTGCTTCAAACTCCGTGTGTCCAGGCATTTTGGCTCGAACGTCCCTTGATTTTGGCCCTGTCACTCTTTCAACTTTGGGGGAGGCACTCGCTATAGGCAGTTCTGCCTTTTGCCTCCCTCACTCACATAGACAAAAAAAAGCAGGGGGGGGGGATGGGAATCCTCCTCCCCTTTGTATAATTCTCCTACTCGACGAGACAGAGTAACGGGCGAGAGAACGCGAAAGTGGTCCCAGACCCTGAGAATAGGAACTTTAAATGTTGTTTCTGTTCGGGCTCTGTCTCGTGTCGGCCACCCCTAGCAATGGGGTATGTGCCTGAGTATATACTGTACATACATACATACATACATAAGCGAAGATTCATAACTCCTCACATCACCACTGCTATAGTCTATTCGCTGTAAGTAGGCGAGAAATCATTACCTCTATCCTCTGTAACTCAAAAAGGCCTAGAGGAAATTGGCTGTAAATCTCTACAGCTACTCCTTGACTGACGCTTCCCAAATGGTAGGAATATTAGCTCGATTACTCTAGTCGTTTTTTAGTTACAGAGGTTATAGGTCATGATTTCTCGCCTACTTACAGCGAATATTATTATGCAACTTGTTTACACCAAGGTCACTGCGGAGGTCGACGAGATTCAAGGGGGATGACTATACTCTGTTTCAAATAGGTAGGCCAAAAATCGTGATCCCTAACCTCTGTAACTCATAAAGGGCTAGAGCAAATGGGATGTTTGATGTTCCCAGTTGACGATATATTGGTTCGTCCTTATTTTCATGACCCGTGTATTACGATGATTTTGTTGCGAATTCGTGCGTTAATTATGAACACTTGGCATCAGTATGACGTAGATACAGAGTAGTGTATTAGTTTGCTATAACGCATCAAAAAGCAAGTTGCTATGGGATTCAATTTACCGTCACCTGATATAAAATTGACCAAAGTATTAATTGTTTGACCTAGACGTGTGTGATTTTGTGTTTTGCTTTAATTTTATGTTGTGTTGTGATGTCCCTGTTCGGGCTCTGTCTCGAGTCGCCCCCCCCCAAAAAAAAAAAAAATAATAAAATAAATAAAATAAAATAATAATGATGGGGTAAGTGCCAGAGTACATACATACATACATTAATTAGTTGAGCAACATTAGTTGAGCAATTCTACGGAAACGTCATAGAATTGCTCAACTAACCCGTACAGTACCACCAGCGACGTCCTTTGCATCATATTCTGGCCACTTTTAGACGATTTTATTCAGCTTAGGAAGGGACTCTAGCAATAATAAGGCTTCATACTATCTCAATCGACCCTTTCAACCACCACATATCCTTCCTAAGCTGCATAATATCGTCTAAATATAGCTAGAATATAAAATAACACACGTCGCTGGTACTCAAAGGGTTAATATCTCTCTACCTAAATGTTACGACCCTATGCTGACTGGGTTATAATAATTATGGTCTAGAGGGCAAACGATAGGCTGAACTCCATGACTCAGACACTTAACCTTGAGAGAGTGTGTGTGTGTGTGAGAGTGAGAGAGAGAGTTAGAGAGAGAGAGTGTGTGAGACTGAGAATGCATGTGTTCATTCATTATTTATAATACCATCGTAAGTTATGAGATTAGCACATTTCTCCATGTTACACCGTCAGAATTATGGGTATAGAAAGAGTTATTAAAGTGTCCATACTAGTCTACTAAATTCCAAGGTATTTTGATGGCATAAACCCATTTAATATACAGATAGAAGTTTAAATCACTATACCCAATGATATTTATATACCTGTGTCAAACCCTTGTTATGCCTATAATTTTGTCTTAACCATAAAACATAATTGATTAAGCCTTTTGAATCACTATGAATACCTTTTGCTATATTTCGGCTAACAGTAGACGATTTTATTCTGTTGATGAAAGATATGAGGTAGTCAAGGACTTAACCCTTTGAGTACCAGCGACGTGTGTTATATTATATTCTAGCTATATTTAGACGATATTATGCAGCTTAGGAAGGATCTGTGGTAGTTAAAAGACTTGGTTGAGATAGTTTGAAGCCTTATTATTGCTATGGGTCCTTCCTAATCTCAATAAAATCGTCTAATAGTTGCCAGAATATGAGGAGAAGGACGTCCCTGGTACTGAACGGGTTAATGAAGATACATAATGCCTCTTTGATTATTGGACGTCCTTCCGAAGCTGCGTAAAATCGTATAATGATAGCCAAAGTATAAGGAAGAAAGTCTATCTATCTATCTATCTATATATTCAGGCCCAATCCCCACTTTTCCTTTTGTTTTTTTTGTTTTTTTGTTTTTTATGGGGGGGGGGGGTTGTGGCCGACTCAAGACAGAGCCAGAATAGGGACAACACAACAGAGAAAACAAAATGAACACACATAAACAACATACAAATTCACTCACATCTAAGTAGTGAAGTGGTTAGCAAAATACGGGTGGCAACTGAACTGCATTACACAATCTGGGTCCACAATCTCAGTACTGTACACCTACACCTATCGCCAGTCTGACACCTGCTCCGACGTAGACTCCACCTATATTTATTTCTAAGGTAAGAACTCGCTTTAGTCCTGGCGTTATTCTTGACTTACAGTGTGCTGGCTTAACAATCCAGTAGGGTTGATAGCCTCTGAAGTCCTATTTTAACTAACTACCTGAACTACCGTGGGAAGCTATAGCTACTGAGAAATGTTCGTGCGTTTTTTGTAATTGTCTGTATGCAAATATACCCATTTAGATTAATGTTCAGATCATATCAGCTATTTAGAAATAAATGCATACGGTAATGCATACAGCTGATTTATCGAGCATATATACGAGTCTCTTAGCAGCTGATTTATCGAGAGTGTCTTCGCCATTATCATAATTAACGACATATTTTGCTCATAAATCTTTGCAATGAGTAATTAGGATGGGACATGGCAATTTACCGTCAGCTGAAGAAAAAAAACGATTATGTTTGAAAGATGCTTGGCTAAATTCAGAGCATACAGGTTTTGGCTCATTCGATGTTAGGGTTTTTTTTTTTTGTATGTGAATGAAGGAGACAAAAGGCAAAGCTACCTGTAATAAGTGTCCCCCCCCAAGGTTGAAAGAGTGGTAGAGAGCCACAAACCCCACTCCACCCCTATCCTCTACACTTCAAGAATACCATCCTCCTAAATCCTCATACCCACAAACTACACTTCTCCCCTATCCCCCCACACTTCAAGAATACCTCCTCATAACCTTCATACCCACAAACCCCACACCTGCCCTATCCCCCACACCTCAAAGAGTATACCTTCCCAAAAATCTCAACCCACAAACCCCACACTTCACCCCCACACTACTAGAATACCTCCCTCATACCCACACACCCCACATCTCCCCTATCCCCCACACTTCAAGAATACCTCCCTCATACCCACACACCCCACATCTTTCCTATCCCCCACATTTCAAAAATACCCCCCCCCCTCTAACCATCAAACCCACAAACCCCACACCTCCCCTATCCCCAACACTTCCCCTATCCCCAACACTTCCCCTATCCCCAACACTTCCCCTATCCCCAACACTTCCCCTATCCCCAACACTTCCCCTATCCCCAACACTTCCCCTATCCCCAACACTTCCCCTACTTTACTTCTAATCTAATCAAAGAACACTTCCCCATAGCTACCTCCCCATAGGCTACCTCCTCTTTTATCTGAGGTCAAATATGTGCCGTGTTTATCAGCCAATTAGGCCTACTATATAAATTATCTTATCTTTCCATCCACGTATCAGTCCATAGTCCCCTTAACCCCTTCTGTACCGGCACCGTACTTTACACTTTATTCTGGGTACTATTAGACGATTTCAATAAGTTTCAAAATGGCCTGCAACAATTAATAGGCTTCAAACTATCTCACTTAACCCTTTTTACTACCACAGATCCTTCTTAAACTATACAAAATCGTCTAAATATAGCCAAAATAAAATACAAAATACGTCAGCGGTACAGAACGGGTTAACCAACTTACCCATTCACACTAGTTAACACTTTGTATCATAGACTCGCTTTGTATAGTCTATTGATTCTGCTGTGCTAAAACGACCCTCTCCTTGATTGAGAAGTAAGATCATATAATGTTCTTATTAAATAATTCGGATTATTTTGATAGGTTTATTTAGAGTTTGATTTTAGTAAGAGGAGCGGTTCAAAATTCACCCGCCTGTTATTCTTTATTGCATGCAGTATACTGATTGTTTATTGCATGCAGTATACTGATTGTTTATTGCATGCAGTATACTGATTGTTTATTGCATGCAGTATACTGATTGTTTATTGCATGCAGTATACTGATTGTTTATTGTGTGCAGTATACTGATTCTTTATTGCATGCAGTATACTGATTGTTTCATCTAAATCCCCATTTCCTCCTGTAATGTAGGAGAAATCGCCAAGCTAATGGGGATCATTAGTTTTGATATTCTAAGACATTTTCTCTATTAGTTTGGCAATTTCAAGAACTTATGTGCCATTAAGCGTTGATTTTTAGGAGGAATCAGCCATCGGCCAGAACATTTTTCTACCGAAAAATATACAAATAGATCTCGAAGGAGAGGGTTTGGGGGTAATTTTCAAAACTTGGTGGAGGTCTTGAAAGGAAATAATTACTAAATAAATACATGAGCAAATAAATACAATGAGCAAATAAATACAAGTCACCCCTAAATCCTGGTTTTCCCTGTTCAGATGTTGTCGTGGTGTTTGTGTCTGGCCACAGTAGTTCTGGCTGGCGTGGGTGGCGCTGAGGGGGATCTGCCGCCCCCTGAGGCCTCCTACAAGATCCTGATGCTGCTGCCTGTGTCCTCTAAGAGTCACAGAAACGTCTTTATGCCCATGGCCGAGGCTCTGGCTGACCGGGGACACAAGGTATAGTAACATAACACCGTTATAAGTGATCTTTCGTATATCTGGGAAAAAGAGAGTAACGTCTTAGTAATATACAATAATATATATACGCAATAATCCTTGATGATTCTGAGGGGGAATAACAATTATTAATTTACAAGCGCAGTCAGTCGCGGGTTTGATGCAAGATATTTGTCTATGCGAAGTTTAAAAGAATCAACGGTGCTGCAAATGAGAGAGTGAGAGATGTCTTCCATTCTAAATAAACCTTCTTATGTTCCAGGTAGTAATGTTGACCAATCACCCGAAGGCCTCCAAACATCACAACATCCTGGAAATACAACATGGCCTCCCTCACTTTAGGGAAGATACCATGAACATGTTTGACTTTAGAAAGAATGCCACGGCGGGCATGAATAAGTTTTCGTGGATTCTTCCAGCAATGGCCCGCGATTTGTATAAATTACCGGAGGTGAAGAAACTGTACAGCAAGAGAAAGGAATTTGATTTGATGATTGTAAATCACATGTTTAATGAGGTAAGCAATAAAATGTATATTAATTGAATTCCTATTGGGCCAGGATATACAGTATGTGTTTTGTGGGCTAGTATTAAATTATAAATGAATAAATAATTTAATATTAATATACAGTATATAGAACACAATCAATATTTCCATGTTTTCAGGTGATCTACCCATTCGTTCACGAAGTCCCTCACATAACAATGGCCACGATTGGGATGGACTTCCGGCAGAGCGCAATCCTCGGCAATGTTCTCAACCCGGCCTACCTCCCCAACATGAAGTTCAACTTTCCCCTTCCTATGTCAGCCTGGCATCGCTTCTTGAACGCACTCACCCAGATAGGAATGTCTGTCTATTGGAGGCACTGGTCTGTTGTGCCCTTGATACAAAAGGAGGTATGTATGTTAATTTTATTTGGATAGCTTTAAACATTATAGTGTTTTGATGTATGTATGTATGTACAGTATGTATATACTCAGGCACATACCCCATAGCTGGGGGTGGCCGACTCGAGACAGTGCCCGAACAGGGACAACATAACATAACATACAAAAAAAAAAAAAAAAAATCACACACATCTAGGTCGCCCAGGAAAAAACCCAGAGACCAAGGATCACTAAGGGCCTCCAGCACTATCCCGGCCCCAGACCTCCCAGAGAGGTTCCGGTCTCCACAGGCAGACATGCAGCGGAGCGCACCACAATGCCCACCCACCTCACATCCAGGCATGACCCTTCATATACTCCGGCTCCCCGGGCCATGCGCCTGACGGACTATTTTCCAGTCCAATTGGCACCTAACCCCCTCTCCCAACGACCGCATTGTCACTCATCTATTCATAAACATTCTCCAATCATTCCTATTTACCCTTTATTATACTCTCTATCAACACCCTGCCATACAGCTTTCCAACAACTGATAATAAACTAGTCTTCTATAACTTGAATGCTGTTGCCGGTCTCCCTTCCCCTAGTACAACGGCACAATACATGTACTCCTCCAGTCTAGTGGTACCATTGACACAACAAAGCACTCATTGAATAGTCTCACCAGCCAATCTATTATCACATCTCCACCCTTCTTAATACACTCCACAGCAATAACATTGATATTATGATCAATCTAACAATGTATATATTTAATCTACTTATCCACACATGTCTGTCCATTGGAGGTACTGTTCTGTTGTGTCACTGATACAGAATGAAGTACATCTATTAGACTCTTTACTATATTTTGAAAACATATTTCAGAGGGTATTAAATTGACGGGTAATAAACTAATAATCAATATATTGTATTTAATTCTATACTACTTTTAGCAATTTTGTTCTTGACACAACTGAAAACTAGATATTAGGCTGAAAGGATATTTTTGTCTAAGGCAAATGCCATGAAATTGTCTTATTATAGGCTTACCACCTCTTATAATCATGTTATGAAACAACTGTGTTCATTATGTTTACATATTTTTGTTTCAGCTGTACTGTATACATACTTCAATCAACATAATCTTCTGAGAGAAATTTACATGATATTCGTGTATACCGGGATGTTATTCACCCAAACCAAACTCTACTACCAATTGTACTTCTATATGCCACCTAGTTCCTACTAGGTTTGGACATATGAGAAATTCCCTAGCTAATTAACATAATAGCCTTTATGATGCTACTACCTACTACATTATATGTGTGCTTACCTATACCACAGATTGATATCCACTTCCCTGATCTTCCCCCACTGTTGGAGCTGGAGAAGAACCAGAGTCTGACCTTGCTGAACTCTCACTACAGCCTGGAGACCACCCTGCCTCTCCTGCCCTCACAGGTGGAAGTGGGAGCCATGCACTGCAGACCAGCCAAGCCACTACCTGAGGTCAGTACATTTTATCTAGATTACCATTATGAAATGGTTGGAGAAATTGGAGTTACTTAGGCATTGACAGACGTGCTTTGGATTTATACCCTACAGGCGATCTACAGACATACTCTTGATAATGAGGCATCTACAAGAAAACTTTTTTTGGAAAGAAAAATAATATGTGCACTGTGTTTGATGATCTGGTGAAGGTCTTATGTATGGTGTTTACAGAGGGAGTATATTGGGCACTGCAGAAGGTTGAAGTTGAAGAGTGCTTGATAAATGTAATTATGATAATGTATAATGGCTCAAGAGTATGTGTGAAAGTGAATGACAAAGAATGTGAATAGTTCACAGTAAAGGTTGGAGTCCACCTGCAGTCAGTGCCGAACCATTAATTTTTCATTTTGGTGTTAGAAACCCTGTCAAGAGATTTTATGGAAGGATTACCGAGATAGCTGCTATATGATGATGCTCTGGTGTTGAAAGCTACTACATTGTAACGGAAAGGGTATATATTAGCAGTGTTCATCGATTTATATTCATATTACAACACATAAACGATTAGAAACACTTGTAATGTATACAGTTGTGTGCTTAATATTTTGTTGTACAAATAATCTTTCAATTTTAATAGTGCAGCTTTGATGGTACTGTTGTGAAATTATAGAGGTCTATCTATCTATCTATCTATCTATTGCCGGACGCCTTACTCCCCTTAATGAGCATGGGCCATACACAGAAGACCCCCAAGTGGACCTATTACCTGTTAGAGGGACAACCCATGCCAGTTTACTGAAGGACTTACAGGATTGCCACTCAATTTAGGACCCATCCGACCCCGAGGCCCTCTATGTATCTTTTAGCACTATTTTTCTAAAGTGGTGTTTGGCTAGTCCATCCACTAACCTGCTTCACCCTTATGTAAGCAGTACTGATTTATATCAGGTTTTCTCCCATAGACAGGTTGCCAACCAAGGCTGACGAGTCCCATCCACCCAGATTTTTATAAGGTTGTCTCCCCGAGATGGGTTGCCGACCAAGGCTAACGAGTCCCATCCACCCGAAAAATGATAAAGGTGAAGGGAAGATATGGTGGCCAGGGATTTAAGAGTTAATGAGTGTAATACAAAGTTAATACTAGTGGAGCGAATATTGACACTGCAGTGAAGAGTGATATCGGGGCATGAACTGCAAGCATATCTCCTCCGGCGCTGGTGTGCAACTATGGCAATTTAGTTGGGAAGACAATGTGGGTGGTGGGGTTTGAGGAATATGGGAAGAGCGTGTTTTATGGCCATATCACCCACACTGGCTTCTAACATATATGCTTTCATTTATTTCATTGGAGGTGTTTGGTGGTGTGGTGAAATTAAAAAACAAAAATAGATTATGAACTCCTTTTGACTTAATGGAGAATCAGGCATACCTTCATAGAACGTTTTATGCATAGTATACCTTCTTTTATAATTTCCCAAAGTTATGCCCTTTACTTTCAGGACACCATACATTTCTACTGTTTGTAATATATCTTATAGCGGTATTTGGTTACTTACTTTGATCATGTATCCTCAACTAACACCAATGAACTAATCACCCAACCAACAATATTATTTATGCCTTGGGAAATTTTACTCTTTCAATATGGCTAAAAACTGAGGCAATCCCCCGGCAGGACTTGGAAGATTGGATATCCGGTGGTGGTCCCGATGGTGTGATATACTTCAGTCTGGGCTCCGTGACCCGAGGAAGCTCCATGCCAGACCAGTACCGGGACGCTTTTATAGAGGCTTTTCGCAGGCTGCCTCACAGGGTCATTTGGAAGTATGAGGGAGACTTAGAGGAGGTGTCGGAAAATGTGAAGATCGTAAAATGGCTTCCTCAGCAAGATATCCTGGGTGAGTAATGATTTACAATATTAGTTAAAGGTTTTCACTAGCTTAGTGTATAATATTTTTTTATAATATTAAAGTAAATGTTGTACTTACCACATGAATAAAATATTGTGATAATATTTAGTTTAGTTTATTGATTAGTATTAGACCAGTAGCAAGAGCTTCTTCAATTCCTTAGTATTACATTTTGTAAAGTTGAATGTAAAACTATATACCTTTAACTTGGAAGCAGTAGTCCATTTGGATTACTACACTGTTTATGCATATACCATTAACGAAAAATCCTGTTGCCCTAGATCATGACAACGTGAAGGTCTTTATCACTCATGGTGGTCTGTTGAGTATGCAGGAGTCCATCTACCACGCCACCCCCATGCTCTCAGTACCCATCTTTGCTGACCAGCCCAAGAACGGCAAGTTTGTGAGTGACTCGGGCATTGGCCGCATGCTTATCTGGGAAGAGTTGACGGCAGATCTTCTGGTTGAAGCACTTACTGACATCATTGGGAATCCAAAGTTAGTTATCTGTACAGCTTTGGTAGTGAATAAATGCAATGCGTTTACCTTTCTGCAATCTTTCAGTTAGGTGTATGGAAATATAAATGTGCCTATCAAGCCTTTTATAATACTAGTTTACTCTCTCAAGTTCACAAACTCCACCTTCTATTGAAATACTATAATAACAGGGAAGGACCTTGAATTGTTCTTGATTATTTGCAGATACAAGGAGAACATAGAAAAGATGTCTCTACCACTGCGCGATCAGCTGACGATGCCTCTGGAGCGAGCAGTGTTTTGGTCAGAGTACGTCATCCGTCACCGAGGAGCACCACAGCTAAAGTGCCCCGCAGCCGAGCTCTCTTGGGTGGAGTTCCTCATGTTGGACGTGCTGTTAGCTTTGCATGTCTTTGTTATTGTATCATTCTTCATTATGCGTGCTGTTCTGAGAGCTATAAAGTCAAAGGTTTTCAGCAGCAGCAGAGAAAGCAGCAAAATTAAATTTGAATAAAGGCATCTTATTCATTATTGAGTTACATGAACAAATATTTGTGATAGTTTTATTTTATTCAGAGGTTATAATGCTGATTTAAATATCTTTCAACAATGGTGGCAGCAAAAAAGGATCTAATACCTTGTACTACTTTTGATTTGTTGAGGAAACAGTCATGAACTCATTATTAGAATGATTTTCCAATAAGTAAGATGAAATGCGTCTGTTTAAAAGCTTCTAATGTACACCAAAGACAACTTTACATACTAATATACTAGAAATAAGAATACTTTGATATTTCTTTGTACAGCATTTGTATTAGTTACGATAAATAAAGCACTTGTATTGAGACGAAAATAATGATATACAGTATATAATTGTTGCATTGAAAGTGGCTCCTACAGAGGCAATGAGATTAATCACACAGTTTATCAGTCTGAATTGACATTGTATCTAATAAAAATATAGAAATCATTCTCTAATAAATGGTGTATGAAATTTTTAGTATACTATAAAAATAATTAACTCGTAGATATTTGTGTTAGCTTCAGTGACGTGTGAAATTGTCCATATGCCGGTATCATAAATATATACCAAGCATGTTGGAACATATAAAATGTTTGTGTTTTATTATGAATGCTCAATTTATATGACATTACATGAATGTTGACAACGTATTTTACATGAGCTTATCAAACGAGCAAATGTGAGCCTGCTTTTATCTTCCTCTTGAAGCTCCTTCACATATATCTTATCTTTTGATTTATTAGCCAGTTTGTCCTGCTATGCACCCTTGCATGTTAGTGTTGGTTGAAACAGTTAGAGCCAATTGATTCTGGAACACTTAAAGGACTTAAAGGTACCAAGCTTCCATAATATGTAATGGTATCTATATGTGTGTATGTTTTGCACACTATGCTGAATTGCACGTCATTGTCTTAAATATGTTGGTCTTTTTTTTAGAATGTATCACAATTTGGGGACTATCTTGCTCTATCAAGTATTAATTAATTTACCAACTTAACCAGCTACGTAATTCAGAATGGAAATATTTAGTTTGAAAAAACACCAGTCTACGCTTGTTGTTATGATAATGTCCTGTTATGAGTATATTATCTATGAAAGGATCGTTTTCTTTATTGAATATTTAATAAACAAAGGTGTGAGGTAAAGTCGTGGGCATTTATAAGGTTACACCTCTTTTAATCTGAGTCTTTAACCCCTTCAGTACCGGTGATAGGTTTTCATTATATTCTGGTAATTATTAGAGGATTTCAATCAGGTTAGGAAGGACGTCTACCCATTAACCCCTTCTGTACCGGCGTCGTCTTTTTACTTTGAGTTCAGCTACATTTAGACGGTTTTATGAAGCTTAGGAAGGATGTATGGTAGCTTAAAGGATACGCTGAGATAGTTTGTAGCCTTTTCATGGGTAGAGGTCCTTCCAAACTGAATACAATCATCTAATAGTTGCCAGAATCTAATGAAATTACGTCGCCGGTACTGAATGGGTTGAAAGGTTACAAACTATCTCTATTTATCCTTTTAGCTATCATATATCTTCCCAAATCTTGATAAAATCGTCTAAATGTAGTTCAAAACAAATATAACACGCGTCACTGGTACTGCAGGGGTTACAGCTAAGTATGGATGGATTTGAGATATAAAACAGCATTCCATTGTCACGTTTGTGTTTGATACTAATTGAGATGGCTGCGTCGCTATAAATATTTTGTGCAACTATTTAACCTATTGAGAATCGTGATGCATTTTGATAGTTTATTCTGGTTATTATTAGACGAATATATTCAGATTAGGAAGGGCATGTGGAAATCGGATTTTTTTTTAGATAGGCTTTACCCTTTTAATTCCCACAGATCCTCCCTAGGCTGTATAATGTTGTCTAATCATATCCCGAATAAACTGTTACAGCGTGTCATAATCATTAAGGGGTTAAAATAATTACAAAACAACAATTCCTAAAGGTTACACAATAAGTTACAGCATTACAAATTAGAGTATTCAAACTACATTTTCTATAAAATAATATCCGTGTAATCAAGCTAAACAATAATATAATCAAATCCGTGTAATTATATTGATAGTGTATAATTCAAATAATAAAACTAAACATTATTACGTAAAATCAGGATAGGCCTACTCAAACTAAACATAATTGTAATACAAATCCGAGCAGTATTGGTTGTGCCGCCAGTAGTGTTCGCATAGGGCCTCAATGTACTCTTTATTATGAGTTCTTGGGCCCATGAAGTGCAGTACGAGGTGGTCCCCCAGGGTTAGATGGTCCAAAATGACCTTTTCTATGTGGCCCGGTTCCTCGTTTTCGGCTTGTGGCAGACTCAACTTAATATGACGCCTCTTTATTGAGCGGCAGCAAGGAAGCACGATCACTAGCCAGACCAAAACAACCATCGTCATCAATACCAACAACAAAAGGCTCACGGTATACCACATGATGCATATACCATAGATGCGACTGGCAGGGTTGTAGCAGGCATAGCGATCAACACCATTTTGACTGGTTGGGTCCGTAGATGGAACTGTACACTGCATGAACAAAAATTCACTGTCGTTTTGCCAAGAATACAGCACCTGTGGATTTGTAAACAGGATCCACAAGGTGCCATAATATACCTGTAGAATGAACAGGAGAGTGAAGCTCAACAAAAGTACGGCAAAATGAAGAAATATGCTTTTATGGTAAACATATTTAAAACTACCGAGGTTATCCCTGAGGCATTCCCCCAAACGCACCTTGTCCGTCTTCTGTGTGCCGTACGCTAATTTTTGGGTATATTTCCTTAGGCAGGAATCAGTACAGCAGTATTCTATTAACCGAAGGATCACAAAAGAAATGACAGTCCAAACCAAGATCAAGTAATAAGACGAATAGAACGATATATCCCTTTTATCATCACGCCGTTCACTGTCAATAATATCAACATACCTCTGTTGAGTTAAATCTTTATCTTTATTCAAACTTACACACATCATATCCTGATTATTATTCGTGAAATGAATAATCAAGGTGAAGCTATTAGTCAAAATAATAACAATGCACACCAAATTGGCCGTACATACGGCCATGGAGCCTACGACTGAACGACCCATGGCAATTGTGGATATGTTTTAGTATATCTATATAATTTAATTGATTAAGCTACAGATATATTACCAAGCAAACAGATGGATACGCTGATTCAATAATGTCCAGCAATCTGACCGTTAGCGAAAACTGCGAGCGTGTCAAAGGACAACTGAACTCAACCAAGACTAACTCAAACTAATTTGACTGATAACATCTGTGGGCTCATTAAGTTGCAAAGTGTCCAGATCACTACGTTTGTTTCCATAGGGTACGACAAGGGGTCCCGTATGGAAGGATTTTGCCCTAAAATTAATCTTATTACTTCACATATAATAGATCATGGACAAAAGGTTCACATAAGAAAAATATGTGTATATTACAAATTCGTAAAGTACGAAGTATTTAACGAGAATATAAGTTACCCCTGAAATAAAATATTTTCTATGAGTGCTAATAAAAGAAAACGTATATCTTATGAGTAACTTAAGCATTTTTATACAACTTACTGATATCATCCTTCATGTTCCTAGTACTAGAAACATTCGAGCTCAATTTCATAGGTCGAATTCCGTGTTTTCGGAACATTTACCCCCATTTATATGTTCTACTTTCCTATGGTTCCTATCATGGTTCTGTCACGTTCATTCTAGTTTTGACAATAATGTTTTTGTCTTTTAATATCCTTAGCACAGTATAGGCCTACACCATGGCTAATAAATGTGAATATTTTCTAATATCTTTTTGTATCCGCTTGGACTTCAGCCACAACGTTCCCCGAAGTGTTGGGGCTTGTACTGCAAGGAAAATTATTAAACAAATAAATAAATAAAAACATATGTAAAGAATCATCTCGTGCTGATTGCTTATCCAACGTTTAAATGGACACGAACACCTAAGGGGAGATTCCATGTATTTTCTGGACCCCATTCTCTCATCCTTAGCCCCATTAGTTTTGAGATTTTAAGACGTTTGTTCCATTAGCTTTGCGATTCTAAGACTTTTCGCTCCATTTCGTTGGCAATGTTAAGCCCTTTCGTGCTATTAAGGTGTCGGGGTTTTCTCCTGGCGAGTGAAAGAGAGCTTGTAATTTAGGAGGAAACTTCCTCTGGCCGGGAAATTTGTCTATCGAAAAACAGCACTCTTGGGAGTGCTGTTTTTTTAAGCCGAAATCGTAGGCTACCTTGAATGATGCAAATTTAACTATAAAGTAAAGTGTAAGGTATAGTGGAGGTAAACTATGGGATTTTCTTTCCGTCAATTTGTTTGTATTCCAGCTTCCTCCAGCCAATTTTATTCATCTTAAGAAGTATCTTTAATAATTCAAATCTTAACCACTACCCCACTTTACCCCTTGAGGATTATGACAACTTTGGAAGAAGCTGGAGAGTTAATTGGGATAGTTTTGCCCCTTTGATTCCCAGAAATCTTTCCTAAATGCATACAAAATTCTAAATTTAAGCAAAGTTAAGTGTAAAAATGCGCCCTCAAATACTGAAAGAGTTAACCCATCTTCAAATCGACTCGTTGGTATTCCGCATCTATGAAGTTCGGTTGGCTGTAGCCCGAATGAATCGTTAGAAAAATCAATAAAGCTTTTACCTGTGTTTCCCTCCTAACTATTTTATCCATATTAATATTATAATCTGTTCAGATGTTGCCCTGGTTTGTGTGTCTGGCTGCAGTGGTTCTGGCTGGAGTGGGGGGCATGGCGGGGGAGCTGCCACCCCCTGAGGCCTCATATAAGGTCCTGATGCTGCTGCCGCTGTCCTCCAAGAGCCACAGAAATGTCTTCAGTCCCCTGGCCGAGGCGCTGGCTGACCGAGGACACAAGGTCAGTAATGGGATTCCTTTTGATCCTTGGCCAGAATTTCAGTTGTCAAGAACTGAACCTGGACTTATGGCGGCATCACATGAGCCAGTTTTCTTTTAGAAAATATTTTTGGGCTTTTATCACGCTGCTATCTGTAAACAGACTGAAGGCAGATTATGTTAGATACAATCTACACTCAAATATGGAAGCTGTCAGACCACAAACAAAAATTGCCGGAAAAATTGCTCGTGTGACACCGCCTTGTATCGGTGACCGGTCAACTCAACCAGTAGACTATTTCAACCAGTAGCTCTCAATCAGTACCAAATCAACCAATATGGTTAGGTTAGGTTAGGTTTGGTTAGGTTAGGTTAGGTTAGGGTATCTTTTATTACCCACTTCAAACATTAGTATTCTGAAATGGTAAATGCTTAAGCTCACCTTTAAACAATATATGAACCTGTGAGAGCATCTAATCAATGTCCCTCATTCACAGGTTCACGTCTTGGCAACTTTACAGCCAACGTCACTTTCCACATTTGCTCTGAATAAAGTCAAAGCCAAGGTTATTGAAAGTTTTAATACTTGAACAACAACTTCCAATATTAGCGGTGGGTTTGGGGGCAGTAAAATTGCACTTGTTCAGCCATTCAAGCAATCCTTGTCTCAGAGCAAAGTTGGGAAGGAACTTGGGATTTTTACTGTGGCCCACAGGTTCAACATAATATGGATTATCTTTCTTGCAGAATCTCTCAGTAGATAAGGCTCCTGGTCCAGATGAAATTCCTCCAATAGTACTTAAGAATTGCTCCTTGGTGCTCGCTCCTGTATTGGCAAAAATTTTCCGTCTGTGTACTCATACCTCATGCTTCCCAGTACCCTGGAAAGAAGCAAACATTCATCCAGTTCCTAAAAAAGGTGCCTCTTCAGATCCATCAAACTACAGACCAATAGCTATAACTTCCACTCTTGGTAAAGTCTTTGAAATTATATTAAATAATCACATAATTAAGCATCTTGAGAATAATAAATTAATCAGTGATAGGCAATATGATTTTAGACGATGTCGATCAACTGCAGACATTCTTTGCCTTCTTACGCATCAAATCAACCAATCTACAGACCAACATGGTGAAACACATACAATAGCACTGGATATATCAAAGGCATTTGATAGAGTCTGGCATCAATCCTTATTGTCGAAGATGTCACACTACGGCCTTGCATCATTAGTTCCACTAATTTCTTCTTATCTTCATAACAGAAAAATACGTGTAATGGTAAATGACCTTTATTCTCAATTTCACTCAATAAATGCTGGTGTTCCCCAGGGATCAGTTTTGGCCCCAATTCTGTTCCTCATTCATATCAATGATCTCATATCTACCACTCATAATCCAATACATCCCTACGCAGATGACTCAACACTCCACAGTTCCTTCACATTTACCAATTCTTTCACCCAACCCGATCTTATAAATTCAAAAATAAACACTGCAATTTCTCTGAACCAGGACCTTTCTAGAATTAATGGATGGGGACAAAAGAATCTAGTTTCCTTTAATGCACAGAAAACCAAGTACATTCAATTTTCGAACCGACAGAATCTCACTGACTCCCATATATTTTTTAATGATGTAAATATTCCCACTTCCCCTAGTATTGACATTCTCGGTGTAACATTAACTACTAACTTGAGCTGGACACATTATGTTAGAAGCATTGCTAAGAATGCCTCTAAAAAACTGGGACTCCTGTACAGAGTTCGAGAATTCTTCACTGACGAGCAGTTGGCCGTAATATATAAAAGTCATGTGCGTTCTCAGATGGATTACTGTTCACCTCTGTGGGGTGGAAGTGGAGTGGTTGCATTGAGGCAGTTGGACAAAATTCAAAATAAAGCTATTAGATTAATCAATAACCCTGCAATCACACAGGACCTTCCTACATTATCCATAAGAAGAAACGTTGCATCCCTTGCATTATTCTACAGATATTTTCACAGCAATTGTTCCGAGGAACTTGCTTCAATTGTGCCGCCTCTCCACATCTTTCCCCGTAGAACTAGGGCAGCTGAGAGCGCCCATGAATTTACACTTTCTCCTCCACAATGCAGAACTTCTGCTTATCAGAATTCATTTATCCCCAGAGCTACTACTCTTTGGAATTCACTTCCCTCGAATTGCTTTCCACAAACTTACAATTTACAAATGTTTAAATCCAGTTGTTGCAAACATTTTATGAATGGAGGATGCCTTTAGGCACATGGACCTTTTTGTTTTATCTGTTTTTTCCTTCCTCCGTTCATTGTCTCTTTAAAAAAAAAAAAAAAAAAAAAAATGTTTTTTACTGTGAAAGTCTTATAATTTTAGCTATTGCATTTACATTATAATTTATATGCTAATTGACATTCTCATTATAAATAATGTCCCGCCTCTCACTCCTACTACATGTCCATGCCTCACTACCGTACCTACTTCCTATGTCCCCCTTCTCGCTTCCAGACATTCAAGCTACTAAATTTATGAATTATGTCAACTTCCTTATCAATGTAGGCTATGTACTTCTGTCCTGACTATAATAGTGTCACCTAAAATACCCAGTCCTTTTTCAGATAGTGATGTTGACCAACCACCCAAGAGTATCAAAACATCCCAACATCACTGAAATGCAACATGGCCTTCCTCACTTCAGTCATGAGACGATAAACACGTTCGATTCTCGAAATAGTATGGCTGTAATGCTTAAGAATTTTACGAAGGTATTTCCAGCGATGGCCAGACTTGTACAAAGTACCGGAGGTGAAGAAACTCTACAATCAAAGGAAGGAATTCGACTTAATGATTGTGAATCACATGTTTAATGAGGTACTTACGACTGGCATTTATCTGTAGAGAATTGACTTGACATAATTTCCTGTCTTATCGCCCTACATAGTGAATGCGGACAAATAACTATTTGTGATGCAATAATATAGTTACAATTGGGAATAAAGCTAAATTTGTACATTTTTCGATAGAAAAATTTCTCCGGCGAAGCCGGATTTCTCCATACAATGCTGGCTCGCTATCGCTCGCCAGGAAGAAATCGACACTTGGAAGGAGATAAACGTCTTAAGGTGAAAAAATTGTATAATGATAGCCAGAATATAGTATAGAAACACATCATCATATTCTGATGGGATAAAGCTTTCCACCCTGTATATTTTACATAAACAGGACATTGTTGTATATCGTCCCTGTGGCACAATAGTGGTTGAAAAAAATCCAGCAAGAGGAATCAAACTGTAGCAACTTTAACTTTTTTTTGTATTTGTTTTATTTAAGAAACAATACTCTCAACATACCTGAACAAAGCATGGGTGCATGTTACAGTATTTGGTTTGTTTGTATTTGTACTAAAGGAAGAACCTGTCCAACATGTAACATACAAGTGTTTGCTTTTGAGCAATGGTATGTAATCAAAGCTCTAAGCTTTCAAATCGTAAAGCAAGACTAATTATATTAGGGTGACATATTTGACAACCCCAATATGACTACACATATCTAGTAGAGATTAGGCATATATTACTACAAGTAGTATGAATGCATGCATCATAATATACTGAATATGTTAATAACATTGACAATCTGGCATCTTGTTTGATAAATGCCACCAAGTTTATAGTACAGTGTGTGGAAGCAGTCAGTACAGTGTGGAGCAGTAGGGTAAAGGGTACTTCACACATTCATGATTTTGATTCCGACGTTCCATAATTGGCCACATATGGCGCAATCCTAGACGTGGTTGTGAATAAGCGGGTAGCATCATGGAACAGTTTAGCGGCATCCACATATCAACGTGGCGCAAAAATAATTTGGGTCTGCTTAAAACTGAGCACAGTTGTCGTGGGGCGTTAACCATCGTTGTGCCGTCCTTGTGCCATCGAGTCATCATCATATCGCTGTCGTTAACGTCAAGGCACCGTCGTTGCACCGTCTTCGGATATTGTTTGACCGTCAGCTGAATGATGTCACTATCAACAAACACCAATGGTGCCACATCAACACACAACCGTACAATGAAAGTAAAATGATGGTACAATGATGGTGCAACAACGGTCCTGTATAGTTAAGACGGCGAAATTGCGTAATTCTACCAAAGTCTAACAACAATCAAAGACTGTTCAACGACAGCGTAGCGTCTGAAAACTCGGTGTGACGACACTGCCACTATTTGTGTTTGTGTGTATAGAGCGGCAGAATCATATCCACACCCTTAAGTATGCTGGAAAGGTGGCATGGACCATTTCACATGTCATCGTCCTGCCATCGTGACACAGTCGTGCCAACATTATGAAACATTTGTGATGCCGTCATCTGACACCGTTGAACAGTCTTTCCAGATCGTTTTCGGTCGTGCCCGGCAGTCGTAACCCTCGTTGATCCGTCATAGCTCCGTCGTTGATCGTCATGTTACCGTTGTCACTCTGTCTTCCTATGGTCTTTCCACGCTAGAATCGTTCCCATTTCTCACCAATTACCACCGATTTGCAGAATCCTGGGCGTTACGACGGAAATCGTGAATGTGTGAAGTACCCTTCAGGGAGAGAGAGAGAGAGACAAACGGAGGGAAGTGAGATACATAGAGAGACACACACTCATACATTCAGACAGACGGAGAGAGAGAGAAAGATGTGGGGGTGGGGAATGAGATATGTAGAGAGACATGCACACACACGGAGAGAAGGAGAGAGAGAGAGTAATGATAATATATACCCTGACAGACCACCATGATTAGCGTACAGTGAGAGGAAGGAGTCCCTACAGTACGGACCTGCCAGAGTAAGGTAAGCAGAGAGAGAGAGAGAGGGAGAGAAAGAAAGAAAAAAGAGAGAAAGACAGAAAGAGAGAACAGACAGACAGACAGAGAGAGAGAGAGAGAGAGATTTTCAAGTTAGATAGTAATGGTGATTTTAAAAAATATTGTCCCTTACTTTATTGATGTAGACTGCACTTAACCTAGAGAGAGAGAGAGAGAGAGAGAGAGAGAGAGAGAGAGAGAGATTTTCAAGGTAGATAGTAATGGTGATTTCGAAAAGTATTGTCCCTTATTTTATTGATGAAGAACGCACTTAACCTAACCAAATGTGCATCAAAATACGTTTTCATTGAGTCATGTAAGAGACTACATATTTGTTCAAATAATCGACTTACTGACATTGTGGCTTTTTCTGAAAGGTTGTAATATTGATGTACTGAAATGTAAATATCTTCGGTTAGACAATACTCTATAGAAACAATGTCAATATCTTCGGTTAGACAATACTCTATAGAAACAATGTCAATATCTTCGGTTAGACAATATCTATAGAAACAATGTCAATATCTTCGGTTAGACAATACTCTATAGAAACAATGTCAATATCTTCGGTTAGACAATACTCTATAGAAACAATGTCAATATCTTCGGTTAGACAATACTCTATAGAAACAATGTCAATATCTTCGGTTAGACAATACTCTATAGAAACAATCTTTAGTGCGAGTACTCTTTATAATGAAAGCTTTTATTGTTTCTTTATACTCATTAAAGATATGTATTGTTTCTTTATACTCATTAAAGATATGTATTGTTTCTTTATACTCATTAAAGATATGTATTGTTTCTTTATACTCATTAAAGATATGTATTGTTTCTTTATACTCATTAAAGATATGTATTGTATGAATATAACTCATTATATTATCCTTTTATGTATACATGTGTGTTAAGGGGAGGTTTCTAGTTTGTTTCCTACTCCTCCAGCAATCTTAAAATTTCACCCCCTTGACCCCCTTTCAAGATAAATTTGTACATTTTTCGGTAGAAAAATGTCCCGGCCGAAGGCCGATTACTCTTAAATTACAGGCTCGCTATCGCTCGCCAGGATAAAATCGACACCTAAATGGCACGAAAGGTCTTAAAATTGACAGAATAGGGCGGAAATTCTTAAAAATCACCAAACTAATGGGGCAAACGTCTTAAAATCTCAAAAGCAATGGGGCTAGACATGAGGGAGAAAAGGGTCAAGAAAAAAGTGGAAATATCCCCTTAGAAGGATGACGAGCACCATCATTGTGTTTGTTTGTCTTGGTGGTGGCGGTGGGGGGGGGGGGGGGGGGGGGGTGACTCAAGACAGAATTTCATCTTTAATGCAGGATCTAATTGTTTTTTTGATGGAAACTCCTCCCGGAAGAATATCTATATAAGACAATTACTACTAAGAGCTAAAAACAGGGTCATCGCAGCTTAGTTATGATGTTCCATTGAATGTGATTAGCTGCATCACACACAGCTAATTATTTAATACTACCCAATTAATTAAGGGGAGGCAGACCGTTTTTCGGGACCCCCTTCTCCCTATTGTTTAGCCCCACTAGTTTTGAGATTATAATAAGCCCATTAGTTTTTCGTGCGATTTAGATGTCGATTATTTCCTGGCGAGCGATAGCGAGCCTGCAATTGTAACAGGAACCGGCCTTCGGCTGGGACATTTTTCTACCGAAAAATGTACACATTAATCTAGAAGGGGGATCTAATGGATTTTTTTTTTTTTTTAAATGTGATGGAGGTCTAGGGAGGAAATTAGAAAAAAATTAATACATGCAAAAATCGCCCAAAAAGTGAACCATCCGCCTTTAAGGAACACCCTTTTTTTAACCTTAATCCTCCATTACAAACTCCAATGTACTTGAATACATTAATGAAAGCATATGATCCTCCCGGGATTCGAACTCGGGACACCACACCCAGAACATAAGCAACTAAACCATTACACCACCAACACAGTTATCAATATCAGGCCTTATAAATTCAAGATTAATTTCACAGCTGAAGGCATTGTGGTCAAATGTACCCACAGATGCAAGAAGAACGGCAGCCTCGACTACACCGGGAAAGATAACTCGAGACAATTGACCACTTGCGAGTTTCGTTCTATAAGGAAGTTGGAGCCGTAGATAACGATATTTTAACAGAATTTACAGGCAAAATACGGTCGTAGTACATTTATAAATACATAAAACCCAATTCAACATACCCTCCATCCATCAAAAGCCTACATTAATATTGCGTTTCAGTTTGATTATCGATGTTCACGGTTCCAACTTCCTTACAGCCTGAAACTCGCAAGTGGTCTATTCCCAGAAATACTGTATGTGTTGGTCCTGTTATCAGCTGTTCTCAACTAGACAAATTTGCATAATCCAGATCGGTCATATAATTTCTAGTTAATTGGCGAGACTGATTTGACCACTGATCGAATTTCAGTTTATAAGGAAATTGAAGGTAATGGACATCGATGTTTAGCAGAATTATGATTGCATTTTTGTTCTATATCGATGTTTACGGCTCCAACTTCCTTATAGCCTGAAACTCGCAAGTGGTCAATTCAACCATTCTTGATGATGTGCATTTTCATCTCCAAAGAAGATAAAAGTGGATTTATCATCAATGTGCGTTAAGGGGAGATTTCCACTTCAGGGATTTTTTTCTTGATTCCTTTCTCCCTCATGTTTAGCCCCATTGTTTTTCTAATTTTAAGACGTTTGCCCCATTATTTTGACAATTTTAAGAACTTTCAACCCATTTCTGTCAATTTTAAGACCTTTCGTGCCATTTAAGTGTCGATTTTATCCTGGCGAGCGATAGCGAGCCTGTAATTTAAGAATTTCCCGGCTTGCAGCCGGGAAATTTTTCTACCGAAAAATGTACAAATCTATCTTGAAAGGGGGTCAAGGGGGTGTAATCTTAAGCTTGAAGGATATCTAGGGACCAAACTAAAAACTTCCCCTTACGTAAAACGCTCGACAGTATCTCTGGACAAAGCTACAAGGCTTTAATCATATGTGCAACAGCGCAGTTGTTAACATTTACACATGGGGGCCACGTCCAGCCTTACAATACCGTATAATTACAGTATATATGTGAATATTATTAAGGGGAGAGTCACCGGCTTTTTTGTTTGTATCTTTCTCTCCTTTTCTCTCTTTCCCTGGCTTGTATCCATTCGGCCCCATTCAGCCAACTGTTTTAAAACGTGTATCCCCATCCAGGTGTCGATATGTTCCTGGCGAGTGATAGCGAGCTAGCATTGTATGGAGAAATCCAGCTTCGCTGGAGACATTTTTCTATCGAAAAATTTACACATTTAGCTTGCTGTCAAAACAAAAATATACAGTATACAGTATATGCTGGCTCGCTATCGCTCGCCAGGAAAATATTGACACCTGGATGGGGTTAAACGTCTTAAAACAGTAGGGTGAATGGGGCCGAATGGATACAAGCCAAAGAGAGAGAGGTAGAGAAGAAAACAAAATATGTGGGCTCCCTTAAAGTAACGTGCCCTCGTGTCCTTGCTTAACCTGTCCTCAAACACACTGCTTAACACCCTTTTATTCTCAGACAGGAACTTTATACAATCCTTGAGTATAATGTATTCAACACCTCAACCTCTTTCTCTGGCTTGTATCCATTCGGCCCCATTCAGCCAACTGTTTTAAGACGTTTATCCTCATCCAGGTGTCGATTTATTTCTGGCGGTCGATAGCGAACCAGCATTGTATGTAGAAATCCGGCTTCGCCGGAGAATTTTGTTTATCGAAAAATTTACAAATTTAACTTGCTGTCAAAACAAAAATATATAAGAACATAAGAACATAAGAACATAAGAAAATGGGAGTCTGCAGAAAGCCGATTGGCCTAAGCAAGGCAGATCCCTGTCCCACAACCCCAATTACAAAGCCCAATTATAGGCTCAACACTCTAATACCCTGAGGATCATCTTACCAAAACGGTTAGAGATTAACGCAGGATTACGGGGGTCTGCAGAGCGCTGATTGGCCCAACCCTGCTGATCCCCCTTCACACCCAACCCTTCTCGTCCATATGCTTATCCAATTTTATCTTAAAGCTCCCTATCGTTTTTAATCCCACTATAGCACTTGGTAGTCCATTCCACCCATCTACAACTCTGTTACCAAACCAATATTTGCCTATATCTTTTCTGAAACGAAATTTATCTAATTTGAAACCATTGGTACGAGTTCTTTCGCTATCACTGAGCTTTAGTACATTTGTCATGTCCCCTTTGTTAATCCCACTAACCCACTTGAACACCTCTATCATATCCCCTCTAACTCTGCGTCTCTCTAACGAATGTAAGCCTAATTTCTTCAACCTTTCTTTATACGGAAGATTTCTAATATTATGGATCATTTTTGTCATTCTACGTTGTACTCTCTCCAATGAATCTATGTCCATTCTGTAATAAGGACACCAAAATTGAACAGCATAATCCATATGGGGTCTCACTAATGACAAGTAAAGTTTTAAGATAACATCAGCAGTTCTGTTACTCACACTCCTTGAGATGAACACGAGAATCCTGTTTGCCTTGTTTCGAACGCTTATACACTGTTGTCTAGGCTTCAAATCATTGCTAACAAACACACCTAGATCTTTCTCACAATTCGAGTTTTCTAATTCCACATTAGCTAGTTTATATTTAACATTTGTATGCATCTTCCCTATCTTTAATACCTTGCATTTGTCAATGTTAAACTTCATCTGCCAATTTACTGACCATTCATGTAAGGTATCTAGATCCCTTTGGAGGCACTCTATATCGCTATCTAAATCAATTGTTCTCCCCATTTTGGTATCGTCTGCAAATTTACTTATCCTACTAGTTATACCTAAATCAAGGTCATTTATGTATATAACAAACAACAGAGGACCTAATACAGATCCCTGGGGGACACCACTTTTGACTGCTCCCCATTCTGACTTCGTACCATTTATGCTTACTCTCTGCTTCCTACCAATTAGCCATGACCTAATCCATCCCAACAACGCCCCACCTATTCCATGTGCCTCAACCTTTCTCATCAATCTCTCATGGGGGACTCTGTCGAAAGCTTTACTGAAATCTAAATATATTATATCATATGACTTGTCATTATCTACTGCTTCATATACCTCTGAGAAAAAACTAAGCAAATTAGTAAGGCAAGAACGTCCCTGAGTGAATCCATGCTGAGAAGAATTTATTAAATTAAATGTATCCAAGTGGTTTCTAATTTTACTAGCAATAATTGACTCTAGTAGCTTTCCTATGATTGATGTAAGACTAATGGGACGGTAATTGGATGCTATTGATTTGTCACCTTTTTTGAAGATCGGAACTACGTTTGCAAGCTTCCAAGCTTCTGGAACTATACCTGTCTCCAATGACTTGTTAAATAAAAATGTTAATGGGTAACTTAACTCATCCCTACATTCTTTTAATACTCTAGCATATACCTCATCAGGACCAGGCGATTTATGCTGGATATCCAGGATATATATGCTGGCTCGCTACCGCTCGCCAGGAAAATATTGACACCTGGATGGCGGTAAACGTCTTAAAACAGTAGGCTGAATGGATGGATACAAGCCAAAGAGAGAGGGAGAGAAAGAGAAGAAAAACCCGGTGACCCCTTTTAAACACACCGTCTAACATCCTCTTATTTATTCTCAGACAGGAACACTCAGACATAACTGTTTCTTTCCTTGAGTGTAATGTATTCACCACCACCTTAAGGGGAGGAACATGGTTTTTCGGGACCTCCTTCTCCCTCATGTTTATCCCTATTAGTTTTGAAGTTTTAAGATGTTCGCCCCATTTAGTTTGGCGTTTTTCAGACCTTTTGTCCCATTGTTTTGCCAATATTAAGACCTTTCGTGCCATTTAGGTTTTAATTGTTTTCCTGGCGAGCGATAGCGAGCCTGTATTTTAAGAGGAATCGGCCGGGACATTTTTCTACCAAAAAATTTACAAATATATATTGAAGGAGTCTTGGGTTTTTTTTTGTTTTAAAGTTTGATGGAGGCTTAGAGGGCAAACTAAACCCCCTCCTTCAGGGGAGGTTTTTAGTTTGTTCCCTATATTTCCATCAAGCTTACGGTTACACCCCCTAGACCCCCTTTCAAGATAAATTTGTACATTTTTCGGTAGAAAAATGTCCCGGCCGAAGGCCGGTTCCTCTTAAATTACTGGCTCGCTATCGCTCGCCAGGAAAAAATCGACACCTAATTGGCACGAAAGGTCTTAAAATTGACAGAAATGGGGCGAAAGGTCTTAAAATTGACAGAAATGGGGCGAAAGGTTTTAAAATTGACAGAAATGGGGCGAAAGGTGTTAAAATCGCCAAACTAGTGGGGCGAAAGTCTTAAAATCTCATAAGCAATGGGACTAAACATGAGGGAGAAAGGGGTCCAGAAAAAAATCCCTCAAGTCGAGACCTCCCCTTAGACCATTGAGCCGAACCAGTAATTCAAGCTGCACAATACCGTCTGGGTCCCCTTAACCTTCTCCGACATATGACGCGATTTTGAGCCTATTGGGGATACTTTAAAGCCTGTGTTACCATCAGGGGTATTTATAAACCTTTAGTTTAGTTACTTCAACCTCTGCAGTTGTCTTTGAGTTAACTGTGGGCAGAAAACTAATTTTGGAGATGTAATTATAAGAGTGAGAGAACTCTATTTCTTATTGCTAATCTGGCAACCTCTGCGTCATAAATGCGTGAAAGGGTTAACCTGTTCTTCCACATGACCACTGGCGAGTTTCATGCTATAAGGTACTGTAGTTAGGAGCTAAATACTTCGATAGTTAACGGAATTACCAGCCAAATATACGACTGTAATACATTTATAAACACATATAAACACATATAAACACATATAATCACATAAACACATATAATCACATATAAACACATATAATCACATATAAACACATATAATCACATATAAACACATATAAACACATATAAACATATATAATCACATATAAACGCATACAAACACATATAAACACATATAAACACATAAACACATATAATCACATATAAACACATATAAACACATATAATCACATATAAACACATATAAACACATATAAACATATATAAACTCATACAAACACATATAAACACATATAAACACATATAAACACATATAAACACATACAATCAAATTCAGTAAGCTTTCCATCCATCAGAGGCCGCCTTTCTTTTCTGTTTGTCAGGCTATTTATTATTAGACGATTTTAGTCAGATCCATTTTCGATGAGCGAGTTTTGTTTTCATTAATCGAGTTTAGGAGTAAAGTTGGTTGGTGGAGACAACATAATAACTATTTCCTGGTATGTGTGCAGCATTGGAATCGACCACTATACTGAATTCATGTGAACTTAAGCGAGTGAAATGATATACAAATTAAACTCAGAAGATGCCAGATTATGATTGCCGGAAAAAAGTGCCGGAAAAAGCGCTCGTGGGACATCAGCTTAAGGGGAGATCTCCACTTGAGGGATTTTTTCCTTGACCCCTTTCTCCCTCATGTTTAGCCCCATTGCTTTTGAGATTTTAAGACGTTTGCCCCATTAGTTTAGCGATTTTAAGAACTTTCACCCCATATTAAGACCTTTCGTGTCATTCAGGTGTCCATTTTATCCTGGCGAGCGATAGCGAGCCTGTAATTTAAGAGGAACCGGCCTTTGGCCGGGACATTTTTCTACCGAAAAATGTACAAATTTATTTTGAAAGGGGATCAAGGGGGTGTAATTTTAAGCTTGATGGAGGTCTAGGGAACAAACTAAATACCTCCCCTTAACCCTATAATCCTTGGTCCTCTAGCTTCCTGGCTATACTGAGCTATGGGATATATTCGAGGCTAGAATAGATGAGGAAAAATAATCATGTAATAATAATAATGATGGTGATAATAATAATAATATATTTTTCGATCTATCTATTTACTCTGGCCCAATGCCCCGTTTTTTTCTTTTTTTTTCTTTTCTTTTTTTGTCCTGGGGGTGGCCGATTCGAGACAGAGCCTGAATAGGGACAACACAACACAACAGAAAAAACAATGAACACACACAAACAAAACACAAATTCACATACATCTAGGTCACCCATATAATGTAATATATGTTAAATAATAGTCAGTGTGTCTGTCTGTATGTGTATAGTCATTACAGTATACAATATGATCTCTTTCTCTTATTAGATGAAATGTGTGACGCTCCTCGTGGTGGTGGTTGTGGCCCTTGCAGTACTGAGGAGTGGTGTTAAAGGGGAGCTGCCGCCCCCTGAAGCCTCCTACAAGATCCTGATGCTGCTGCCAGTTTGTTCCCAGAGTCACAGGAACGTCTTCATGCCCGTGGCCGAAGCTCTGGCTGACCGGGGACATGAGGTGTAGAAATTAAAAAATATTATAGTCTGTTTATTCTAGGTGGGGCAGAAATCGTAACCTCTAACCTCTCATGACCGGGGACACAAGGTATAGAAAACAGTGGGAAAGTCAGTGTGACCATAGCCATAGTTTTTGGTTTACTCTTTTAAGGCGGGATGTTACGAATGTTACGAATTTATTGTATGCTACATAACCGTAATATTCTATTTTATTATATTCTCAGATAGTCATGCTCTCCAACCAGCCCAAAACCTCAGAGAATCCCAGAATCCAGGAAATTGACCACGGCTTGAGAGACTACAACGAGGAGACCCTAGGGGTATTCCACATGAACGATGGACTGGGAGGGTTCAAACACGTCGGCAAACTCCTCCCTCATGTTGCTCGAGATATGTACAAGATTCCTAAAGTAATGGAGCTTTACAACCGAAGGACAGAATTCGATGTGATCATCATAAATAACTTGTTTTCTGAAGTAAGTGTGAAATACGTGTAAGCATAATTTTACTCTCAAATTATATTGATTTATTATGTACAATATATATCAACATTTATTATATTATACAGTATATATCAACATTTCATTAAGATGGAGCCTATATATAACTTTGTTATGTCTGTTTTGATGTTCAATACATATATACACATACATATAAGTTTAAAGACGGCTTCATCCACTGAGAGCGTGGTTTTAATATCTTTACCGTAGTACAGTACAGCACTCTCAGGAAAAAATATAAAAATAAGAATGATGAAAAAGGTAAAGTCAGAACTGGCTATGGGACATAGAGGACACCAATCCTCACTCTGACAGATCCAGCCCACCATAGGATCATATTATAATCCCAACATATGTATAAGAATGTATATCTGTACGACACAACCTTATTCTGGAATGCATGACTAACCAAAAATATGCAACTAAACACGTCGTAGAAACTTCTTGACTAATTCACGTTTCTTACGGGTAACGGCAATCGCAGATGGCCTACCCGTTCGCGCACGAGATGCCATTAATAGTGATTGCCCCAAATGGAGTGGATCCCCGTCAAAGCGCGGTCCTTGGCAACGTGCTCAACCCTGCTTACGTCCCAAACATATGCTTCGACTTCCGTGGCCGCCTGACACCTTGGGAACGCTTGCTCAACTTGGTCGGACACATTTGGACAGCAGTTCAGTGGAGGAATTGGGCTATTGTGCCACTAATTCAGAGAGAGGTAAGGACCAGTTGTTTTTATTCACGTTGTCATTCGAAGATATGATATGACTGTCACGTATCTTAAAGAAACATTACGTATAGCTTGAATGTTTCTCCAGTATGGTAGATATTTCTTGATTATAATAGCCCATCCCTCTTTTTTTTCTGAAAAATCGTGGAGGGTGTCACGTGAGTTTCTTAGATACTTCCAAAAATGAATGATTAAGTCATTAAGTCATTAAGTCATTAAGTCATTAAGTCATTAAGTCATTAAGTCATTAAGTCATGCAAAAAAGTCGATTTCAATGGCTCATAGCTGCAAAAAATATATATATATAAATAAATAAATAAAAAATCCTATGTCTATTGAACATTTTCTACTCCCAATAACCTAATCTCTCTTTTTTGGAAGTATCAACAAAACTCACGTAACCCCCTGTATAACCCTTAATGCTAATAGAAGTATAGTTCTGACAAGTTTCATTGATTTGAATTAATACATATAAGATCTTCTAGATATATGTATATGATGCTATGCACATCATCAATATAGATTTAAATTATGAATTACTATGATTTATCTTTGTTACTCTTGATTGGGTGTAACATTTATAACATGCTCACATTTTTCTATCTAAATAACACGTTTCATATCTGAATATATTGTGGAAGGATTCTTATATATATGATAGTGAGTTGAGTGATTGATAGTGAGTTGAGTGATTGATAGTGAGTTGAGTGATTTTGACACCATAATGGTTAGTGCCCGGAATTTCGGTGTGAGTATCCTAGGTTCGAATCCTTGGAGTACCACATAATTATACAGTATTCATTAGTTTCATTGATTTAATTAGCATATCACAAACCCCTTCTGTACCAACAACGCCTTTTTCATTTTATTCTAGCTATATTTAGTCGATTTTGTGCAGTTTTCGAAGGATCTGTCGTAGTAAAAAGGGTTAAGTCAGATCGTTCAAAGCCTGTTGATTGCTGGAGGCCATTTATAAACTGCATAAAATCGTCTAATAGTAGCCAGACTAATGCTAAAAGGACAGTAGCGGTACAGAAGGGGTTAAATAACACCCCGTTCTTAACATTAATCATCAATTACAAACCCCAATGCACTTGAATAAACTAATGAAAGCATATGGTCCTTCCAGATATCGGCGCACTTCCCCGACCTTCCTCCCTTGCTAGAGATCGAGCGGAATCAGAGTTTGGCCTTGATCAACTCTCATTTCAGCATCAGCAAGACGGTGCCGCTACTGCCCTCACAGGTGGAGATTGGTGCCATTCATTGTCGACCCTCCAACCCCCTGCCGCAGGTTTGTCGAGGGCCCTTATTCCAAGACAAACCCCTTCATTGGCGGTGATAATTCTTGTAGTTTTGTCATATTCCTAGTCAGTTAATATTATGGGCTACATATTAGGTCCGTGCCAAGTGAGGACCTATAGGGTTTAATCATGTCGTTGTTGTTGTTAGGCGACACTTATTAAATAAATTCAATTCCACGGTTATTGCTAAACCAAATATAATGATCTTCCAAATGCATATACTCTGTTCTACCCTCTAGGAGTCTAGGCCGTAACGGAGCCATTTTTAAAAATGTCGTCCTGTGCGTCGCGCCACGCACCTCGGAGTTAACGGACCTATAGTCCCCTTTAACTTGTAATAATTGCAATGAGAGTACTGTATTAATGTCCCAGTACTTCTCATCGCAACTATGACAACTTTCGTATCATATTTACTGGCTTAGAAAACAACAAACCTATAACAGTTACCACCAACAATAATTCGGTTTATTTAGGAATAAGGGCCTGGGTGATAAGATTAGAACTACCACCCATTATCATAATGCTATTCTTTTTGTAGTTTGGCTAGCATTTGGCAATTTCTTAAGCTTAAGAATGCAGTTGAGAATCCAAGGTTGTTGAGGAACAACAAATATCTGTAAAACTCCATGCCAAGCTTTTATAGTCAAGCATCGTGCAGGTGCAGCTTAACAAGAACATGTATTATATTCCATAAAAGAAGAATTAGTTCCAAGTTGACCACCAAATAACGCAGTTACTACACTTCACGCAGGATCTGGAGTCTTGGATATCCGGCGCGGGACCAAAAGGCGTGATCTACTTTAGCCTGGGCTCGGTGGCTCGGGGTGACTTCCTGCCAGCCCACTACCGGGACGCCCTTGTCGAGGCCTTCAGTAGACTGCCGCAGTACAGGGTCGTCTGGAAGTATGCCAAGGACGTGGAAGGGGTGTCGGAAAATGTGTTGATTAGAAAGTGGCTCCCCCAGCAGGATGTTCTTGGTAGGTATAGTCGGCCTAGTAAATGATGTCTCGGCACCAAGTATGTTTTGATCAATAATTGGTATCAGTAATATCTAAAACTTGATTTATAGTCGTTTCGAGTGAGATATACAAACATATTCCTACACTTATAAACCCTATTCAACATCTGACAAATATTAATACAGCACAGAGATAGCCAAACGTAATGACAGTTGAGACATGACTTATTAGCGTGACCGACCGTAAACACACAAGTTCACGGACCCACACTCACTTAGCTTATTATGAATTTACTCATCCACACAATAACTCAGTCCCACATTTCTACATATACCTACGCACTCACTAACCTCACCTACCCAACCAAGCATTCAACTCCTCGTCCACACATCCATCTCCTCACCCACACATCTACGCATTCACCTCTTCTCCCAGGCACACGCCTCCTCACCCATCCACCCACTCACCTCATTCACTCCTTCACCCACTCATTTACCTCTTCCTTTACTCTCACAAAAATATCTGGCGAAACTGGGTTCAAATCCTGGTCAGGATATTTCTCTCCCTACCTGTCCGACATTATTGTAAGACATACAACCCTGTAGTTGGAATCATTGAACTGCCCTGTGTTTGTAATGTTGTTGGCGTCATGCATTCAACAGGCCACAGTAAAGTGAAGGTGTTTATCAGCCACGGAGGTCTGCTAAGTGTTCAGGAATCCATCTATCATTCCACTCCACTCCTCGTCCTCCCCATCTTCGCCGACCAACCCAAGAATGCGATCTTCGTTGTCAACTCTGGCATTGGCGAGATGCTGGTTTGGGAGAAATTGACTGTTGAAGCCATAGTTGATGCCCTCACCAAGATCACAACAAACCCTGAGTAAGAATAATGATTGTGTACATCGTTTCTTATTATTGGTATTATTCCAATATAATTTTCAATATCATTGCAAGTGGTGTTGTCAAATCTGGCATTTTTTAACGTCGGTGTGGAAAGAACTCACTGCTGAAATCCTTGTTGATACCCTTACCAAGATCACAACTCACCCACCATAACAATAGTACAACGAATTTTATATTCTATATTATCTATATTATTGCATATATTTGACTATTGTTTATTCAAGTTTAATTCAGAAATTTGATTGTTAAAAGGTTTAGAGCAACCTCGATTTCATGTTTCAATACGCTGGTAACTTACTGTTTTGCATGTTGGCTAATAATAGGCGATTTCATTCAGGATATATAGTCTATATATCTTGATTTAATTAAGCTTAGAAAAAGTATGTCGTAGTTAAGGAACTAGAACTATAACAAACCCACATATTGTCTACCATTTATATTGTATGCTAATAACTCATCTTATCTTTATACAACTTCTGCGGTTCGGTATACTGGTAATAAATTGTTGTTATGACAGATCTGTTGGTGTATCCCAATAGGCTAATACCCTCCATGCATAGGCTGGAAATAATCCTCATGTACAATCGGGCTCAGGAATACTTGAAAACCTCCTAATTATTAATTAATGAAGCCCAATTATAAGATAAATGTGAATAATTTTAGTTTATCAAATTAATTCGTCAGTGTATCATGATTGAGCATCCAAAACTTGTCCATCATCGTTTTCAATAGTGTCAATGACTTCAAACGCAAAACAAAACTTTAAAAACAAACAAGAGAGTATAATGGTTAGTACACTTTCAGATGAAGACAGCCAGTTCCGTTTGATTGAATCTCCAATTCACTCCGCACAGAAATCCCCGATTTAAAGTCGATCATTTTAGAATTTAGCTGCTAAATGATTATGTTAGTAAGATTAGTACTATTTTTAACTATATTTTAGTTTATTCATTTTCTTCCCAAGGTACAAGGAAAATGTGATCCATATGTCAAAGCCGTTGCGGGATCAGCTGACTACACCACAGGAACGGGCAGTGTTCTGGACAGAGTACGTCATCCGTCACCAAGGGGCACCGCAGCTGAGGAGTCCTGCGGCACAACTCTCATGGGTGGAGTTCCTCATGTTGGACGTCTTGGTGGTCTTAGCTGTAGTCTTCTTTATAGCTATTTATGTCTTATATCGGATCATGAGGTTTATTGCAGTCAAGTTCTTTCGTAGTAAAGTAGACAAAAAGAAGGCAGAGTAGATATAGATTCATTAAGTATCTAACGAGCCCTGCAGCGGAATTCTCATGGGGCCAGTTCCGCTTGTTGGACGTCTTGTTTGTCTTATCTGTAGTCTTCATAATTGCTGTCTACGTCTTATATAAGATCATGAAGTGTATTTCAGTCTTTTTATCTGCTAGTATGGACAGATACAAGAAGGAGTAAATAAAATTGATTTCATTAATCAACTGAGGATTATACTGTATAGCCCACCAGTCATCGTTATACTGTATAGCCCACCAGTCATCGTTATACTGTATAGCCCACCAGTCATCGTTATACTTCTTTTTGTTAGATGCTTTTATGTGTTTATTATAGCCTTTTGTACTCTTGTGTCGGCTAATGAGATGCATAATATATATAATATTTAGTGCTACTGTCAGCAATAAAAAACAGAGAAGAAAAATATGAATGCCATCAAGAACGCCTGCAGTGATAGGACCTTTATCAAATTATTTGAGTTTCGAGAGCATTACATCTCTATATTCGAAGTAGGTACTTACTGTGTCTGGTTTGCGACATTTCCTAATCTACAGATATCGTCTGGTGAGTTAAAGCTGAAATTAGGATCCAGAGACTTCACCACTGACCCAATTTTCTCTAGTGTTCTCATCCATTCTCTGGGCACTGGCGACTACAAATAATTTGATTCGCTGGGTATTTATAATGGTGCTGGGAGGACCAGGTCCAGAGAAAATGGAAAGAAACCTTTTGGTCCGAGTGGTGAGGGGTACTCAGCTGTGACCCCTCCAACTCTCAGCCTGAATCTTCTGATGATGATATGATGGTAACGAGTCCGATGAAGAGGAGGATGTATAGTGTTGGTGCTTGTGTTTGCCTTCTCTTCTGGAAGCAGGGTGGTGTGGCTCAGTTGGACTCATCTAGGCGGGATGGAGTTATCCCGCTTAGCGGCCAACACATGGAGATGACGTTTCCCATGAAAGCCTCCAGCTTTAGCCACTCTGTCACCAGCTCCAGATCGGGTTCATTTGGCTGGGTTGTTTCCACTTGCTGAAGGATACGTCCTCTCCCCAACATTGGCACTAGAAGAGGAAGCTATATCAAGCAGGAGAAATACCTCCTAGCCATATCAGAACTTATAGAAGGGTGACCTCCTTGGTGACAGAGCCGACATGTTAGTGAGTGCATCCAACTCTGACACCAGCTTCCTGAACTGGGTAGACATGTGGAGTCAGCTCGCCAGATCCTAGCAAGCTCACTTTAGTTTGTGGTCGTGTTAGTTTACCGCATTTGTGCAATGGAGAGAATATAGTTGAAATTTGATTGTATGCTGAATGAGAGTTTTTCCTCTTCATTCCTCTCATAATAATATTTGATTACACATTCATTATTGTTTTTCTGACCTGTGCAACACCTACAAAGCGTACATGTACATATATACGCTCACACATAAACACACTACTACACTTACATGTGCATTCACATATATCACAGCTACATCATTACCCACCCATAGTGTTGGGGCTTGTACTGAAGGGAGAACAAAGGATATAATAATAAATAGCAGCATGCATCAAGCCGTAGAATAAATAGCAGCATGCATCAAGCCGTAGCATGGTCAGTAGAGCGTTTGGCTGCTGATTGAATGGTCAGCAGTTTGATCCCACTCCGCGCCAGGGTTTGGACAACTAGGTCTAGAAACTTGTGTCAACTGTCCACATTAAGTCCCTTGTTACTTGTAACATTAATTAACCCTCTAACTCCCACAATTCCTGGCTAATCTGAATAAAATAGTCTGCTAACAGCCAGAAGAAACGTAGAAACGCGTCCCCGTCTCTTGAAAGGGTTAATATTTGATGCCGGAGAGATTGACTTCGATCCGTTCCTGTAATGTCAAATATGGCACAGTCACGATCAAAGGTCCAGGCTCACCTTTACAACATCCATTGTTGGTAGTGTAATGGTTTACATGCTTGTGTTCTGGGTGTGGTGTCCCGAGTTCGAATCCCGGGTCGACCATATGCTTTCGTTAGTTTATTCAAGTTCGTTGGGGTTTGTAATTGGTGATTAATGTTAAGAAAGGGGTGTTACTTATATATATTATCCTTTATTTAACCATTGGGATATTAAGGCGGCGTCACACAAGCATCTTAGCGGTGGAAAATCTCGGAGTCACGGTATCGGAGTCAAAATTATGCTGAAGTTTCTCTCCCATAACAATAACACAAATCACTCACAAACATGCGGTACTATAGTCCGTTCATTTTAGGTAGGGCAGAAAGCATAACCTCTAACCTCTGTAACTCAAAAAGGGATAGAACAAATGAGCTGTCAATTTATACACCTATTCCCTAGCCAAGTCTTCCTATTAAGTAGAAATATTAGCTCTACTGTATTACTCTACTGTATTACTCTACTGTATTACTCTACTGTATTACTCTACTGTATTACTCTACTGTATTACTCTACTGTATTACTCTACTGTATTACTCTACTGTATTACTCTACTGTATTACTCTACTGTATTACTCTACTGTATTACTCTACTGTATTACTCTACTGTATTACTCTATTGTATTACTCTACTGTATTACTCTACTGTATTACTCTACTGTATTACTGTAATACTCTACTGTATTACTCTACTGTATTACCCTACTGTATTACTCTACTGTATTACCCTACTGTATTACTCTATTGTATTACTTACTGTATTACTCTACTGTATTACTCTACTGTATTACTCTACTGTATTACTCTACTGTATTACTCTACTGTATTACTCTACTGTATTACTCTACTGTATTACTCTATTGTATTACTCTACTGTATTACTCTACTGTATTACTCTACTGTATTACTCTACTGTATTACTCTACTGTATTACTCTACTGTATTACTCTACTGTATACTCTACTGTATTACTCTACTGTATTACTCTACTGTATTACTCTACTGTATTACTCTACTGTATTACTCTACTGTATTACTCTACTGTATTACTCTACTGTATTACTCTACTGTATTACTCTACTGTATTACTCTACTGTATTACTCTACTGTATTACTCTACTGTATTACTCTACTGTATTACTCTACTGTATTACTCTACTGTATTACTCTACTGTATTACTCTACTGTATTACTCTACTGTATTACTCTACTGTATTACTCTACTGTATTACTCTACTGTATTACTCTACTGTATTACTCTACTGTATTACTCTACTGTATTACTCTACTGTATTACTCTACTGTATTACTCTACTGTATTACTCTACTGTATTACTCTACTGTATTACTCTACTGTATTACTCTACTGTATTACTCTACTGTATTACTCTACTGTATTACTCTACTGTATTATTCTACTGTATTACTCTACTGTATTACTCTACTGTATTACTCTACTGTATTACTCTACTGTATTACTCTACTGTATTACTCTACTGTATTACTCTATTGTATTACTCTACTGTATTACTTTAGTCCTTTTTGAGTTATTATTATGTTACCTCCACCAACCGACTCTACTCCTAAACTCAATTAATGAAATCAACAAATATGAGAGGTTAGGGGTTACGATTTCTGCTCAACCTAGTAGTAGCTGATTTCAGACACCCATTCAATTCGCCGCTAGAACTGGTGTCACACGGGTATCTGTATCAGAGTCTGGTATCCACAATCAATTAGTAATATATGTTGTACTATTTGGGCTATTTATTTGTATTCCAAGTGGTAATTTTGTAGTATTAGGGCTATTTATTTGTATTTCAAGTGGTAATTTTGTAGTATTTGGGGTATTTCTTTGTATTCCAAGTGGTAATTTTGTAGTATTTAGGGCTATTTATTTGTATTCCAAGTGGTAATTTTGTAGTATTTGGGGTATTTCTTTGTGTTTCCAGGTGTTATTTGGGGATATTAGCTCTTAACTCTACAATAACGTCACCGTGGCAGTAGAAAGGGGTAAATAACAATCTTTTACAGAAAGTGTGAATATATATAGAGTAGATTATGTTAATTTGTGTTAGAGACTTATAGAGGTAAAACGGACCTATTGTACGTGATTGTCTTTTGTTATAACCTCCCCCCCCCCCCTCTAATTGTAACAGAAAAATAACACACACAAGACATTATTCGCTTACATTAAGGGGAGATTTCCACTTGAGGGATTTTTTTCTTGACTCCTTTCTCCCTCATGATTAGCCCCATTGCTTTTGCTATTTTAAGACGTTCGCCCCATTAGTTTGGCGATTTTAAGAAATTTTGCCCCATTTCTGTCAATTTTAAGACTTTTCGTTCCATTAAGGTGTCGATCTTTTCCTGGCAAGCGATAGCGAGCCTGCAATTTAAGGGGAACTGGCCTTCGGCCGGGACATTTTTCTACCGAAAAATGTACAAATTTATCTTGAAAGGGGGTCTAGGGGCTGTAATGTTAAGATTGATGGAAGTCTAGTGAACTAACTAAAAACCTCCCCTGATTATATCCCAATTATATCCCAATTATATGCCAATTATATCCCAATTATATGCCAATTATATCCCAATTATATCCCAATTATATCCCAATTATATGCCAATTATATGCCAATTATATCCCAATTATATGCCAATTATATCCCAATTATATCCCAATTATATCCCAATTATATCCCAATTATATGCCAATTATACCCCAATTATATCCCAATTATACCCCAATTATACCCCAATTATATCCCAATTATACCCCAATTATATCCCAATTATATTCCAATTATATCCCAATTATACCCCAATTATATCCCAATTATATTCCAATTATATCCCAATTATATCCCAATTTAAGGTAATAAAAGTCAGTACTACCCACAAGTTCTAATAATTATAATTGTAATTAACACGGCATTATGCGTACTTTTGTGGAGCTATTATTTCGACTTAGTATTATTTGTCACGAATTATCTATAGTCTATTCACTATGGTTAGACTAGAAATCCTGACCACTTTAATTGTGTAACTCAAAAACGAGTAGAGCAAATGTACTGTACATTTTCACACCTACAGTATTCCCTGGATTACTCTTCCTAAGTGATAGAAATGTTATCTCAATTGCTCCTATCATTTTACAGTTATAAGAGGTTAGTAGTTATAATGTCAGACCTAAATATAATGAACAAACTATATTAGCTATTAAATATATTGTTTATTCTAAAATGTGTCCCCCTTGGTGGGTACCAGTTGGTGGTATTTAAAGATTTGGCCCATGGACTGAATCACATATTCTTGCTACAGTCTGGAACACATAGCATTGATAGTAACCTTAGTGCAGAACCCCGCCTGCCAGCTGGACTCTTTAGTGGGGCACATCTGGACACGGCAGAAATCAGAACGGAATAACTGAAATTGAAACTATATATATATATATATATATATATATATATATATATATATATATATATATATATATATATATATATATATATATATATATATATATATATATATATATACCTCACCTACGCAGAGTGGAGCACCTGCCTTTCAAAACACCCCCACCCCTATTCTATCTAACTTTCTAACCTAAGAGTGAACCGACTTTCTCAGTCTTTCTTCTACTCAACAAGTAAGCTTTGGAACTCTCTCCCTCAGTCTGTCTTTCCCATATGGTATGGCTTATACTGCTTTAAGCTACGTGTGTCCAGACATTTTGACTCCAACTTATCTTGAAATTGGCTCTCTATCACTCTTTCAACTTTGGGGGAGACACTTTTTACAGGCTTGTTTGTCTTTTTTCTCCTTCATACACAGGACAAAATATATATACAGTATATACTGAAATAGACCTTTAATTAAATAGTTCATCATCAAGAGCTCTTGTACGTCATTCATAGTATTCTGGCCATCATTAGACGATTTTATATAGCTAAGGAAGGATATGTGGGCATCAAAGAGGTAAAGGCTATCTCAACTATCCCTCTGACTTCCATGTAGCCTGCCAAATCTGATTGAAATTGGCTAATGATAGCCAGAAAATATATAAGAAATGCGTCCTAATCCTCAAGGAGATAAAAACCTTGGTATAAAGGCTTTATGTTAATGTAAATTAGTAATCTATATAACTTTATACGAGAGATATAAGCAAATTCAAGAACGTAACTACCCATAATTTTTTTTTTTTTTTTTAAAGACCTCCGTCTACGTATTGTGAAAAACCTGTTATCCTCCGGCAAATTGTGGGGTTGAGTGAGTGAAGGGGGGGACAGTGAATGAAGGAGGATACATGTTTTTCATAATACGTGTTGCTAGCCCCAAACGCGCGAGCAACTGTATTCAATTGTATTCAAACTTCCCCTGGACAGAAATATTGATTGATGATTCCCCTTTTTTCTGTCCTAACCTAGTCTGCTTCTGCGCTGGTGTGGGTTGTATATAAAGTGCATTCTGTGGCGATTCTTGTACATTATTGTTCACTGCTTGGTTGCATTTGGTGGATCTGGTGAGTCTTCTCTATATAAAAATCAAGAGTGTAAATTACAGTAAGTATGTGTTATCAATGGTTATACTGATCATTATTTGCCTTTTTAGCCTTTTTTTAGATGGATTTATATACTTTTTGTTAGATTTTGATTATGATTGATTAAACAAGTTGGAAGTTATTTCTTGATTGTTTCCTTCTTCAGAGTGGTTGGAGAACTTGATATGGGGCATCGTATTCTTGTGTGGCCTCTACTGGCATTATTAGGTAAGTAACAGAAACAGAATAGGGTTATATTTAAGATGAGTATAAAGTAATCTGTTGTTTTTTGTGTTTATGAATAAGCATTATTGATACGCATTACTAGAATGATTCCTTGTTTGAGATATCACGTTTTAATTGTTTATTGTAGATTTGTATATTATTTATCCAGTAACAAAATGGCAATTTAATCTCATGAATGATTACTTATTCTAGATATTTCCATTCAAGTATTCTCATTCCTTAATTAATGGAGCTCTCAGAATTATTAGGCTAAAAATACCCCATGATTTCGCGAAAGAAGGGAACCAGTTGTGAAAATAATGGTTTCCGTGTTAAAGGGGGAAGGTTATTATTATTATTGTTTTTTGTATTTTTTATTTTGCTGGTTGATTTATAAATGTATATATATATTTGTTATAGTTTTCCTCCCTAAAACTCCTTCAACCTTTAAAAAAAAAAAAAAAAAAAATCTCAAGATCCCCCTTCTAGACCCCCCTTCTAGATCCCCCTTCTAGATCTATTTGTACATTTTCGGTAGAAAAATAACCCGGCCGAAGGCCTCCTCAGTTGCACAAAAACCACCAGTTGTGGAGGAGCATTTTATGAAGGTATCCGCAAAAAGTTGTAAATTAAGTGCTCTACCTCAAATGGTGCTTTTATCTCTCCTACGATACTCGGTTTATTTTCACCTGACGATAAATTGAATCCCTTAGCAGCTAATTTCTGGATATGTATTGGATTAATATGAAACTACTATGTCTCTGCATCATATTGAAACCAAGATTATATAATTAGCACCACATTTAATTATTATGTTCTCTCCACTAACCAACTAAACTCCTAAACTCGATTAATGAAATTAACAAACACATGTGGCAGTCAGGGGATTCGAACCCAGGACGCTCACACCGCAATAACTGAGAATTCTTGATGGGAACTTTGCAATTTACCGTCAGTTGAAAAGATACAGACTATATTAACCCCATCTGTACCGGCGATGTCCTTTTAACTTTAGTCTACTAGCTATTAGATGATTATATTAAGTTTAAAAATGGCCTCCAGCAGTTAACAGGCTTCGAACTATCCCACTTAACCCTTTTACTACCACAGATCATTCTTAAACTGTACAAATTCGCGTAAATATAGCTAGAATAAAAAAAAAAAAAAAAAACATCCTCGGTACAGAAGGGGTTAACTAATTTCTGGCTCTGCCTGATTGGTCTCTCTACCAGTGTATGAGTCAGGCTGTGAACAGAGAGTGAGTGATGAGGGTCCCCACTCTGCCACCAGTAACCAGGTCCAGGGTCTGCCTCACTGGTCTAACACTACCCTGTCTGCCACCAACCAACGACTCTACTATACACGCAGGTACTCTCATAACATTGTCCCATTCTTGCATTTTGGTAGATGTATTACTTATATATTTTACATATTTTATATATATGTATAACTATATGGAGATTAAATCACAAATACTTGTGTTCAAATTATGTAGTAACACTCGCAGGAATAATGAAACAATGGAACACCAAGCTTTCATCTATTCTCTCAAGATATCTTCAGTGTATTACCCTGGAGATGTCTTGAATTAATAGACAAAAGCTTGGTTTTCCATTGTTTCATTACTCATGCGAGTTTTCTACATCTCTCTCTCTCTCTCTCTCTCTCTCTCTCTCTCTCTCTCTCTCTCTCTCTCTCTCTCTCTCTCTCTCTCTCTCTCTCTCTCTCTCTCTCTCCTGTTTATTCTCCCATCCTATTCCTTCGCCTCATTACTTTCACAACCAAAATAACCTCCGTTTTCTACCTACTCGAGGCCTGCGTCTGCGGTGGTGTCCCTGGTGCTGTCTCTCCTGCAGTACTCCCAACACAGAGACGTCCTCATCCTCCACGACCATAACACAATAGGTGAAGGCGTAGGTTTGTACAGTCGCGCTAGTAAGTCATGGCCCAGCTGTCATTACGTTTGGCTTGTTCTGTGCTGTATTGATGCCTGTCAGATGTTCAATAGGGTGGGTAAGTGTAGGAACATGTTTGTATATTTCACTCTATATGAAGAAATGAAGCTTATATATTGCTGATGCCAATTATTGATCAAATCATACTTAGTGCCGAAACATCACTTACTAGCGCGACTGTACGAGCCCTTTTTTTTCTTTCTTTTTCAATAGCTTTTTCTGAAATTTTAAGAGGAACCGGCCCTACCGAAATATTTAAAAATTTATCTTGAGGGGGGGGGGGGTCTAGGGGGAGTGTTTCTAAGTTTGATGGAGGTCTAGCGATGAAACTAAGAAATAAAGGAAAACATTAATTGACAGACCAAAAAAACGTCTCATCTCCCCTTAAAGAAAGGAACATTTCCGTGATAATTACCCCATATACATCATTTTATACCTGTGATGCATAGGCTCGCGGCGGCCATAACTAACCTACTTATTTTCACAACAATAACTGAACCACTTGGTCTAGAGACTTCTAGTCTCCACCCATCGCAAGGTAACAACGAGTACTGCCTCTGGATATATATTTAACCTAGGTTAAGCCATTTTATTTGCACATTTATATGCGTGCTACAATCCAGATAATTCGACAATTAAGATGAAGATTTGGCAATTTACTGTCAGCTGGAAAAAATAAACTATACTGTTAAGGTTAACAGTTGAGGGAAACAGAGCTCGTGTGATAACAGTTTAATATACAAGACTATCTCATTATTCTGTACAAAGATATACCTTCTATACAAAAATGTCATATATATTCCACCTCGACAGACTTGAACACCTTGCTTGAAGGAAATTTTGCGCGATGGACCGACACGACTCTATTCCACCTGCCGCTCCACCCTGGCCAGCTGGGGGTCGTTCTCAAGGCACCCAAGACCACGGGACTCAGATTGGTGGTCGTCCTTGGGTCCAACAACGACACTAGGAGGATTTTTGACATGGTAGGTGGGAAATAGAGATCCGGGGGTAGGAAAGGTCAGTTATCATTTTCTTTGAACCCTATTTTGGTTTAGTGATTATCAAATAACAGGATGAGCTTTTATTATTTATTTTTGTAAAATTTAGATCGAAAGATAAAACTGTATTACTTGACCAGTATTGCCAAATGTTTCTTATGGGTATCCGTTTTCTCCAGCCCTCACTGACTTACAAGAGGTTAAGGCATAAGAATGTTTGCCAGCTGTCATTATGTTTTTTTTGTTTTTTTTTTTTTTTTTTTAAGAGACAATGAATGGAGGAAGGAAAAACACAGATAAAACAAAAAGGTCCATGTGCCTAAAGGCATCCTCCATTCATAAAATGTTTGTAACAACTGGATTTAAACATTTGTTGATTGTAAGTTTGTGGAAAGCAATTCGAGGGAAGTGAATTCCAAAGAGTAGTAGCTCTGGGGATAAATGAATTCTGATAAGCAGAAGTTCTGCATTGTGGAGGAGAAAGTGTAAATTCATGGGCGCTCTCAGCTGCCCCAGTTCTACGGGGAAAGATGTGGAGAGGCGGCACAATTGAAGCAAGTTCCTCGGAACAATTGCTGTGAAAATATCTGTAGAATAATGCAAGGGATGCAACGTTTCTTCGTATGGCTAATGTAGGAAGGTCCTGTGTGATTGCAGGGTTATTGATTAATCTAATAGCTTTATTTTGAATTTTGTCCAACTGCCTCAATGCACCACTCCACTTCCACCCCACAGAGGTGAACAGTAATCCATCTGAGAGCGCACATGACTTTTATATATTACGGCCAACTGCTCGTCAGTGAAGAATTCTCGAACTCTGTACAGGAGTCCCAGTTTTTTAGAGGCATTCTTAGCAATGCTTCTAACATAATGTGTCCAGCTCAAGTTAGTAGTTAATGTTACACCGAGAATGTCAATACTAGGGGAAGTGGGAATATTTACATCATTAAAAAATATATGGGAGTCAGTGAGATTCTGTCGGTTAGAAAATTGAATGTACTTGGTTTTCTGTGCATTAAAGGAAACTAGATTCTCTTGTCCCCATTCATTAATTCTAGTTTGGCTTGCTCTGTCCTGTATTAATGTCTGTCAGATGTTGAATAGTGTGGGTAAGTGTAGGAACATGTTTGTATGTTTCCCTCGATATGAAGAAATGAAGCTTTGATATTGCTGATCCCAATTATTGATACAAATATACTTGGTGCCGAAACATCACTTACTAGCGTGATTGTACTTGCCAGGTGAGTGCTGGGAACCTAGAATCCGGGAAGGTGAGGTGGATGGTGGTGGGAGAGGAGCCGGGACTTGGTCTGACTCTACCCCGTGTGCTTAGGGAAGGGACATTGGTGAGTAGTACAGTATAGTAAGAGTAGTAGAAATAGTCATAGTAGTTGTTATAGTAATGGAAGGGGTGGTAGTAGCAGTAGTTGACGTTCTCTCTCTCTCTCTCTCTCTCTCTCTCTCTCTCTCTCTCTCTCTCTCTCTCTCTCTCTCTCTCTCTCTCTCTCTCTCTCTCTCTCTCTCTCTCTCTCTCTCTCTCTCTCTCTCTCTCTCTCTCTCTCTCTCTCTCTCTCTCTCTCTATCATCATCATCATCAACAACATCAGACCAATGGGGATAAACATGAGGGAGAAGGGGGTCCAGAAAAAAGGACCTACCTCCCCTTAAATAAATTATACCTAAACCCGGTCATGTCTTTCTTCCAGGTGACCTTGGCGGAGAGGGTTTCGAACGAGCGCTACCAGATATTAGTGTCCTACGTCGACCAACACAGCCAAGTCAGGTACAGGCCAGCTAGGGAATAGGTGTGGAAATGTCTATCTATCTATCTATCTATCTATATATCTATATAAGGAAATGTACAGGGTTAAAACAAAAATAATTAAATAAGATAAAATAGGACAGCCTTAAAAAAAATAAAAATAAATCAAGTTCTACCTTAGACATTTCCCTTCGTCAGATTTGGAGAAGCTGGGTGGTGGGTAGGAGGCACAGAAGGCACCCTCACGCTTCGCTACCCACCGTTCCCAGATTCCAGACAACAGTACAGGTGAGTGAATGACCTAGCCTGGTACACAGGGGCTACTACTTATAATACACATTATAGTCTGTTTCTTGTTCTTCCAGCTATGATACATTGCCATCTCGCCATCCTCATTAATCGGTTATTACAAAAGTTTTGTAGTGAAATAGGTTGCTAATTATGAAAACTTGGTGATTATTAATTACTAGTATTATTATTCCTTTTCTTTGGCAGGGGGAGGGGGGGGGGGAGACAAAACAAAACAACTATGGAAACCCGTCATCTGAAATGTATAATTTACGAAGATAAACTGGTGATTTATGGAGCAGCTGATGACTGTAAACCGTGGCCAATTTAGCATTACCGACGGCAGGGAGAAAATAACGTTCTAGGGTAAGGTGTTTCATGATTTTTGTCTTCTGCTGTACAGGGATTTCCAAGGGCGCCACCTGATCGCCTCTGCCCTGGACAACTGGCCCTTCTTCGGGATGGGGCGACGGGGGGAGGGGGAGAAGGAGGTGTTTGGGGAGAAAGGCCTGGACATCAGTATCTTGAACACTCTTGGAGACTACTTGAACTTTACGTGAGTCCTCCCTTCAATCTCTCTCTCTCTCTCTCTCTCTCTCTCTCTCTCTCTCTCTCTCTCTCTCTCTCGTGCATAAGAGTTTAGTTTTGAAGATTTATAGTTTCAAGTTATAATTATGTAAGGAACGTTTTTTAATAACCAATTTATTTATTTATTTATTTATTTTTTAGATTATTTGAAATATTGTATTATGCACATTATATAACCTTTCGATATTGAATGTTAAATCAGTATGGCTTTCTACTATTTGGTCGCATTTATGTTCTAATAAAGTGTATCAGAGATGTTACAGCTATGTCTTATTATATACTACACATTTTACAGTGTATGTGCCATCACTTTAGTTGGTACACTAAAATATATATACTGTAAAGTATCAAGGGTATAATAGTATATTAAAATGACTAGGTATATTGGTTTTGCCTTTCAAGCTTTACAGTAGATGGGTGTATTACTGCCAATAAGCCTCTATAAGCCTCTATAAGGTTATATTTCTATGGACACTTGAATTACCTTCTTTTTACCATATATATAACCATATATTTTGACAGTGTACCGTAACCCCCCCCCCCCACCCCACCCCAGGTACAGTGTCAAGGAACCAGAGGACGGCCAGTGGGGGGCGGTGCTCCATGATGGTACAGTGACAGGCATACTGGGAGAGGTAGCACACAGAAGGGCACACGTCGCCATCAACGAGTTTACCATTACAAGTAGGTTCAGTCACAATCAACAGTTCGCAGGAAACTTGCTAATAAATGGTATAAGTTCAAGTTGCTATCACTTTTTTTTTTACAATCCTTATGTGTTTCTAAATGCCTGTGACTATAGTCCGTTCATTCTAGGTTGGTCATAAATCGTAACCTCTAACCTCTGTAACTCAAAAAGGGCTAGAGCAAATTAGTTGTCAATTTCCACACCTATTCCCTAGCCAAGTTTTCCTATTTGGTAGAAATATTTGATCGATTGCTCTAGTCTTTTTTGAGTTACAGAGGTTAGAGGTTACGATTTCTGCCCAACCTAGAATGAACAGACTTTAGTACCATTTGTTTCATGGCGTACAAATGTCCGCTTAATGTCCCTCTCTCTTGATTTCACATAAATTGTCAAGATCTTAGACGAACTATTGAAATGCTGGTGGGTAACGCGGCAGTGCTAGCTGGTGATCCAGTGTCTGGGGTTTAGTTCATGATTCTTAGCAAGCTTGGAGCACAGCAATGGGATTTCTTGTGAGTCGTCTTGTCAGTTCTGTTGGTGTCTTGATATTATGCATTCAGAGCGAGAAGTGTATCTGCATACAGGGGGAGCAGGCAGCTTGTCGAATAGATGTGCATAACGGCCAAGGATCGATAGGTATTTCTTCCATATCTGCTCTACCTATCATAAGGGCTAAAATTATATAACCCTCCCCTAAATGCATAACAGATAGTAATACCCTAGCTGCCCTCATTACTAACCAAGACCTGACTCATCATCCTAGCAGATATTATTCCTTCCCTGTTGTAATAGGTAATTTAGACCCACCCCCATCCGAGGATCCCCGTGAGGTTGTGGTGGACCTCACATACCCCAACTTCCTGGAATCCGCAACCATAATCTCAAATGAACTTACCAACCCAGGGAGAAGAATAGTGCCCTGGCTGTATTCTATTATGAGGAAAGGTGGTGACTTGAATGCAGTGGCAATTTAAGTATTATTGATTTATCCCAAGTTATTATACCTATCCTGGTCTTATTGTCAGCATACACCTGGCCCCACTCTAAATAACTAACCTAGACCTCACAGGCTCACACCTCACCCTAATATCTAATCTAGAATAAATATGCCTGTTCGGCTAACACAACTCAGCCCACCGCTTCCCCCAGACTCCCGCGAGAGTGTGGTGGACTTCACGTTCCCTTACTTCATGGACACAACCACCATAACCTCCAAGGCGCCCGGGGAGAGGAACCGATCTCTGGCTGTCTTCTATCCCTTCCCATCATTTGTAAGCAATATTGTAATTTTTTACTTTATTATTATACTTATTATTTCAACCATGTATCTTCCTGTCTTCTTGTCAACAGGACATGTACAACAAATGTGTGAGTGGAGTTAGAGAAAGCTTGGTGATTATTTATATTTGATGTACATACTATATAACAATAATTAACTATTGATAAGAACATGATAACCAATATCTAAGCCCCACTTTCAAAGTGTGTTTCTACACAGAGTTATAATACTGGATTTGAAAAGATATGCTCGAAAACAATCAATAAAGCTATCAAAACATTTTGTACACCTTATCTAAATTTGTCATATTGTTATTTTCTTTTCAGTTGTGGCTCACCTTGATAATTATAACACTGTTTATGGGACCTCTGGGATATCTGGTCAGCCGAAGAGAGCTCAGTATGACCCAGAATGATAATAATATACCATCAGTGAAAGAGGTCAATATAAGAGGGGTGGAGTTCTTTTGCTTCAACATGTATCGCACGGTGGTCATCCAGGGTAATTTCATACCCACCCGAGCCTGGCCACTCAGAATCCTGCTTTTCTCCTGGTACGCCTTCTGCATCATTGTCTTCGGTAAGTAAATGACAAGTTTTTACCTACAGTGCATAAGCAAGCAGATAATATTTCTTGTTTTTGTTCTCAAGTAAATCTTCACTCACCTTTGTACGGAGAGAGTAAAGCCATTACTCACCAAAGTGACCCTTCCAGTCCAGTCTGTTGAAAGACTCGTAGAATATTTCTCCAGGGTAACAACGTGTAGGTGACCTGAAGAATGATATTTTGTGGTGCTCCAATGGGAGGGTGATACACAAGAGAATGATGTGGTACAGTGAAAAGTAGAGTCAAGAACAAGGATACCAACTACACCTCCAGGGCAGAGGGAGACTAAGGATACCTTCTGAAAGATGGTGTCTACAAAAGGAGCACCGAAATAAACTGAGGAATCAACGAACATGGAAGCAGGCCCCCTAACGTACAGCTACTGACAAATGTTTGTGAGCTCTTGCTATTTTTGTTTCTAGTACATCCAATTAGATTGATGGTCAGATCAAATCAGCTATATATTAATGTATCCTTAATATGCATTGATTAATATATAGCTGATTTGATCTGATCAACAATCAAAATGGAACATAATTTTGTCAGTAGCTCTGTAACTCCAAAGATCAGTGCCACCAGACAATTTCTGGCCCCAAAATGATCGCATCAAAGTTGAAAACATTGGCAGAAAGGTAAAAAGATATACCAAGGAAGACGAAACTTAGCAACATGAGGCAAGCGAAATCTCTGTCTGGGTTCAGTAAAGATCTGTAATTTATTCCTTCTTATACGTCGTAAGATTGTCAGATCTATATGTTTCTCTCTGGAATATACATCATTTTTCATCAAGGCAGTTAGCGAGACATTGAATACCTGTACATTTTGCAGCTGTATACTCCGGGACGCTGACAGCCTACCTGACCAAGCCATCCTACGACAAGCCCATAGACACCCTGGAGGACTTGTTGGCGGCCGGGGAGCGGGGGGTTGTCCCCTCCATCAGTATCGGCACCAGTACCCTCATGGTTCTTAAGGTACACTCTTAACACACCAGCTTATCTATCTATCTATCTATCTATTGCCTGACACCGTGATTCCCGAAGGCGATATTGGAGATTTAGAAAGGCTATTTGATATATACACAATGTGTGTGTGCTTATGTGTGCTAATATACAGGTCTTCTTACTTCCTGACAACACTCGTATCCAAAAATATTTGTTTTGGTGTAGTCCGTTGGTCAAGAGCTCCTTTAATATAGTCCTTCTTCTTGAGGATATCCTGTGACATATTGGTTAGTGCGCTCATTTTCTAATTGAGATGACCAGGGTTCCATATATAGGATGGATGAGATGGATGGACAAGTCTCCTAACAGCCAATTTTCACCTTGCAGTTAAACAGAACCTTGAGTTAGCAGATTTTTGTGACATCTCATCTGGGAAGGTAAACCATGGTAACTTGAATATTGTAGAGTAGCCCCTGTGTGCCAGGCTGGATAATGGAATCCACCACAAGCTCCAAAGGCAAACATATGAGGTGAGATTTGCAACAAAGAGATGCCTAACGTAAGCCCCTTAACTCTATCTCCTTTTGTGAAGTCGTTTACTCAGTTTATTTTTCCCGTCCACAGAATGCACAGTCAGGGATCTACAAGAGCATCTACAACTCTCTGGACCCTTCTCGGAGCTTCACCTCCGATGGCATGGCCGGGGTACAAAGGGTAATGTACAGTTGCCTATATGGTGTTCTTTACCTTTGGGGTTTTTTTTTTTTTTTTTTGTAATTTCATGGAAGTATACTTAGTTACATTGAATGGAAGCCTTACAAACCTTGAACCACCAGCTGCTATCCCCGTTACCTTGTCATACTAACAGGTACGACCAGGGGATTTCTTACTTCTGACATTGAGTCTATTTATAGAGTGTAATCAGTATGTTCTCTAGAAGATATTATAAATCATTATTAAACTTTCTCACAATGCCCACGCACATCAAATTGACATGCAAGTTTACTTCCAAAGCTCAATGACGCAAAAGATTCAGCATGCAATATAGTGATGTGAAGAATTGGTCTATTAACCCCTCAGGCTCCGATGATGCGTTTCATTTATATTTTCTGGCTATTATTTGAGGATTTTATTCAGATTTGGAAGGGTATATGGAAATCAGAGGGTTAATAGAGATAGTCTTTACCCTTTCAAACCCCTCAGAACCTTCCTAAGCTGTATAAAAGCGTCTAATTATAGCCAGAACAAACTGTCAAACTGCGTCAAGAGCCTGAAGGGGTTCAAAATGCGTCAAGAGCCTGAAGGGGTTCAAAATGCGTCAAGAGCCTGAAGGGGTTCAAAATGCGTCAAGAGCCTGAAGGGGTTAATATACATACGTCAAGAGCCTGAAGGGGTTAATATACATACGTCAAGAGCCTGAAGGGGTTAATATACATACGTCAAGAGCCTGAAGGGGTTCAAAATGCGTCAAGAGCCTGAAGGGGTTCAAAATGCGTCAAGAGCCTGAAGGGGTTCAAAATGCGTCAAGAGCCTGAAGGGGTTCAAAATGCGTCAAGAGCCTGAAGGGGTTCAAAATGCGTCAAGAGCCTGAAGGGGTTCAAAATGCGTCAAGAGCCTGAAGGGGTTCAATGAGAGGGAAAATAGTATACTTATAATAATATGAATGCATACAGAGCATGGGGATAACTTGATACCCCATGAATATCAACACCATAGGAGGAGGAACACTTTATTGACAACGTTTCGCAGATAGCTTCTTCAAGTCACTGATACCCCATGCCTGTCGGTGAATGAGATAGCTTCTTCAAGTCACTGATACCCCATGCCTGTCGGTGAATGAGATAGCTTCTTCAAGTCACTGATACCCCATGCCTGTCGGTGAATGAGATAGAAATAAATGCAATCATTAACCCGTGCTGTACCACCGGCGACGTATTATTTATTTGATTTCGGGTACATTTAGACGATTTTATGAAGCTTAAGAAGGATATATGGTAGCTAAAAGGATTAATTGAGATAATATGTGGCCTTTTTATGGGTAGACTCCCTTCCTAAGCTGAATAATATCGTCTAATAATCGCCAGAATATAATAAAAAGGACGTCGCCGTTACAGTATGGGTTAACTAAAGGTCTGGGGAAAAAGTGGAGTCCAGATACTGCTGAATTTATGGCTCTTGACACAGCTAGACGGTAGTACTTCTATGCTACCTACAGTCATTTAGTAAATCATAATTTGATGAAGCATTTTAAGGGGGTAGTAGTCGCTTTTCCTGGACCCCCATCTCCCTCATGTTTAGCATATTAGTTTTGAGATTTTAAGACGTTCGGCCCATTAGTTTGGCGATTTTAACACCTTTCACCCTATTTTGTTGTCAATTTTAAGACCTTTCGTGCCATTTAGGTGTCGATTTTTTCCTGGCGAGCGATAGTAAGCCTGACATTTTAAGAGGAACCAGCCTTTGGCCGGGACATTTTTCTACCGAAAAATTTACAAATTTATCTTGAAGGAGGTCTATGGGGTGCTTTTTTTAAGCTTGATGAAGGTCTGGCGAGGAAACTAAAAAATAAATTAATAACTGAATACAGACCAAAAACACAGCCACTATCCCCTTAACCCATTGGTCATTGGTCCACAGGTGCTTGAGAAGAACACCGCCCATTTGACTGGCCGGGTGGTCTCTGAGGTGTACGCCAATCTTAACGGCCGGAACAACTACCACCTGGCCCGGGACTCCTTCATGCCGCAGCAGTACGGGATCGCCTGCCACATGGGGTCACCATACATACCTATCTTCAACATAATGTAATTTTAGAGCCTTGATTACCAGAGATCTTTCCAAAACAAAGGGCGAGAGTGGGATAGACTCTATGTCATGCTTTGGACAGTCAAATTTTATATAAATTTAGTTGAGGTTGGGGATTAACACTGGTAGAAGTATCAGAATTATTCTTGATAATTCTCCTGTGGTTTAAAGACAGTGTGATAGCCCATATGGGTTCGATCTTATTTCATCCAAGCTAATATATACTGTATATGTAAATACAGTTCCCCTTCATATTACAAGTGATAACCATGTAGTATAAATACTTCCAGTGTATGATAATTTATAATTTTATTCTGTACTTCAGAGGAAATCTAACACAAGCTGGTGTCTGTGACCCACCTTAATGTTTCAGGCTGGGTGGGATGATAGAGGCGGGGTTGGTGAATAAGTGGTTCCGGGACGAGATGGACACAATGAGGCGAGGACAGGATCAGCAGATGACGAGTGTTGTTGGGGCCGAAAGTGAGGTCGAACAAGGTGGTGGCGGCAGTGGGGTGGTTGTAAGGACTCTCAAACTAGACCATTTACAGGTACACTCGGATACCATAGTCGCCAGCCCACTCATAAGCATTCGTGGACCCCTATGTTTTTGTTATGCAATTCTAACTATCTGGATTGAATTTTGCATGAAACTTGCTTTTCAACATATACTATATATAGTTTTGTAGTTGATGTATAGCAAAATATGTTCATATATTCGTTTCCAGAGATATACTTCCATAATTAGGAATAGGTTAAGTCCACAAAGTTTTGTTCTCATATTATTTTAAGACATTCACACTGGAATAAAACAAAGATGTCGCCGGTATTGAATGGGTTAACTACATATTGAGCGGGTTAACTACATATTGAGGGGGTTAACTACATATTGAGTGGGTTAACTACATATTGAGTGGGTTAACTACATATTGAGCGGGTTAACTACATATTGAGGGGGTTAACTATTGAGTGGGTTAACTACATATTGAGTGGGTTAACTACATATTGAGGGGGTTAACTACATATTGAGTGGGTTAACTACATATTGAGTGGGTTAACTACATATTGAGTGGGTTAACTACATATTGAGTGGGTTAACTACATATTGAGCGGGTTAACTACATATTGAGTAGGTTAACTACATATTGAGTGGGTTAACTACATATTGAGTGGGTTAACTACATATTGGGCTTGACGATACTTATGGGACGAATATAACATATGTGTCTCATTTCAGGGCGCCTTCTACATCCTGGTGGGCGGGGCTGGAGGAGCTGCGGCAGTGCTTGTTATGGAGACACTCGCTCAGTATATTAAACGATAATACTATACTCACCTGCCCTGAACCATCCTACTACTTAGACACACATACACACACATCGAACTCACACACACACACACACACACGCACTCACTCACTCACTCAAGTGTTTGTTATGGAGACACTCGCTCAGGACACTCAACGATAATCAGTCTCACCTGTCCTGAACCAGCCTACTACTTACACACACACACACACACACACAATCAAGGATATAGGAAATTATTTATTATTATCGGATATACTGATAATGGCTAACCGTTCTGTCTTTATAAGTAGATTGGTTTATTGCATTATACCTACCAATATACCTTCATATGGGCCTATTATTGTGGACACTTTGAGTACCTTATGCATACCTTCTCCAAGCCCCTAGTTTATGAACGTGCATATTGTCACACTCTTGCTAGTAACCTATTCGCTGTAAGTAGGCGAGAAAGCATGACCTCTATCCTCTGTAACTCAAAAAGGGCTGGAGCAAATTGGCTGTAAATTTCCACATCTATTCCTTGACTGACTCTTCCCAAATGGTATAAATATTAGCTCGATTACTCTAGTCATTTTGTAGTTACAGAGGTTAGAGGTCATGATTGCTCGCCTACTTACAGCGAATAGACTATAGTAAGCCACCATAATCACACCCCTACTGAAGTAACCTATATAGTCACACCATTACTATAGTCTATTTGCTGTAAGTAGGCGAGAAATCATGACCTCTAACCTCTGTAACTAAAGAACGACTAGAGTAATCGAGCTAATTTGTCTACCATTTAGGAAGAATCAGCTAGGGAATATGTGTGGGAATTTACAGCCGATTTGCTCTAGCCCTTTTTGAGTTACAGAGGATAGAGTTCATGATTTCTCGCCTACTTACAGCGAATAGACTATAGCATACATGAGATAGGCGTAGACTTATTATATTAACCATCTCAAGTAATTATAAAGAAACGGGTGACTGTTGATCATACATTTTATCGGAAAGTCGCTAAAATAAACAATGAATGTTATTTGTTACGATTAATTCCTTTACATTTAATAATATGCAACGTGTAACAATATTATGCAAAGCGACCCCTTTGCAAATCGCCAATAATGTTGCTCCTGTGACTAAGGAATATATTATGTTTTTTTTTTTGTATTAATGATGATCCGATTGTATACAAGCTCCCACAAGAAAGTTATTAGTATTATTAACTGACCCAGCCATGCATGGAAGAACACAAAGGCAAATTAGTTAATGTAACGTAAGAGTAAATTTAACGCAGAAACAAAAAAATAAAAAATAATACACATATGGTAGAAAACGAGGACGATATAAAAAGTAACACCCCGTTCTTAAGGGGAGATATCCACTTGAGGGATTTTTTTCTGGACCCCTTTCTCCCTCATGTTTAGCCCCATTGCTTGTGAGATTTAAAGACGCTTGCCCCATTAGTTTGGCGATTTTAAGAACCCTCGCCCCATGTCTATCAATTTGAAGACCATTCGTGCCATTTAGGTGTCGATTTTTTCCTGGCGAGCGATAGCGAGCCTGTAATTTAAGGGGAACCGGCCTTCGGCCGGGACATTTTTCTACCGAAAAATGTACAAATTTATCTTGAAAGGTGGTCAAGAGGGAGTAATTTTAAGCTTGATGGAAGTCTAGGGAATCAACTAAAAACCTCCCCTTAACATTAATCATCAATTACAAACCCCAATGTACTTGAATAAACTAATAAAAGCATATGCTCCTCCTGGGATTCGAACTCGAGACATACTGTATATTGTGTGTTTATACTGTATATAGTGGCCAGATTAATATATAAGTAATGCCCCATCGTACTGAAAGTAATATAAAACGCTATAGGCTATACCAATTAAGCCTTTTAGTTAACATACTGTATATCCTTCCTAAGTTTCATAAAATTGTCTAAAGGTAACGGAAGTCAAATAAAAAGTGTAAGCAAAGGGTTCAGCTTTATCAGATGAAGAAGTGACGGTGCTGACGTCGGATTGGAAAAGTTTACAAAAGTATCATGTAAACACATTATAGGTTCAGAAATTAAAGCTCATGATTAAAGAGAGAGAGAGAGAGAGGGTGCTGCAGTCAATATTGGTTGGAATCATGCCAAACCCAAATTTTTCTTGACTTTTCAACCTTTAACATTCTCTCTCTCTCTCTCTCATATTATATATAATCGTAAAATAATTATAGTAAGAAATCCCATACCAACTTACGACAGCAACATAAACAATATATATTACTATTAGTAGTAGTAGTAGTAGTAGTAATAGTCGTATTGTTATTCTATTAGTTGTAATAGTATTTATATATGCCTTAGGATAGTTGTTTTCGTTTGTGGAACACCTTCATGTATGGGAATATAGATCTTGGAATTACTATTATTATTATTATTATTATTATTATTATTGGGAAGCCATGAAAAGAGTGAAGTTGGGGAAAGCACCAGGAACAGATGGAGTGTGTGGGGAAATGTTGAGGTATGGTGGTGAGATAGTGATAGAATGGGTATGGAAAATGTGCAAACTAGCATGGGAGAAGGGGAGTGCACCCGATGACTGGAAGACTGGCATAATAGTCCCCCTATATAAGGGCAAAGGGGAAAGAGGAGTGTGTGGTAACCACCGAGGAATATGTCTTCTAAGTGTAGTAGGGAAGGTATACAGTAGGGTAGTGATTGAGAGAGTGAGAGTGAGAACGGAGAAATGGATAGGCGACGAGCAGGGAGGTTTTAGGAAGGGAAGAGGATGTGTAGATCAGATTTTTACCCTGAATTGTGTTGTGGAGAAGTATCTGGAGAAGAAACAAAAGGTGTATGTTGCCTTTATGGACTTGGAGAAGGCCTATGACAGAGTGGATAGAGAAGGTTTGTGGAAAGTACTTAGAATATACGGAGTAGAGGGCAAGTTGCTGAAAGCAGTGAAGAGCATGTATGAGGGTGCAAAGGCGGCAGTACGTATGGAGAGTGAGCAGAGCGAGTTCTTTGACCTGAATGTTGGTTTGAAACAGGGGTGTGTGATGTCCCCGTGGTTGTTTACTGTATATATGGATGGAGTTATGAAAGAAATACTATCAAGAGCAGTGGATGTTGGTGTATCGCTGAAAAGGGAGGGAATTGAGTGGAAGCTACCTATACTGCTGTTTGCGGATGATACAGTTCTGATGAGTGATAATGAATGGGAGTTGCAGGGTCTGGTAAATGAGTTTGGAACAGTGTGCGAAAAACGGAATTTGAAGGTAAATACGGGGAAGAGCAAGGTTATGGTCTTCGAAAGGGGTGAAGTCACAGAGTGTGAGGTGAAGCTGAACGGTCAGGCTATGGAGATCGTCAACTCTTTTAAGTATCTGGGCAGTGTGTTGAGTAAAGATGGGACTATGGATGAAGAGGTGCGGGAGAGGGTACAACAGGGGAAGAGGGTTGTAGGAACGCTAAAAGCAGTAACAAGAAATAGGGTGGTCAGTATGGAAGTGAAGAAGTCCTTGCATGACAGTGTGGTAATCCCGACACTGACTTACGGAAGCGAAGCATGGACGTTGGTTGAGAGACTCAGACCAAGAGTGAGAGCAGTGGAAATGAATTACTTAAGGAGTGCGTGCAGAGTTACATGGAGGGATAGACAGACTAATGAGGAAGTAAGAAGGAGGTGTGGTGTGGAGGTAGATGTGCTGGAAAGTGTGAAAAGGAACAACTTGAGATGGTTCGGCCATATGGAACGTATGGAAAGCGAGAGAATGACTAAGAGGGTGTACGAGAGCGAGGTGGAGGGACAGAGGGGGAGAGGTAGACCGAATATGAGGTGGAAGGATGGAGTGAGGAACTACATGAACGAAGGCGGTGCTGGTTGGGGGGAGGGGCGTCGACTGACTGGGGACAGAGGTGCATGGGGGCGGTTCGTTCGTGGCCACCCCTTCGGGGATCACGGCATCAGGCAATAGATAGATAGATAGATAGATTATTATTATTATTAGCAGTAGTAGTAATAGTAGTAGTAGTAATAGTAGTAGTATTGTTGTTGTTTTTGTTGTCGTTGGTATTGTTGTTGTTAAACTTTCAGATATCTACAGTATATGCCAGAGGAAGTAAAGTTGACCTTAAGCACGATGACGCCTTCTTATCTTTGATTCTTGCCAGTGATATTAATAAAACTAGATAATATTAGACGATTTTATGTAGCTTAAGGGGAGATTTCCATTTGAGGGATTTTTTTCTTGACTCCTTTCTCCCTCATGTTTAGCCTCATTGTTTTTCTAATTTTAAGACGCTTGCCCCATTAATATGACGATTTCTAGAACCCTCGCCCCATTTAAGTCAATTTTAAGACCATTCGTGCCATTTAGGTGTCGATTTTTTCCTGGCGAGCGACAGCGAGCCTGTAATTTAAGGGGAACCGGCCTACGGCCGGAACATTTTCTACCGAAAAATGTACAAATTTATCTTGAAAGGGGGTCTAGGGGGAGTAATTTTAAGATTGATGGAAGTCTAGGGAACCAACTAAAAACCTCCCCTTAAGAAAACGTTATTTTATTTATTTATTTATTTATTTATTTATTTATTTTCTATTATTACCGGTATATATAATGGTTTTAGTTTGCTCCCTATCAAGCATATACATAAAACACCCCTTACACCTCCCTTCAAGATAAATTTGTACATTTTTCAGTAGAAATATGTCCCGGCCAAAGGCCGGTTCCTCTTCAATTAAGTTACACAATCGCTATCGCTAGCTCAGAAAATATTTGATACCTGAATGGGGTGAAGCTTCGTATGATCGCTAAAGTATTGGGGTGAAGATCTTAAAGCGTCCAAATTAATGAAGCGAAACATGGGAAGTGCAAAAATCCCTTCCTCGGACCAGATAGCGTTAACCTTCCAATGCATATATACTGGTAGTTTCCGGTGGTGGTCCAGTACATCCCCTTCCACCACCGTACTGGGAGGCTGACTGGTGCTCTGTCCTATACCCGGTTCCAAGTAAGTTTTTTTTTTTTTTTGGTCTATTAATTCATTTATTTCTTTATTTTATTTGTTTTCTCGGTAGACTTCCATCAAGCTTAGAAAAACACCCCCTAGACCCTCTTTCAAGATAAATTGTACATGTTTCGGTAGAAAAATTTACCGGCCGAAGGCCGGTTCCTCTTAAAATTTCAGGCTCGCTATCGCTCGCCAGGAAATAATCGACACCTAAATGGCACGAAAGGTCTTAATATTGGCAAAGAAATCGGGCAAAAAGGTCTGAAAATCGCCAAACTAATGGGGCGAATGCCTTGAAATCTCATAACGAATAGGGCTAAACATGAGGGAGGAGGAGGACTCGAAAAACCAACTGCCTCCCCTTAATTAAGTAGACCAAAACTCTTCATCATTGACCCCTATACCTCACAAACGTACACATTAATCAAGCTCCTACAATTACAGTAATCAAGCTCCTACAATTACAGTAATCAAGCTCCTACAATTACAGTAATCAAGCTCCTACAATTACAGTAATCAAGCTCCTACAATTACAGTAATCAAGCTCCTACAATTACAGTAATCAAGCTCCTACAATTACAGTAATCAAGCTCCTACAATTACAGTAATCAAGCTCCTACAATTACAGTAATCAAGCTCCTACAATTACAGTAATCAAACTCCCACAATTACAGTAATCAAGCTCCTACAATTACAGTAATCAAGCTCCTACAATTACAGTAATCAAACTCCCACAATTACAGTAATCAAGCTCCTACAATTACAGTAATCAAGCTCCTACAATTACAGTAATCAAGCTCCTACAATTACAGTAATCAAGCTCCTACAATTACAGTAATCAAGCTCCTACAATTACAGTAATCAAGCTCCTACAATTACAGTAATCAAGCTCCTACAATTACAGTAATCAAGCTCCTACAATTACAGTAATCAAGCTCCTACAATTACAGTAATCAAGCTCCTACAATTACAGTAATCAAGCTCCTACAATTACAGTAATCAAGCTCCTACAATTACAGTAATCAAGCTCCTACAATTACAGTAATCAAGCTCCTACAATTACAGTAATCAAACTCCCACAATTACAGTAATCAAACTCCCACAATTACAGTAATCAAGCTCCTACAATTACAGTAATCAAACTCCCACAATTACAGTAATCAAACTCCCACAATTACAGGCTCGCTTTCGCTCGCCAGGGAAAAGTCGACACCAAAATGGTATGAAATGTCCTAATTTTGACCCAACAAAAAATGGGGGTGAAAGGTCTTAAAATCGCCAAACTAATGGGTCGAACTTTTTAAAGATCTGAAAACTAATGGGAATAAACATGAGGGAGAAGGCGGGAGGGAGGGGGGGGGGGGTGCAGAAAAACGGTCCGTCTCCCCTTGGTGCTCTTTCCTATACTCTGTTCCTAGTAACTTGTTGTATATTTATACTTGATATTGACAGATAACTTGAATTTAAAGGCGATAATAGGGTTGGGTGGTGGCTGATAACTACCGTGTTTGATGGAGGAGCAATAATGGTTTGGTGGCTCTCACAGGTAAGCCACGGTAGACTCGTCCGTTTCTTAGTCATTAATGTGTGACTTTAACTTCATGACACAGGGACAAGTGGCTTATTTCTACACTTTTGGTAATGCACTATATTGACGAAAATTAGGGCACGGTGTGAAAAAAGCCGTGTCAAAATATCATACTGATCCAACTGTTTGTTAATACGTTATTCCCGGAAAACGATGTAACACGGCCTCTGAAACCCATGTAGGTCATCATTATGAGGAAATACATTGGAAAATACCATTTTCAACATGCAACATATCTATATGGTTGAGATGTGGAATATTTCTTAGATCATATTTTAGGCTTTGAATACTTTTTTTTTTTTTTTTTCATTTCCCAAAGTTATGCCCTTTCCTCATGGGACACCCTGTATATGCTCTTATCAATTATACCCTTATTGTACGACTGTGTATATATGAGGTACTTGACATTAATTATTATCCTTAGTGACATTTCTAGCTTCTTATCTCTCTCTCTCTCTCTCTCTCTCTCTCTCTCTCTCTCTCTCTCTCTCTCTCTCTCTCTCTCTCTCTCTCTCTCTCTCTCATATGACATTGGTATACCATTTGGCAATATGCAATATATTTTGTTAAGTAATAATGGGTAAAATCACATTAAATTGAGGAAAATTGCGATTGAGTTAACATATCAAAATTATGTATTCATTAGTATATATATATTATATATATATATATTATATATATTATATATATATATATATATATATATATATATATATATATATATATATATATATATATATACCGTGTATATACCGTACTGTATATATATACACTAATGAATACATAATGTTTACACATATATACATAGATGTGTGTGAATTTGTATTTTGTTTTTGTGTGTTCATTGTTTACTGTTGTGTTGTCCCTATTCTGGCTGGCTTGAGTCGGCAACCCCCCCCCCCCCAAAAAAAAAAAAACACACAAATAGAGAAAGTGGGGATTGGGCCTGATTGTATAGAATAGAATATATAATATAATATATCTCCGCCGCAATGTTGCATCTCTCTCGCTATTCTATCGCTACTATAATAATCAATGTTCCTCAGAGCTCTCCCAGTGTATACCACCTCCTCTACGTAGGGCACGTGGTACCCGTCTTGCAACACAATCCCACCCCTACTCTGTGCAACTCTCCAACCCAAAAGTTAAACGTTACTCTCAGACTTTCTTCTATTCAACAGCTGAGTTATGGAACTCTCTCCCAGAATCAGTTTTCCCTCTTCCTATGAATTAAATTGCTTCAAACTCCGTGTGTCCAGGCATTTTGGCTCGAACGTCCCTTGATTTTGACCCTTACCACTCTTTCAACTCTGGGGGAGGCATTCGCTACAGGCAATTCTGCGTTTTGCCTCCCTCACTCACATAGAAGAAAACAATATATAGATACAGTACATGTGTGTGAGTGTGTATGTGCGTGCACGTATATTTGTAAATTAATTTGGTGGGTTGGTGAAAACAAATATGAATATATATATATATATATATATATGTATATATATACTGTATGTGTGTGTGTGTTTGAGTGTGCGTGTGAGTGAGTATATTATATCTGTATATTTACCTTTCTATTATTGTATAAGGTAGTTTTATTACCACCAATATACCTTTAACTGAGCAGATTGGTAGAGACACTATATTTACCCTTTTCATAACCATAATATTTGACAGTGTTGTGATCCTCCATAAGATGAATAAAATCGTTTAATCACAGCCAGAATAAAATGAAGAATGGCATCCTAGCAGTACCAAGAAATTATGTTAAATCTTTAACACTAGGTGGTCCGAGGGGTGTCTTTTTGGAACCACTGTTTCACTCCAGTTGTTTAGAGATTTTAAGACGTTTCATACTTTCAGTTTTGGCGATAATAAGATGCTTCACCTCAATCAGGTATCGATTTTTTCTGGGCTAGTAATTACAAGAAAGCGGCCTTTTGCCGGTACAATTTTGTATCGAAAACTACAGAACCTTTATCTATTTTGTTTATGTATTTATTATTTTTGTTATTACTTTCAGGTTTGCAGTTTGGTGTCAGCTTCACTATGAAGGACGTGCCATCAAACGGAGAATTTATGCCGAGTCTCATTGATGATGAGATGAAGATGTTCGTTTTGCACACCGAACAAGAGATGCAAGATGAAAACAACACAAAGATTCTCAGGTTAGGAACCCCAAGTGGACTACCAGTCAAATGTGTCTTACTTCTTGGTGAGACTGGGGCTGGTAAGACTACCCTCATTAACGGGGTTCTCAACTATCTCAACGGCATTGAATTTGATCATGAGTATCGTCTGTGCATCAAGGACCAGATTGCTGATGGAAGCCGGAGTGTAACAGAAAGTCAAACGGACTACATAACAGTGTACAAGATCCATCATAAGAGGGGCATGAAACACAAATGTGACTTTATTTTCATTGATACACCCGGTCTGCGTGACACCAGAGGCAAAGAACAACAAAAGATCATGAAGTCTTTGGAAGCATTTCTGACTTCTGATCTTGGGATCGATGAGTTACACTGTTTGGGTCTTGTTGCCAACGCCACCACCAACAGGCACAATAGTCATCAGAAGGACCTGTTGGGTGAGATAATGACCTTGTTGGGTCATCATGTTCCTCTCATCACTAACATCATCGCTACACATGCTACCGATAGGACCATTGTTGATAAGGTCATGAAGAAAGCTAAAGTCCAGTTTAACAAAGTTTTTGAAATTGACAATTATGTTGTTTTTGCTGATAACCAATCTAAGAGATCTGGTCTATTGGCTGAAAGATGGAAGATTATGCTTGAACAGTACAATACTTTCTTCTCAGCACTGATCATATCCACACCGGTGAGTGTGAAGGTGGTTAGAGAGAAGAAACTCCTAGACATCACTGTGAGGACCCTCAAGCAATTGGTTGAGAAACTAGCTGGGTTACTGAAAAAACTGGAGTTGGATCAGAAAGACCTCAGTGACCACAAGGCAGAGGAAGAGAAGAACCGAGGCTGGCAGCAGACGAGGGTGGTTACCAAGAAGACTCGAGGGAACTTAGAAAAAGGCTTCCATGCTCACAACTGCAAGGAGTGTGACCAAACCTGCACCATCTGTCCCCCTGAAACAGTCACTGTATCCTACGCCGACATTCCAAAACTGCCTCTGGGCCACGTTACTCCAAAGGTGATCGCTGGAGCTGTTCATAGCGTGTTGGGATATATCGGAGCAACTTTGAATCCCAACACAAGTAAAAAGATAACTGGTGGCTGTATTTACGTCAACAGTAAAGAAGGCCTTGTTTGTGGCGTAACGACATGTGGCCACTCTCTCTCCCAACATACAAAGGAAGGACAGAGCATCACGCAGAAACTGAAGGAGGAAGAATTCATCAACGAAGACATGAAACAGCAATCCGACGCGAAGATAGATGATGTCACAAGGAAAATCGAGACCAACTTAGCGAATATTCAGCACAAGAAGAACGAGATCGTACAGGTGGTACTGAAGACATTGGTGTACTTCACGAATGTTCAGAGTCTCTCTATGGTGCCGATATATGCCAACGCTGAAGAACTTGTTGATGGAATACTAACTGAGATAAAACAGGGACACAAGCAAAATATCGCTCATGTCATACAGGTTCTGAATCTGATCAAGAAGGCTGCGGAAGAGGTTGAGGGGTGCGAAGCGGAATCCATCGCTCAAAAAGATAATGAGGTTATGGAAATCTTCAAGAGCCTTCCAGAGAGACAGTGTTGAAATACGTGGGTATGGAAGGGGTAATTAAAGTTTCTATAAATATATACCTATCGAAAGGTATATTGGATATTGCGAAATTAGAACCCGTTTGCTAAACCCCTCCCTGAGTGACAAGAGGTTAGAGTTAAGTTTTTAGCCTACTTATAGTGAACCGACTGTAGTGTAAGGTAGAGATCCTGTAGTAAAGCTGGTGTCACACGAGCGTATTTTCGAGCAATTTTTACAGGCAATTATGATCTGGAAGCTTCAATAATTACACGTTATCAGTATTCAGCCGCCTAATATAATCTACCTTCAGTCTACTTGCCGATACCAGTGCGAACAAGTCCCAAAATAATACGAGAAAAAACTTGCTCATGGAAAATTGACGGAAAAAGCGCTCGTGTGACACCGGCTTAAGGGGGTACTACTCGCTTTTTATGAACCCCCTTCTCCCTCGTGTTAAGCATATTAGTTTTGATATTTTAAGACGTTCCTTCCATTATTTTGGTGATTTTAATACCTTTCGCCCCATTGACAACATTTCAAGACCGTTAGTGCCATTTAGGTATCGATTTTTTCCTGGCGAGCGATAGCGAGCCCGTAATGTTCAGAGGAATCGGCCTTCGGCCGGGACATTTTTCTATCGAAAAATGTACAAACATGTTTTGAAGGGGGGTCTAGGGGGGGGGGGGGGGGGGTAAGCTTGATGGAGGTCTAGCGAGGAAACTCAAAAAATAATAAATAAGCTATCTTGTTCTCTGGACGTCAGTTTGGTGACTCAATTGTTAAGAGGGTAGTGCTTGTTTTTTGGTCTATGTATTTATGGTGTCCCGAGTTCGAATCCCGGGAGAACCATATGCTTTCATTAGTTTATTCAAGCACATTGGGGTTTGTAGTGGATGATTAATGTTAAGAACGGGGTGTACCTTAACCCATTCAAGCTCCAATACGCGTTTCTGTTCTGTTTTCTGGCTACTATTAGACGATTTTATTCAGGTTAGTATCGGTATACGGAAGTCAAAGGGTTGATCGAGATAGTATTTACCCTTTTAATACCAACATATCCTTCCTAATCTGCATAAAATCGTCTAATGATAGCCAAAATAAACTGCTAAAACTTGTCAGAGCTTCAAGGGGTTAATATGTTTTTGTTTCCCCTCTATACCTCCATCAAGCTTCAAATTACACCCCCTAGACCCCCTTTCAAGATAAATGTATACATTTTTCGGTAGAAAAATGTCATGGCCAAAGGCCGATTCCTTCTAAAATTACAGGCTCGCTTTCGCTCGCCAGGAAAAAAGAGACACCTAAATGCCACGAAAGGTCTTAATATTGATAAAGAAATGTGGCTAAAGTTCATAAAATCGACAAACTAATGGAACGAACGTCTTGAAATCTCAAAACAAATACGCTAAACATGAGGGAGAAGGGAGTTCAGAAAAAGCGACTACCTCCCCCTTTAAACAACAGGGTTTTATTATAGTTGTGATCATGCAGAATATTATATCTAAAGACCGGACTATATTTCTCCTATAGTGGATTGTGTTCTTTTATTTATACATTATTATTATACTTAAGCGTTGTTTCCACACAGCGATTTGGATTAGTTGTTTTGTCTTTTTACTGTGTTCGTATACGTTTTGGTTTGTGTATTTTGCAAGTTTTACATTATAATACCAATATTCCTAATGTTAACTATGGATAATTGAAGATACTTAACCCCTTCTGTACCGGCGACGTCTTTTTCATTTTATTCTAGCTACTAGCAGGGGTACCCGGCGTTGCCCGGGTAATCACCATAATCACCATCACTACTACCACCACTACTACTACCATAATCACCATCATCAATCACTACTACCACAATCATCACAATACTACTACTACCATAATCACCGGCCTCGACCTCCCTGTGCCTCATTAACCGGCGACCTCGATTTCGGCCGCTAAATGACCTCCGATTTAGGATCTGACCTCATCCGTACCCCCATTTTGGGGGACTGCGAACAAATTTCGTTCCATACACCTTTTCGATCGTAGGCCTCCTTCTGCCCTAAACGGCCATTTTTTTCGCATTTTTTTCGCTCCCGTATACTACATAAGTTCTGCCGAAACAAGTGTCTCTGATTTCCACTAAACTCGCCTAAAACCATCTCCAAAGCCTAGGCTTTCCAACGGTGCCCCACACTCCCACCTGGCACCAAAACTGTGGGAGGAGTTTAGTAACAAAAGTCGGGTAACTGATCGGGTAACTGACAAACATTGACCTTTATTTATTAAGATATTTAGACGATTGTTTGCAGTTTGAGAAGGATCTGTGGTAGTAAAACGCTTAAGGGGGGATGGTTCACCTTTTGGGCGATTTTTGCATGTATTCATTATTTTTCTAGTTTCCTCCCTAGACCTGCATCAAATTAAAATAAAACATCCCTTAGATCCCCCTTCTAGATTAATTTGTACATTTTCGGTAGAAATTTCCCTGCCGAAGGCCGGTTCTTCCAACATTACAGGCTCACTATCGTTCGCCAGGGAAAAAATCGACACTTAGATAGCACGAAAGGTCTAAATATTGACGAAGAAATTGGGCGAAAGGTCTTAGCATCGGCTAACTAACGGGGCAAACATCTTAACATCTGAAAACTAATGGGGCTAAACATGAGGGAGAAATTGGTCCAGAAAACCGGCCCATCCGCCCTTAAGTGAGATAGTAGGAAGCCTGTTAATTGCTGGAGGCCCTTTTTATACTGAATATAATCGTCTAATAGTAGCCAGAAGATGTCACCGGTACAGAAGGGGTTAACAATATATTACCGGTACAGAAGGGGTTAACAATATATTACCGGTACAGAAGGGGTTAACAATATATTACCGGTACAGAAGGGGTTAACAATATATTACCGGTACAGAAGGGGTTAACAATATAGCGTATATACTGTCTTCAACTTTTGTGTCAATAAAATAATTTGAATTGAAATTATCGGAATTTGACTCCAGTGGCCCCCAAAATGACGGAGGTTGGCCGATCTCTGTGATTTCATTAATTGACCACTTGCGGGTTTCAGGCTATAAGGAAGTTGGATCTGTAGACATAGATAATATTTAGAAATGCAATGATAATGTAGGTTTTTGATGGTTAAAAGGTATGTTGAATTGGGTATTATGTATTTATAAATGTACTACGACCGTATTTTAGCTGTAAATTCTGTTAAATATCGATGTCTACAGCTCCAACTTCCTTATAGAACAAAACTTGCAAGTGGCCAATTGAGTTTAGATGTGAAGTTGGATGGTGTACAAAAAAAAACATAATAATTGCTATAGGGTCTCCAGTCCAATGTTATGCTTATAATTATTAGCTAATAAACACGTATTTGGAAACGTGTATTCGTATATATCATTTCGGCCTCAGAATCCTGTGACGTTATTATCTTACTGCTTTATCTCTGTATCTCTCTCTATATATATATATATATATATATATATATATATATATATATATAATACCTTGTAAGTTGTACAGTCTTTGATAGGAATTTATTGATATTTTGGATGAATAATTATGATACATTAGCGAACTATATTTTATAACTGGTTTAGGTACGGTGAATATATTACTGGTGTTCACTAATTTATGTTCACCTAATTATTGTTTATCATCAACAAGTATTCATATATTCATGACCGTGGACAGGAATTAATTAAAACAAAATAGAGGAACAATTATGATACACCAGCGAACTATTTTGAGAACTGCTCGAGACGCATAGATTAGAATCAATAGATCAATAGGATTCAGTGGTTAACGTTCACCTTCCTTCAAGTTTAAGTATATTTTCACGACTGCTTGTGTTCAGGGCTGCCGTTTGGTAGTGTTTCGTCTGCTAGCTCGGAAAAAACATGGCGTCGATGACGTCAAAGGAATATTATGACGTCACTCCGGAATTCTTCCGATTTTCCTTAACAAGACGGTTTATGATGTTTAATAAATTATACAATAATAATAATATATACTGTAAGTGTGGAGGTGTTTTTATTTATTCCTTTCATTATCACAAATGTTAATGAGCACAATTGTGAGTTACGATGATGTAGCAAGAAGTAATGTCAAAAGCTGATGTGTTCCTGGCCGTCATTCCCACCTTAGCACCTGTTGGATATGGAAGTGTACCATCGCCTGTTTCTGACGAGCTTGAGGCCGGATCATTTCCTCTTCATTATACAGCGGCATATGGTAAGTCTTGTGGTGTTTGTTGGATTAATATCAGGTGTTTGTTGCGAATTATTTGTCATGTGTTATCACACTAGTGTGCCCTTTGATAGGTACGTTTTCAATGTATTGATAAATAGTAACGGTACATTTTCTGTTTTAAGATGAATAGGGATGACATTTAAGTAATATGCGGTGATATATGTTTACATTTGTTATAGGTAATACTTCTGTTCCGGACATTTCAGTAGACTTGATAAATATAGTAATCAAATATTACGTCTATCTATCTATTGCCCGACGCTGTGATCCCCGAAGGGGTGGCCACGAACGAACCGCCCCATGCACCTCTGTCCCCAGTCAGTCGACGCTCCTCCCCCCAACCAGCACCGCCTTCGTTTATATACTTCCTCACTCCATCATTCCACCTCTCTTTCGGTCTACCTCTTCCTCTCTGTCCCTCCACCTCGCTCTCGTACACCCTCTTAGTCATTCTCTCGCTTTCCATACGTGTGTAGACAAAATAACGAAATATTTCACCATTTGTTCAGCTTATGGAATATGTACTTACGGTTTGCAACAAGTTATACCTACCCTCCAGTACTTATGGTTTGCAACAAGTTATACCTACCCTCCAGTACTTATGGTTTGCAACAAGTTATACCTACCCTCCAGTACTTAATGGAATATGTACTTATGGTTTGCAACAAGTTATACCTACCCTCCAGTACTTATGGAATATGTACTTACGGTTTGCAACAAGTTATACCTATCCTCCAGTACTTACGGTTTGCAACAAGTTATACCTACCCTCCAGTACTTATGGCATATGTACTTACGGTTTGCAACAAGTTATACCTATCCTCCAGTACTTATGGAATATGTACTTACGGTTTGCAACAAGTTATACCTACCCTCCAGTACTTATGGTTTGCAACAAGTTATACCTATCCTCCAGTACTTATGGCATATGTACTTACGGTTTGCAACAAGTTATACCTATCCTCCAGTACTTATGGAATATGTACTTACGGTTTGCAACAAGTTATACCTACCCTCCAGTACTTATGGAATATGTACTTACGGTTTGCAACAAGTTATACCTACCCTCCAGTACTTATGGAATATGTACTTACGGTTTGCAACTAGTTATACCTACCCTCCAGTACTTATGGAATATGTACTTACGGTTTGCAACAAGTTATACCTACCCTCCAGTACTTATGGTTTGCAACAAGTTATACCTACCCTCCAGTACTTATGGAATATGTACTTACGGTTTGCAACAAGTTATACCTACCCTCCAGTACTTATGGTTTGCAACAAGTTATACCTACCCTCCAGTACTTATGGAATATGTACTTACGGTTTGCAACAAGTTATACCTACCCTCCAGTACTTATGGAATATGTACTTACGGTTTGCAACAAGTTATACCTACCCTCCAGTACTTATGGAATATGTACTTACGGTTTGCAACAAGTTATACCTACCCTCCAGTACTTATGGAATATGTACTTACGGTTTGCAACAAGTTATACCTACCCTCCAGTACTTATGCGTGAAATTATGTAGATTTACTAACTAGAATTCACAGGAGAGAAGCCAATCCCATATTTTTGTTCTATATGTAGGGAGACAAAATGCAAAGTTGCCTGTAGCAAGTGACTCCCCCGTGGTTCAAAGAGTGACAGAGCCAATATCAAGGGACCTTCGAGTCAAAGTGCCTGGACACAGAGCTTGAAGCAGTCCAAGTCGTAGGATGAGGGAAAGACAGAATGAGGGATAGAGTTCCAGAGTTTACCTGTTGAATAGAAAAATGATTGGGAATAATGATTTACTCTTGGAATAGATAAACTGGACTGAATATGGGTGGTATTGCGTGGATAGGTGGGTGCCACCCACTGTTTGCAGTGGTGGTGGGTCATACTGCGCAAGCTCTGAAGAACACTGATCATATAATAACGGTGGAATAGTGAGAGAGATCCAACATCCAGGCGTGTACAGCGAGATTGCATAGAGTTAGTAAGTATACATAGACGTGAATTATTATTATTATTATTTTTTTATTTTTTTTAGGATACAGATTTATATTGTTGCATCCAGATACATGTACATACAATTTTCGTGATTCTTATAAATATAATTGGAGAAGATGGGGTCCATTAAGCCGAAGCTTTTTCATGAACCCGAAATATATCTTGGTGAGACTTTTATCAAATTAATTTCAATTTGTCCGGTAACTCATGGTAATATTGAAGTTTGAATTGATCAAACGAAATGCTTTTTTCTCTACTTTTTCTATCGGTGTTGTATGAGGGGAACCACCCCACACCTGCGAACAATACTCGATACAAGGATGAAACCTGCCCTTGTACAGGGCAAGAAGCTCTGTGGGGGTGAAAAACTGGTGGTTGAGCACACCTAGCTTTTGTCAAGCTGTTTTGACAAGAGAAGTAATTTGGTCTTTCCAAGATAGCCCAGAAGAAAATGAGATACCTAGAATATTGAGGCTTTCCTCACGTGAATTCCAGTATAAATCTGTGCATTAGAATGTATGTACTTTGTTACGTAAATGTTAAAGAAGAAACAATGTCATAGACATGCAATTTTATATAAATCGCTATAATCTATACAAGTGTTGTATCGTCCGAAACTGAAATATTATTGGTTTCATCACATACAAGGTAATATATTGGTGCCTAGGCTATTGTTTACATATTTGCTTTGCTTTCTTGCAGTGCCCACCTGTCCCTCTTCTTTTTGGTGTTAGGAAAGGTGGCTCCCCTGTCTATTGGGCACCGGCAGAGGTATGTATTTTGGTTTGTGGTGATAAATCAATAATCCCATACAAACATAATAGGATCACCAGTTACGGAAAGTTATAATCTTGAGATATGAGTGTTTCATCGTTAATATATATTGGTGTGTTGGAATGCATTTGACACCAAATCTATTTTCAGTATAATTATGTGTTAGTTTGGAACGGAAGCTCCCTTTTTGTCTCTCTCTGTAAATATTAATAGCTGCACTTTATTTTAAAATTTGATGTTCCACAAATTTTGATTTGCGGTTACCCACCCGCCTAATTCAGTAACTAACTAATTTTCTATGTACAAATAATCAGATAGTGATTAGATAACTCTATGTTACAGCTTTGCATCAGGGCCACGAAGGGTACCTTCAGGGATACGTGGCTACAAATTCCAGAATTCCAACTGTGGTTAGCCAGGATGGAAGGTGATCCGTCGAAGGCATACTGCCGTACCTGCAAGAGGACAGTGGGTGCAGAGATCACGACACTACGGAGGCACAAGAAGACGAAGGTGCATACTACCAATGAAAGCAGGGCTAGTGCTCCACCTGAGGCACCCCTAGGAACAAGACCGACTCTTAGTGGCATCGGATATGCCACCATATTATTGGCATGTTTTCTGGCCGAGCATAATCTGCCTTTCACCCTTGCAGATCATCTCGAGGATCTGCATACAAAAAATGTTTCCAGACTCTCTCATTGCACAAAGTATGTCCATGAGACGAACCAAATGTACGGAGGTCATCAAAGGTTTAGGTAACATTACCTGTGAACAGCTGGTTAGGAAACTCGGGGTCAACAAGTTTTCAGTTATTATAGATGAAAGTACTGATGTCACCACAAATAAATCATGAGCAATTATTGTTCGCTTTTTCGATGCTCAATCTAATACAATCAATACAGGAATATTGGATTTGGTAGATGTGTATGGTAGCAACAGTAATCAAACAGGTTCCACAGGTGAAAACTTATACAACATGCTGATGGAGTGCCTAACCAGACACAACATACCAACGGATAATTTTATTGGTTTTGCCGCAGATGGTGCATCAAACCTAATGGGAGAGCAGAACTCTGTCTGCAGCAGGCTAAAGGTGTCTATGCCAGGCATTACTATCTTTAAATGTATATGTCATTCCATACATTTATGTGCATCTGAGGCAGCAAAGACACTACCAAGGCATTGTGAGGACCTAATTAGGGAAATATATTCATTCTTTGCCCACAGTGCTAAACGTAAACATTAATTCAAAGAATTTCAGGAGTTCTGTGACGTCAAGCCCAACAAGCTTCTCCATGCGTGTCAGACTCGTTGGTTGTCCCTCCACCAAGCTGTCTCAAGAGTTCTGGAACAATGGAGGCCTCTAACCCATTATTTCACTTCCAGGAGAATTGAAGAGAGGCTTGTGTCTGTGCAACACATAGAAGACAGATTGCAAGATCCTGCTGTCATATGTTATTTTACATTCCTAAATTACATGCTACCAAAATTCAACAAACTTAATCTACTTTTCCAGAAAAAGTCTCCACCCATTCACCTTCTCCACGAATATATTACAGATTTATACAGGTCTTTATTAACGCCGTTCTGTAGACCTGAACATCTGCAAAGGACACCACTAGAAATGATAGATCCATCTAATGAAACGGTTTATTTGCCATTGCACCAGTTATACCTTGGGGCTGCTGTACATGCATTATTTCAAAGGGAGGATATTTGTAACAATCAAAATATGGTAATGGATATTTGCCTAAGGTGCAGGAAATTCCTCATCACTATGGGCTTGGAAATTAGAAAGAGATTTCGACTAAATGATAAGCTGTGGAAGTTGGCAGCATACTTACAGCCATCAAAGGTGTTAGATGCTAAGGTACGCGTTGATATGCCCTCACTTTATGAATTTGTCCAAGAGGTTCCTCGAATACACCAGGGTGATGTGCAAATCCTTGACGATGAATGGCGTAGTGTTCCATTGCATAATTTCCCAGAGGAGTTTAGGAGTCCCCAATGTAATATCCTTGATTTCTATAAACATTTATCAGACGTGGAGGATCAGGAAGGACTAAACAAATTCCAGGTGTTTGAAACATTTGCGTTGCAGGTATTGTCACTACCAACGTCAAATGCAGATGCAGAAAGACTTTTCTCATGCTTTACCAGCATCAAGAGTAAAACACGAAATTGTTTGCAGCGTCCCTCCATTATGCCATTAATACTCTTGTCTGAATGTGTGAGAGCTGCGGGTGGCATAAAATATTTTGAGCCCTCCCAAGAGATGATTGATTTCATCACACACTAATAAACCCTGTGTCAGCTAACCTGGCACAAATCCTGACCCCTTAACATCTTATAGCTTAAATATAATGAAGACAATGGAGCTGGTATATATTATATTTTGTAAGGGTAGACCAGTAAAGAGATGTGTGAAATTACAGCCTCTTAGCTATAGCCGTTTCTGATATATGACGAAGCTAATTATCAGACTTTTTGCCAAGTTAGCTGACACAGGGTATAGTGTAAAATATATTTAGCTGATGATGCAGTTTTTGTTTGTTTAGGGATTTTAGACAACACTATGTTCCCGAACCTATTAATATGAGACAATTATGTACCTTTCATGGATTTGTTGATTTCATTAATTGAGTTTAGAAGTAAAGTTGGTTGGTGTAAACAAAAAACGAATGAATATTAATTATTGATATATTGAAATATTGATGTACGGTACTATGGCCTACACTATTGGTAACTGTTTATTAATAAACATTATACTCAGGAAGTATTGTTCTTATTCGCCTACAATCCTGTATTTACTTACTATAGCTGCGTTTTTCTTTACCACCACTGATTATCTACTGGGCTTTTGGCAGAAAATACGAAAATCTCTTTAATATCGCCAGAATTATTCATATCTTCATGCCGTTAGATGGAAGTAATTCGCTGGATCTAGTGGTAGCAGCTACATTGGTACCATTGTACCAAGAACATTAATTCCGGTATTATGAACAAGGCCAGATTTCGACACTATTATAATTAGTTCAAAGTTCTGAGATCATCAATTGGTTTAGGAATCGATTTACACGATTACAGTTCCATTAGTTTCGAAAACATTCACATAAAACGCTACTTATAGGGTTAATAAATGAAGTATACCTCTCCCGAGATTGTCCAAGTGATGGTGCTACTTGTTTTTTTTTTTTTGTTTTTTTTTTTTAAACTACGACAACGATATATTTACCTCGTATATTCGGGTTATGGTGAACATTTTGGAGTTCCTAGTAGTATATTTGAACATATTTATAATGATCATACTCACATAAGTATCAGTATACAAGTGTGCTGCATATACTGAGTTACATTGAAGTTACCCCCCACCCTTGGTATATTTTCTACAATCCTAAATCACAACTAAAAGAGAAAACGTGCATAAGCATACGTCACAGAGGAATGTGACGTCATTAATGAAGGTGGAAAAACGGCAGCACTGCTTGTGTTACCTGCGCCAGGCAATTGCCCTATGTACCCCGACGAGTGAGGATGTGCGTGATCTTGCTCTTGCTGGCAAATAGTTTACAGTGGTTAGTATTTATCTGTAGATGCCTCGTTTCAACCAAGTTACCTTCTGATTAGTATATATTTTATGATCACATAGTTTTCTTATGTATCTTCTTGTAGCTTTCTTTGTGCATATTCAGATACATGTTCAACACCCTTAGAAGAGACTACATGTAGGTTAGTGGCTGCAAGACGTGGGTTGATGAGAGCATTATGGAGCTCCGCTACTTCGGAAGAACAGGCTGCTGCTGGATCGCCCGAGGATGACAAGCTTCCCATCCAGTACTCATTACCAGGCATTGAGTTCCCATCCCAGGCAAAGCTGCAGACCAGTAGGGTGTCGGGAGGAACAGGATCATGCAGGGACCGGCGTGAGAAGTGCAAAGTGATATTTGTGCCAGGGAACACCATGCCATCACCCACATCATGACACGTGCTTGCATTAATCCAGCTGAAGTTAACATGTCCAACAAGAGGATAATCTCGAACTTTAAGAGCATTCCCCCAGGCTTCCATAAAGATTTTCTCCATTGCGGCAAAAAGTCGCCACACACCTAGTCCCAAACCAACCACATGGATGTATGCCTTTAAGTTTATGGCTTTAGCACGTTCTTCAGCCTCCGCTAGTAGAATCTCAGCAGACATCTGTATCCTAGACTTATATACTTCTGGATTAAACTTTATTTCTTCTTTAAGAGTAAGATAAGTGTCACCAGTGGCCGCCTCGACTTCCTCCCATGATGGTAATGTTGTTCCCCACATGCGTCCCCACTCCTGCCGAAGCCCTAAATGTACCGGAGGATCTTTACTATAACCGTTTTCTTTGGTGTTTTGATCTGGTGTGATGACGCAGTCCTGCCATTCCATGACTCCTGGTCGGTGTAGCCTGGCTCCCACCATACCTACAATAACACCGTCAGGTTGGAAGGTGCCAGCTTCTCCAGGAACTCCTCGATTATTTCGGCTTCCTTCGTTGATAAAGACGGACTGAGATGAAACGCACATTAGCGCTGCAATCTTTACTTCATCATAGCACATGTAGTCACTGAGAGTTAAACCTTCTTTTTCTTTATCAGTTCCAATTGTATCCCATCCTTCCAAGTCCAATTCATCGTCGCGTAGTAAATATCTATCGTGCGAGTTGACGAACATAAGTGGACGTTTTTTCATTAATCTGTCCACTAGTCCCAGCAAATCGAGTTTCTTAAACAACTTTCTGTAGGAGAAATTGACCCAAGAGTTAGTTATTATGAACAATAATAAATTATGCATAAACGTTTTAAAGATTAAGATTATTTTCTTTTCAATAATATGAAAACTATGGAACTTAGTAATATATTACTTGTTTTAATGCATGTTATCAAAATTATCTTTATTTACCATCTTTCTAGTACATAACAAGATTTCAATCATACAAGAAATAAGCTAATTGTTTATGAATTATAAACATTAAATTATATATTTCATATGAGCAATATTACATTCATACTACTTTATCTGTAGATCTAATGGAAAAATTTGAAATTAATCCACACTGTCATGATGTGTGGTCTACATATTCAAACATTTGTCGTAGATGAGCATTTTGTTCCACATTAACAGAGAAACTTCCACGGAACGACAGCACTGTTAACAAGTGAAACAACCCAGAACATGGTTGCCTGGAACACCGCCATTAACCCTTTTGCTGCGGCTATGTTTGGGCTATTTAGGGCATATTCAGGCACTCCTGAATGATAAATCAAGCATCTGCATTAAATGAAGTGTATTCTGCCGAAAACTAGGCGAGAATTGCTTCAAAATGAGATCAGAACGGGCTCCGTACGTGGTCTGGTTCACCCGCAGCGATGCCAGTGAAACGCGGGAAACCCGCTATTTGGTAGCACTCGCTCACTTGGCTACTGTGAGACCCAGAGAGAGACCCGCGCGAGACACAGTCAACCTCAGTGAGCCGCTCGCTGCTCTGAGGGTCGGAGGTGGGCCCCTCACGCTCCCGCCCACTGACACTCGATTTCTACGGCTTTTACAGGCTTTTAAAGCCTGGAAATTGCTGTAACTTGCCAGGACGTTCCAGAACGTCACCCGCAACGAAAGGGTTAAGACATGAGCCGGAAACCGTATTTCTTATAAATCACTCAGTCTTTAAAGTATACAATATAATGTATGTGTGTATATTAACTGGACAAGCCTAGCAATTAAACTAGTAGATTTTATTCTATCCCAACTCAACCAATATTATTAAGTTAAGTAAAGTTGGATTAGAGGTATAAGTTAACAATGATTTAGTTGGCCTTGGTTGAGATGGAACTGGTTGAGATCAACTGGTTGAAATGGTCTACTGGTCGAGTTTTCTGGGAACTATTCGAACTGACCTCTTCTGGTGCTTCTTCTTGTACTGCAAGAAGTAAGCCATGAGCGGCAGCACTCGCTCATGAACCAGAGGTTAGAATAATGTTAATGAGTAGAATGATGTGCCAGGTTTTTGATGGAAGGCAATATTTATAAAAGCATTCTCTGCTATACCCATAGCTTACTCTGACTGTTTGTTTTCACTTATATATTTTCTAAATCTCAAGTGGCGGCGTCTCTTCTGTGGATTGACCTCTCTACTGTCAACCTAGGTTGGCAGACTGGGAGCCAAAGCATCTCATTTTCCCCTTGCCCCTCAACTTTCTTTTCATAACTGTTAAGGGGCACAGGGCCGTGGGAGGGGCTTCAGTGTCCCAGGCGTTTCCGCACTCTCCTCAGCGCCTCGTCTGGGAGCGGCTTCCGTCATTTGGGCATTCTTTAATGGTAAAGCTGGGAGAGTTCTGTGGGGCCACTCAGTTATGGCCTTGGCCTTGCCCAGGACCTTGGGGCTGCTCGGCCAGACAGCCTGGGGATCAACAACAACATCAACAACAACAACCTTTCCCAGGCAGGTGCCCAACCCCGAAAGGGGTTGAAATAGGGGAGCTATCCCCCCGCCAAAGGCGGCTTTCTAGGGCCTTTCCTAGCTGATGCTGAGAGGATTGGGTTCTAGTCATGTGGTGATGGGCTGGTCTATCAGAGTGAGAACTGAGTGATCTCTGCCATACCCATAGCTTACTCTGACTGTTCCTTTTACTTATATATTTTCTAGATCTCAAGTGACGGCGTCTCTTCCGTGGATTGACCTCCCAATCTACCAAGATTGGAAGCCAAAGCGTCACATTTTTCCTTTGCCCCTCAACTTTCTCTTCATAATTGCTGAGGGGCACAGGGCCCTGGGTGGGGCTTTGGTTTCCCGGGCGTTTCCGCACCCTCCTCAGCTCCCCGCCATGGAGTGGCTTCGGTCACCCAGGCTTTATTGTGGTCGGCAGGGGGGTTCTGTGGGCGCGCTCGGTTATGGCCTTAGCCTTGCTCGGGGCCTTGGGGCTGTTCGGCCAGGCAGCTTGGGGAACAACAACAACAACAGCCACCTTTCCCTTTTGAGTAGAATGATGTGTGGGAGTTGTGGCGAGCAGCTATAAGACAAACTGTATGCCTCTGCAATTTGAACCAAATTTTTGTGTGGGTTGTAGGATATACTAGATATTAGAATCAACCTTCTTTGAAGCAGTAGGATGAGCGAGACTGTGATATAAAGGACTGACCTCTCCTTCCTAGTGCCGTGAACGCTCTTATGCTGCAGAAAGTAAGCCATGAGCGGCAGGACACGCTCATGGACCAGAGGGTAGGCCAAGTTGATATACTCCTCCAGTTTGTCTTTGTCGTGGTTAGCCTGGTGGGAAACATTCGAAGTTAGTAATCGTAAACAATAATATTTATCATAATATAATAATAGTGAAAACAAAAATAATTATTGTGGGAATGAAAATGGAAGAAGTATAAACAGTAGGAGATTTCACTCTGACAGCCAATCAAAGAGCAGGATTTCCTGTTGCTAACACTGTGCGGACTTGGGTGTAGCGACCTTGCAAGCGAAGATGCATGTGCAGTAGTGCCGCGTCCTGATTGGTCGACGATTCGTGTCAAGCAAGCTTCTCCAGAGGCGAGCTCTGGTATCCTAATCACCACACTCCTTGTTTTTGTAAGTTATTTTGAAAATAGATAAGTTTCCTCATACGAAAATGCACCCAGAGCTACCTTGGCATGTCATTATTACAGGATTTTTTTTTAGAAAACATGAAATGAAAGAAATGCAGAACCCAGAGATTGCAGCGAAGTAACCGGTGGCTTGCGAATACCTGGCAGCAGTGAATGTAGTCTCATTAGCATTGCACAAGAAGACGAGGAGTACTACTGTGAATGCAGAGAATGATCTGGACAATACATTACCTTGATCCGAGCCTGCTGGCAACTGAGGAAAGGTAAGGCGAGTATTGGGCCTGAGCTCAGCCAAGCATAGTGTGGGAGTGTAGCTGAGAGAGCAACTGAACAACTATTAATTATCTTTTTTAGGACAGGGATTTGCATACCAGTTAGATAAAAAAAAAAAAAAAATACCATATAATATAAAACTAGGTTATATTAGCCTCACCTTTACGAGAAAATATGAGCTGACCAAGTACAAAATTAAGGTTGTATTAACTTCACTTTTGAGAGAGAGAGAAATTGGTCAAATACTCCGAAAAAGAATTATTGGTTTGTGTTTACTTATTATAAACAGTTGGGCAAGAACTTTACTGTTGTTAGAGGTATAGCTATGATTTAATACATGCATTACTAAATATTTGTATATCTATTTATTTGGTACATATTCTGTGACAGGTTGCAAGGTACAGAAAGAGAGTAAGGTGTACTAAATAGATACTGAAGTGCATTATTATTTTTGTAGATATTAAGGTGAAGTGTTGTGGGTTATAAGAGAGGTAGACATATTTTTCCATTATATGCAAATATTATTATGTGTGTATTTTGATGAGGTATATATTCTGCGACAGGTTACCATGGCCATATGTGTAAGGTGTGTTTTTGATAGACATTAAAGTCAATTATAGAGGGGTATTCTGAGGATTATAAGGAAGATATTCTTGTTGTTGTTGTTGTTGTTGTTGTTGTTGTTGTTGTTGTTGTTGTTGTGAAGGTTTTATACATGTAGGAAAGCAGGGTATGAATTAATGTTTCCTATTTGAATCAACCCAGGGATTAGTGGGATTGTGCAGCGATCTTTGCCTATATTGTTGAATAGCTGAAAGTTGGGTAGGAGGGAAGAAGCTGTCCGGTTCTAGAATCCCTGGAGGTTATGATTTATATGCGGTATTGAAAAAGGAAGTGAATAAAACACCTTAACCAACTATACGTTCATGATCAGAAATTTCTGAACAATATATGGTGAAATATTTTTGATACACTGATAAAACTACATGCACCATAATTATAATAGGGTTTCACTTGGCAATACTCTTTGTCTTGTTTATATCGTAAAGAGATGTTAACCCCGTTCAGCCCGATGATGCCTTTTTACCTTCGATTCTGGCTAAAATTAGACAACTTGATGGAGTTAATAAAGGATCCAAGTTATTCAGAGAGTTATTTAGGAAGATTATCATATTACCCCTGAAGGTAGATTATAAGCTAAAGAAAATCGTTCAATGGTAACCTGAATACGATGAATATTAAGTCATAATTTTGAAGAGGTTAAAGTATTCCTGTAGCATTCTAAAATTACTGTGGACATGAAAACTAAGGTCAATAATAAATACATACTGGTGATGTATACAGTAGGGCAGATGGCGACTTTTTTACCCTATTTGATTCTAGTTTTTTTTTAGAAGCTCCCCTGTTTTGCTTCATTAATTTGGAGATTTTAAGACGTTTCACTCCGTTAGTTTGTCGATAATAAGACGCTTCACCATTAGTTTGTCGATAATAAGACGCTTCACCCCATTCAGGTGTCGACTATTTTCAGGGCGAGTCATAACGAGCCTGTAACTTAGAAGAAATCGGCCTTTGGCCGCCACATTTTTATGTCGAAAAATTTAAAACTTTAGTTTGCAGAGGGCCTGGGTGGGCATTTTTTGTTTTTATTTTATTTTTTAGATAGAAGGGAGTCTGGGAAGGCGTTTTTGTTAGCTTAGGGGACAAACAAAAATTCCTTTGCTCTAAAAGGACAAAAATCCTCAAGCAAAATCCTCAAAAATAACTAAACGAAATATTATAAGTTCATAACCCACAAAACGTTCGACCAGACAGTGTTAAGCCAGTAAAGACCAAAGTAACGCTAGGCACCGGAAATACCACCAGTACAATGACTACGCCACTTATGACGTCACCACAACTAACGTCGACGTCACCGCATTACGTACATTTGTTACCCGACCTATAAATCCGAATACATTGATAGTATTTGTGATTAGTTTAGACAGGTGAATATATCTATATTTATCTATCTATCTATATAATATTATATATATATATATATATATATATATATATATATATATATATATATATATATATATATATATATATATATATAGAGAGAGAGAGAGAGAGAGAGAGAGAGAGAGAGAATGTATATATTTATATTTTGTATTTGTAAACTTTCTATTTTAAAGATTTACCGTACCAAACTATGCCTTGCTATACAGGTAGCTTTGTATTGTCATATATTATTTATTGATCATATAACTATAGTCAAGATTAATATATGTTAGCATCAAAAGAACTAACTAACTGATATTTAACGCTCATCTTATCCCTGTCAGGTTGGCCGAGTGGTCTAAGGCGCCAGACTTAAGCTCTGGTACTCGTGAGAGTGCGTGGGTTCGAACCCCACACCTGACACAAAAACGTGGTATTTTTGGGTAGCAGATTATTAATTGTCTCAGCCAACTAAATTGGACAGAGTTTATGTTTTCGCCTCAACTTGTCTGTCTGTCTATAAACAAGATATGAACCGATGTTCACCAAACTTTGTGGACAAATAGCAAATGCGCCAAGGAAGAGGTGATTCAATTTAGGAGGCGATCCGGATCATATACTGGATACCCAAATCCAGAAGAAAATTTAGGCCTATGATTTTAATGGTTAAGAACCAGACAGCGTAGGAGTATCCCTCTACAGTCTACACCCTGTTAAATTTCATCTGACGGTAAATTGAAAAGTTCCCATCAAGAAATCTCAGTTATTTTGAAGATTTTGTAGTGAAATTTGGTGCTAATTATAAAAAGCTTGGGCTTAATATGATGCAGAGATATAGTAGTTTCATATTTGTCCATGAAGTATCGAGGAATCCGCTGCTAACTGATCCAATATACTGTTAAATGAAATTAAATCGAGTATAGGTCCATCTTTGTTGATGTTACTACCAGATGATGTGCTCAGCTGCAGAAGGGCCTATTATGAATCCAAACTAACCCTTAAATTCTGAAACGCCCTTCGTAATCTGAATAATATCGATTGTTGGGGGAAGACAGAATAACACAGGGCTTCATCCGATAGAAAGGTTTGGTTTGTGTTATTGTTTGTTTTATTGCTTGTTTTATTGTTTGTTTTATTGCTGGAGTATAACATCAAGGGTTGGTTGTGGTTAAGGGAAGAGGGGTCGTTTTTCGAGATCCCCTTCTCCCTCATGTTTAGCACCATTAGTTTTCAGATTTTAAGATGTTTGCTCCATTAGGTTGTCGATTTTAAGACCTTCCTTGGCAATAGTAAGACCTTTCGTGCTATTTAGGTGTCGATTTGTTTTCCTGGCGAACGATAGTGAGCCTGTAATTTTGGAAGAACCAGACAAAATTACAAATTAATTTAGAAGGGGGATCTAATGAATGATTTTTTTTTTTTTTTTTTTGTAACGTTTGATGGAGGTCTAGGGAGGAAACTAGAAAAATAATAAATAAGTTAAAAAATCGACCAAAAACTGAACTATCCCCCCTTAACCCCTTCAGTGCAATGACACCTTTATTTAAATTTATTTTGGATACCATTAGACGATTTAAGTAATTTAGGAAGGACCTGTGAGTAATAATGTTTTTTATTAATTTCACACAAACACCTCCAATGAAATTAATTAAAACATATGATCCACCAATTAAAAGGCTACAGGTTATCTCAATTAATCTATTAGCTACAATATGTCCTTCCTTAGCTTCATAAAATCGTCTAAATATAGCTGAAATCGAGTAAAGAAGACGTCACCGGAGCCGAAAGGGTTAACGGGTTAGATCTTCCACTAAACATTTTGTATCAAGATAATAATATACCCAAGTTCCCTCAAATTACCTGGGGGAGTCGTTAATTACCTGGGGGGAGTCGTTAATTACCTGGGGGAGTCGTTAATTAATATTGTGTTGAGAAGGGCACCACCTGATTGAAAGGTTTATAGAGGGGAGTTTTTTATTTGTTTTTGCTGGACCCCCCCCCCCCTTCTACCTCTTGTTTGGTCTCCTTCGTTTTGATATTTTAAGACGTTCGTTCCATTAGAATGCCGAGTTTAAGAACTTTCGTCCCATTTATTTTCCAATATTGAAACCTTTCATGCCATTTACTGTAGGTGTCGAATTTTCCTGGCTAGCGATATAGTGTCTGTAATGGAACCGGCCTTCGGACGGGAAATTTTTCTACCGACAATTGTAAACAATATTCTCGAAATGGGGTGGGGGGGGGGGGGGGGGAAGCTTGATATAGTTCCAGGGAGCACATTAAACCCCCCCCCCAATTTAACAGCAGCACATTACCGGTAATTTACCTTTATTTTCATTAAGCTAACGATGTTTTTATCACTTTTCCTCATTACTAACATTACGTTGGGGCGCGACTGGGGCAATCGGCAACATTAATGTATGTATGTATGTGTGTGTGTGTGTGTGTGTGTGTGTGTGTGTCTGTGCAAGAACATTTGTTGTTTTTTCAGTGTGTATGTGTGCGTGAATGCGTTTGAAAAAAAAAATAATATATATACAGTATATTATACCGGTATAATTATATACTATATATATATATATATATATTATATATGGATGTTATTTTGTACCTGGAGCGTAGCCACCCTAGCGGTATCGACGCGGAACTTGCCGGGAAACTGTTCACTCTTCTCGATCATCTCCTCCAGGCTCACTCTCGGCGGGCTCTTCACCTTCCGCAGCGTCTTCAAGTGTTTCTTCAGGAGTTCGTTTGGGTTCACTATCTCTCCTGCGGCTTCATCGTCTCTGCTTCTCCTGTATAAGTGGAGACATTGAAGCTGGTTAGCGAAGTGTAGATGTTAGGATAAGGATATGCCTGAGCTATAATTGATCTGAACTGAGGTGAAAATATAATAAATGAATGTTTTTACCTGTGTATGTCCTCTCTCTCTCTCTCTATATATATATATATATATATATATATATATATATATATATATATATATATATATTTCACTAGATCAACTCCTCCACAGTGACTTTAGGCGGCCCCTCCACCTTCGTGAGGGTCGTCCGCCACTATAATTAAATGTGTGACCTACATTTTTTGATAGATAATTGTCCGGAACTCCCGAGGCAAAGGCCGAATTTTTATATAAGTAACATACTAGATATCGGTCGCCCAGAAATAAAAATCGACACTAGAATGGGGTGAAGCGTCTTAGTATCGCCAAATTACTTTGATGAAACGTACGTCTTAAAATCTCCAATCTAGAGGAACGCACCAGGGTAGGCCCAATTTCCGCGGACCAAATGGAGTTAACGAAAATATCCTTCCTCTGCGAGTACGATAGGCTATTCACTAACTATCGTCTGAATACATGAATACAATACCGTGTTCCCAACAAACTAACAAATACAAAGAAAGGCAGACAGAAACACAAATACATTAAATTCGCCACTAGCCTACTTACTATCCTACCAATTAGTGGTAAAAGCTAAAATAGCTACCGCAGTCCGCGATACCCTTATGAGGTAAATGCATGACACTTTAATTTTCCAAGACAGCACTTACAATTCTAGCAAATAACTTGCATCTTCTTAAATAGCTTGTCCATCGCCATAAATGTTGTCACTAGTATTCTAATATATTAATGACTTACGTTGCCGTGGAATTTAGTATTGAACGCGGTATTACTTTGGAATCCATAAATGGTTAATCACTCCGAGTAATGGGCAAACTTTTATATTTTCGTTTCGAATTGTCGCGTCCCTGCCCAACTCTACGCAGTGATATATGTAGCTTACTGTACCTATGTCTATAATGTCTGACATCACTTTCAATCATGTGATGATTTGTTGTATTTCGCTACCGTAAATGATGAATGATCATTAACAGTAGGCCTACTTAGATTATTGCCTGGTGCGGCCTAGCACTTCCTAGATCAATCTTATCCCCAGAAAACTCGTTCTCATATACCTGTAGGCCTACTGGTATATATATATTATGAAACATGTGCAGTCTGTCGTATTGTTTATAAATCTTTGTGTGTCGACTCTAATCACGGACCTTTAAGTATGGGTGTTTGTATGTATGAATGATCTGTTAGGCATGTCTACATTAAGAAAACACACATAATCTACTGTTCAGCTTACCCGAAGCAGCCACCTAGGGCCAAGCTCTGCATGTTGCTTGTAGATGGCACCAACAGTCCAACACACGTCACTATCACCACATACGCCGCACACCACCACACCCAGTCCCAGACGACGCGACGCCTAGAGCCCTAGACTCAGAGGGCAGGCTGGCTGAGGCTCCAGTTCCCTCTCTCTCTCTTCCTCACTACTCAATGAATCAGCTGTTACACCACTCCTCTACTACTTCTTTATTACTATCAGCAGTTATTCACAGTGTCACTAATATTTAGTGAGCCACTTTGTCAAGCATTAGTTAGATTTAGCCATATAATTTGCGTAAACAGAAATACTGTACTCTTATCTCCACACATAATAGTGAGTTTTACTACTTCAAGGAATCAGGCTAACGTTGGCAACTCGATGTTTGCTATGTTGCCAGTCAGTAGCTAGTCACTTTCTCTCCCTGCCAGACGTATATTGTTTGACCTTTGAGGTTTAAAATGTATTAAACATGACTTTGCAATGGTCGAAATGTTCATTACCTTTCATATACTGGTAATGTTACTCGGAATACTAGGCGTTGTGTATATCCTTAAATACAAATGACAACCTATTTTAATGCAAGAGGTTAATTATTTATGATTCAGTATTATAGCCTATATTGTATGTAGCTTATATATGTAACTCGAAATACAGTTTATATTTCGTTCAGTAGTACGATATTTCACAGCTCGGCCTATGCATTCAGTCAAATTTGTGAATAAAGCTATTCTTTTAACTACACCGCTATGATTAACAGGAATTTAATACAATATTATCATTAAATCGATTGTTAAATGTAAACAGTATGGTAATTTACCGTATAGATAAGAGAACGCATATATATACATTATATGTGCTTTGTATATTCCTAACACTTAAACAAGCCTAAATTGGTTATGTATGTTGATGATTATTTTCAAAATCAAAACATTCACCACATATCAAGTAGAGGAAGATTTGTTTATATAATCTGTGTCATTAATAATAATTATAGCCTAAATAATCTTCATTCACTCTTATGTCATTAATTGCAATTAGGTGTTATCCATATTGCCTAGTTTTTGTATTAAATGTATTCATATATTCAATTAAATTCAAATATTTTATTGTCATAATAGGTACAATATACATTAACATTTCTTAACAGCCAAATTATTTCCTACTATGACAAGAGGACTGCATTACATACCTTATTCCAAACCAACCTTTACTTGAACCTTCTCTACTATATACTGTATATGCATAGATTTGGTTGAACATTTAGGCCATGATGTTCTTCTTTTCGTAATAGGCCTACATTTAAGTGTACATACTTTCCCTACCACTTGTTGCTTTATACAGGTGCTGTTTCTCTTTTCTTCCTACTGTATAGTTGCCTACATGTATTCACACCCACGTTGTGCTTATATGCATGGAAGGAAAAGTACAAGTGTAGTTTGGCACGTACTGTAGTAAATCATTTTTATGTTCATTATGCTTGAAAGTCTATAACAATATTCTTAGTTCCATTCACAAATTCATGGAGTCAGTGCGAATTCATGAAAACAACTGTACACAGCATAACTGCTGCAAAGCCTTTGGCTAAATTAAAATCATCGTTCACTGACGATGATCCATTTCATTTTTAGGATTGAAGTGTGAATTTTCGTCAGAGAGTAAAGGATTGAAGTACTGTATATAAGTTTGCATAAATAATTGTATTTGGAGACGAATATATTGCAATGTAAGTATAATTAATAACAAATAGAACATGGATATGGAGGTTATGAGTAAGACATATAGTACATAATTATAAAGGGAAACAATTGTATAAAGTAGTTTGCTTCTTTGGTAGCTATATTTTTGTTCTTCTATTATCACTACAGGATGCATGCAAGATGTATTTCTATAAATTCAATATAGATATTAAGGTCACTTCCACAAAATATTATACTTGCAAAAATATATGGGTATCTCAAACTGCAAAGGTCTTGGTAACTGTCTGATAAAAAAAAATATTGTGCGATATTTGAGATTTGAGCATTTCGATTTCCAGTATCTGTATTCAATAAAATCTATAAATATAAGTAAAACCTCTAAGCATACATAACTAGCTTTTGTTTAGCCATTTGCTACTACACAATCCTGTTACTATACTTATTCTACTGATAATTTTCGTTTTGCATATTCCGACACATGCTCAACACCGCTATGGGACGCAATGTGAAGATTGACAGCCGAGACCAGCGGGTTGATGAGAGCATTGTGAATTTCAGCCACTTCTGAGGAACACGCAGCCGCTGGATCTCCTGAAGTGTACAAACTTTCCATCCAGTATTCATTTCCAGGCATGGAATTTCCGTCCCATGCGTAACTGGTAACCAACAGTGTGTCTTTGGGAATAAGAGCGTGGAGTGCCCGCTGAGAAAAATGAAGGGTCACGTCTGTGCCGGGGAAGACTTCATTATCCTTAGCCCCCTGGCAGTTGTCCATACTGATCCAACTGAAATCGATGTGTGCGATGTGGGAAGTGTCGCTAACCTTGAGAGCCTCACCCCAGGCATCTACAAACATGTCATGCTGAAGCCGTGAAGTGCGCCACACGCCAAGACCCAAGCCTACCACATGCACATAAGCCTTCATGTTCACTGCCTTGGCCCGTGCTCCAGCTTCAGCCAGTAGTATCTCGGCTGATTGTTGCATCCTTGCCTTGTACACTTCATTATTAAATAGTTTCTTAGGCTCCAGTTTCAGATATGTATCATCGGGGGCAGCTTTTGCTTGACTCCAAGTTGGTAAGACAGTACCCCATAAACGACCCCACTCGTACTGAAGTCCCCGTTGTTGAAGTGCATTCTTGCCATAGCCTCCATCTTTGGTATTCTGTTCTGGGGTGATTAAGCAGTCCTGCCATTCCATTACACCAATTCGGTGCATCCTGGCGCCCACCATGCCTACGATGACGCCCTCTGGCTGAAAGGCGTCGGGCTCACCAGGGACACCTTTGTTGTGGCGATTTCCATCGTTGATAAAGACAGAGTGGGATGAAACACACAGCAGAGCCGACAGTTTCATCTCATCATAGCTCATGTAGTCAGAGAGGATAAGATCGCCTTGCTCGGTGTCTTTGCCTATGTCCTCCCAGTCGTTCACGCCTTCCCTTCCATTTCTTAGTAGGTATCTGTCATACGCACCTACGAACACTAAAGGGCGTTTCTTTAAAAACCGATCCACCAGTCCCAGCAACTCTAGGTCTTTGTAGAGTTTCCTGCAAGACAGTAAAAAAATTGCTTTATATTCAAATCTTCATGCCCACAAGAAGTTGTTTATCTTTATGTTTGTAGCATTAAATTATCATGACCTATATTGTTATAGTTATATTTAACATGCTTTGCATAATAATTATTGAATTAGGTTGTATTGCATACAACTTAGTGTATGGATGGAAGGACCCACCCCATTTCCTGTTCTTTAGTAACTAATTTTAGATATACAGAAGAGCGATTATAAGGGTAGGGCCATTGCCTACATTACTGTATGTTAAAACACAACAGTAAAATAAAACAATTATAGCATGCAAGCCAACAGTCTTTTCATTCTTTCATTTATTTATCTCTTCGAAATGTACAAGAAAAGTGTGCTACATAATTACAACACCCACCTCTCCACCTTACTGCCATGACTCCGCTTGTGGTCCAGGAAAGCCACCAGGAGGGGTAGGAGTGACTCGTGGACCAGCGGGTAGGCTGAGTTGATGTAGTTCTCCAATTTACTTTTGTAGTGGCCGCCCTCCTGTTAGGGAAATTTACAATATAGTTAGCATTATCCAAGTTTATTTTGTTATCAATGTATTTTAATTTGTTCCCTAGGTTAACACAAGTTTTTTTCAGACTTCCTTTAAAACAAAAATCCACTAATACCCCTTTCATCCTAAGTTTGTAAATTTTTCTATAGAAAACTGTCCCGGCTGAAGGCCGCTTTCTTCAGAAAAAAAAATTGACACCTGAATGGGGTGAAACATCTTAGTATTGCCATACTAATGGGGTGAAGTCATAAGATCTCCAAACTAATCGTACGAAACAGGGGAATGACATAGGTCCTTCTTAAACTGCATAAAATCATCTAATTTTAGCCAGAATCAAAGGCAAAAAGGCGACTTGGTGGTGAAAAATAGACTACAGTATAAATTTAGACGAGCCTACCTCGAGTGTCTTTAGCCTGGCCGTCTGGATGGGGAAGGTACCGGGGAAGGCGTCGCTGTTTGTGATCATCTCCTCTAGCGTCACTTCCGGCGGCCTCTCCACCTCCGCTAGAACCCGTAGGTGCTCCTTCAACCTCTCCGCACGGCTCGCTGACTCCGCTGCCTCCTCTGCTTCGGTTGGTTCGATATCTTCATCTTCCTCCACTTTCCTGGTAGAGTGAATGAAAAAGTAGCCTTGATCGTGTAATGGTTAGAGTGAATGAAAAGTAGCCTTGATGGTGTAATGGTTAGAGTGAATGAAAAGTAGCCTTGATGGTGTAATGGTTAGAGTGAATGGAAAGTAGCCTTGATGGTGTAATGGTTAGAGTGAATGGAAAGTAGCCTTGATGGTGTAATGGTTAGAGTGAATGGAAAGTAGCCTTGATGGTGTAATGGTTAGAGTGAATGGAAAGTAGCCTTGATCGTGTAATGGTTAGAGTGAATGAAAAGTAGCCTTGATCGTGTAATGGTTAGAGTGAATGAAAAGTAGCCTTGATGGTGTGATGGTTAGAGTGAATGAAAAGTAGCCTTGATCGTGTAATGGTTAGAGTGAATGAAAAGTAGCCTTGATGGTGTAATGGTTAGAGTGAATGAAAAGTAGCCTTGATCGTGTAATGGTTAGAGTGAATGGAAAGTAGCCTTGATCGTGTAATGGTTAGAGTGAATGGAAAGTAGCCTTGATCGTGTAATGGTTAGAGTGAATGGAAAGTAGCCTTGATGGTGTAATGGTTAGAGTGAATGGAAAGTAGCCTTGATCGTGTAATGGTTAGAGTGAATGGAAAGTAGCCTTGATCGTGTAATGGTTAGAGTGAATGGAAAGTAGCCTTGATGGTGTAATGGTTAGAGTGTTTAAAATATGTATGTGGTAACCCAGGTTCGTCGGGGTTCGAATCCCGGTGGATCACAAGCTTTCGTTCATTCATTTCTGTGGGAGGTGTTTGGTGTTGAAGTGAAATTAATAAAACTAGAGTTTATAAAGGAAAATGATGGTATGACTTGAGAAATTTGGCATGAATAAAGATAACACAAAACATATAAATGAAGAAGCTAGAGGTCGACCCATAGTTATATTTGGGTTAGCACTAACTATGTTTATGAACTCTTATATTATTATTTAAGTAGTATGTAATGGAGTATGCTGGCGTGACTCGAGAAAATAGAATAAAATTGGCCTGGGTTGGGAACATCACGGAAAATTTAAAGGATGAGTTAGGATTTGTTTTAATATAATTAGGTATGGCTTCAGATTTTTTTTTTCTTTTCTTTTTCAAAGTAGGCACCGACAGCAGGTTAAATAAAGAAACCATGAATAGCCTACCTTTGCAAAATAGCTTACTAAGTAGGTACAAACTCAGCAATGAAAAGTAGATGTTCATTATTATCATCGCCATCATCATTGTTAACGATATCATTATAAGCATCGGCTACCTAGTACCTCCAGACGATTATATACACATTAGGAAGTCCTGGAAGGAACAATAACAATCAGTGTTAAAAATAACCAACCATACAAAACCCTGATGAAAGTTAGAATACAAATGGTTGTATCATTCAAAAGCAAAAGTTAAAGGCTTTGACATGCTTACTTAAATGATTACAGGAACCTTTGGTAGTTAGGTAATACTAATTCGTTCTCTGGTTACTGCACTCTTTGATCGTTTGTGTTATCAGTTATAGTCTATTCGCTGTAAGTAGGCGAAAACTCATGACCTCTAACCTCTGTAACTAAAAATCGGTTAGAGTAATCGAGCTAATATTTCTATCATTTGGGAAGAGTCAGTAAAAGAATAGATGTGGAAATGTACAGCCAATTTGCTCTAGCCCTTTTTTAGTTACAGAGGATAAGAGGTCAATGGTCATGATATCTCTCCTACTTACAGCGAATAGACTAGGCTACCGGTATGTGGATCGCTCAGGTCAGTTATGAGGCTTTGAAATTGATCACTTGATAGTTTCGGGCTATAATAAGAAGTTGGAATCGTAAACATTTATATTTATCAGAATTAGCCTACAGAAATCACCGCGTAGGCTATTTTGAATAATTTCGTTGTTGACGATGCAATATAAATTTCGGTTGTGTTTAGGGCCTATATTGTAGTCTAATTATAGGCTACATTAGGTGATCAGTTTCCTGCTAGGTTCTAAATAAGTAAAACAAGGCGATTCTTATGGTAAAAAAGTAGTTACCGGCTGTACCACTACCGGCATTATGGCATACAACATAAATCATCTATAAATACTTATAATAAAATAAATACTTATAATCTATAATACTAGGTTAGGTTAATTGTTTGGTTAATTGTTTGGTTAGGGTAATGTATTTTTGTATCCAAAGGCAGTCAAAATAGACGAGAAGAGAAATAGACGTGAGCGTCCGCGTAGTGTAAACAAGACACCAGTGTACGCCAGGTAACTACATTCTTGCCAAAATCTATTATTAACCCGTGCATGATTAAGTGTACGCTATATAGCCTACCGATCATACAATATTAATACAGCGGTATAGCATGATAATTACATACATTCCAGGAAAGGACTAATAAAAAAAGTCCACTGAAGGCTGGAAGTTAATGCTAGCTTACTGGCATATATAGGCTATACAGTATAGCTTATAGTGTAGGCTAGTATTTTATTTAATCTAGAACTCTGCCTATGAGTTCGAGTTTTTATACCCTAACTGCCTATCATATTTAAGCTAAACGTTAATCTTGTTTATCGTAATCTAAGTAGAGGGTTTATATCTTACTGCACCTTAGTTGTATATTATCTAAACTGCTAACGAATGAAATCTACTCACCCCACGCAGGCTAGAAATGGGTTGCTGATGTTCCTTCTCTTCATGACGTCCTTTAGCTGTAATGTCGCACAATAAAATTAGTCATAGACTCCTCTCGCACGGTGTTCGTACTTTTGAATCTGGAGTCTACAACACTCCACACAACGCTGACATATATATACACACACACACACTCGTATTATCGTATAGTCAGCCAGTACCTCCAAGGATGCACGGTTAGCGACTTAACTGCTACATGTATAATTATTTAAAGCTATGTGTGAAAGTCACTGGTTACCATATTAAATTATCAGTGGTGTGAAACCCATCTACATTTTGGAGGTATTGGCTATGCTTAAATAATATTTTTGAGATGTTACTATCTCTACTGTGATACTCGGCTCTTTTGTTTTCCAATCTAGCTACTTTTGAGAGGTGGTATAGCGGTGTTTCGGGTCACAATAAGGCAAGTTGTAACTCTGCGGCCGCCAGTACTCTGCCTCCGCCCACCAAGCAAGTCATCCTCTCTCTCGTCACCAAAGATTGCAGCATGTGTTACACCATTATTTACGCTATTTAATGATCACCAAGACACTGTTTTCGAATGAACGGATCTATACATGACTAGGAACGTACCGGCAAGCATCACACAAGGTATGTGTTCTTCACAAATACAATTCGTAAGATATCCTTGCCAGACCCGGCTACGCGGCACCTAAACAGAAACTGCCATGCCAGACGAACGAAGATGTGAATGATGCATATTTCCAAGAACGCGTGTCGTACGCACACATGTATTTGTGAACCTTCTTTGCGCTTATACCAATGCATAATATATTGATACATGCAAGATAGTATTATAATGCAAATGCGTGCTTATTGTATATCATCAGTGGAAGAAGCTTAATTACTGTTAGGCTATACAGTAGGCTAGGCTAGGCTAGGCTATCGCAATTTCGCAAAAAATTTCTAGCTGCATACGTTCGAGACATATTCGTGATGGTCCCAACTATGGGTCAACAAGGACATTCATTAGAGTGATTGACTATTATAAATAAGAAGTGTGTGTGTGTGTGTGTGTGTGTGTGTGTGTGTGTGGAAGGGGAGGGGGGACTTTTAAAGATCTGTTTGGTTCTCTCTTCCTCTAAAGTGTGATTCATCAGCTAATTTCACCACGTTTCGCCATGTATCCAGAATACAAGAAAACAAGTTCTCAATAGACTGAAGAAGTTACTCTTAAGTTAGTATTAATTATTAGTATTATTGAGCCAATGATTCAATTACCTACTTCTCAAGTTAATGACAATCTTTTACTGGTATCCAACTTAACCACATGAAATAGGCCTATGCCATCCATTAATCAATACCAAAGGTTGTAATTGCGTAAAAAAAAAAAAGGGTCCCCAACATTTTATGAATGACAATACAACGATACATTGGTTTCTTGTAATATGACTAACACTATCAGTTTTATATAGGTCAATTTTTTAACAAAGCATTTTCCTTATTATAAGTCTTTAAAATACTGCTAACGAAATCCCTCTTTCATAAACTCGGGCATTTAGGTTGTATATTATTGTAATGAGATAATAAATAAATATTAATTAACATCATTGGTTAGTTAGATATGTGAGCGTTGACTATAGGGCAATAATTAAGTTGACAATAGGGCTGTCAGTCGTGTGATCGTAAAAGTATGGAACCCTTTGGATAATTGTGTAGCCAAAAATTTCGTCCTTTCCCATAGCATAGGCTATGTAAACAATTTTCATCAGATAACGCCAAATAGGATTATAGTTAACATACCTTTTGCCGACTGTATTCAACTTGAAGGGTCACTTAAGTAGTCACCATGATAAAGGGTAATTTTGTTGAATCTGCGTTAACCTGTTATAATGAAGTTCTAGCTGTTGAGATAATTAGCTTGCTAAACAATGATTATAAATAATATATACCGGTATATATATATATATATATATATATATATATATATATATATATATATATATATATATATGTGTGTAGCTTTATAATGAATGCAACTGATGTTGATTAAGATAACGTGATGGTGTGTCTATTGACTATTGCAAACATTTAATGGAGTTATTCAAGGAAACATAATAGGCCTATAAAGGCAAATTCACTTTTTTAATAAAAATAAACATACAATATAATAATACATAGATATATCAACATTCTATACTATGTATAGCATGTTGATATATTTATGTATTGGTGGATATATATCAAATCATGCATATATATTCAAACAATGAAAATATAGAATGTTGAAATAACTTAGAAACTACTTAAGTAAGGCGTTCAAGGACCTAGCGTCTGTTAGTGACCTGAAGAAGCTTTCTGCGAAACGTTGTCAATAAAGTGCTCCTCTGCATGTGGTGTTTATATTCAATGAAAATAAACATTCGTAGCCTATGGCCTATAACTTCATCAGACGACTATTATCCACTTCAATACAATAGTGTTGATTTACATTTTATGATGGCTAAATTTAGACGATTTTACTCATCTTTGGGAGGACCACTATGAATCAAACGGGTGGAACTATATCATTTGGACATCTGACTCCCACAAATCCACCCTGAACTTAATCAAATCGTATTATGATAACCAGAATAAAAGATAAAAAGGTGTCCTGCCACTCCATGAAACCAGAACGCTCGAATCTTGCTCCCACCATACCAACGATATCTCCTTCAGATTGAAAAGTGCCAGGAGCACCAGGAACTCCACGGTTGTCACGGCTGCCATTGTTAATGAAGACTGAGCGAGATGAAATGCACATCAGCGCTGACAATTTTATCTCATCATAACTCATGTATTTTTTAATCGTAAGTCCAGCACGTTCACTACTATGTCCAATATCTTCCCACTTTTCACTTCCAATAGTTCCATTTCCAATAGTTCCATCCCTTAGTACATATATATCAGTTTCAGAGAAAAACACTATTGGACGCTTCTTCAACAGGCGATCCACCAACCCCAGCAAATCCATGCTGCTGTACAGCTTTCTGAGAGTCAAGAAATTATCAATTACAAATAATATCTAATTTGAAACATATATTTTTTCTGATTAATTACCATGCAAAATGCAGTAATATAGTAGATTGTATTCTAAGATGCAAATTTAATTCACGTTTAGCTTAATATTAACTTATAGTCAAATCGTAATAACATTTTAGAAATTGTGACATGTAGGCTATCCTCTTGTAACTCGGTGAGAGCTGGCACAAACAGGCCGTAAACTACCCCACCTATTCACTAGTTGATTTTACAAATGGTAGAAATATCAGCTTTATAACTTGAGGCTTTTTTGAATTATGAAAAATGTGGGCCCCGGATTTCTAGAGTTGTCATTAGATGTCTGTCTAATGTCTGTAGATCACATATATATTATTTATATATTTCGAATACAGTAGGCCACAGTAGAGATTCTATACTTAGAAAAAGATTGGGTACTACAGGATCTCTAGGCTACTGTACAGAATCAGCACCCACCTCTCCTTTCTGCCATGGATCCTCTTATGACGTAGGAAGTTTGCTAGAAGAGGCAGAACATTCTCGTGGATCAAGGGGTAGGCAGAGTTGATGTGTTCCTCTAGCTTCGACTTTTTATGGCCACCCTTCTGTTGAGAGAAAAGGAAGTTGTTGCCTCAATATCAAGTCAAAACGTTCACAGACCAAATAGCTACATTCTCCAAACCTAACTTACCATAATGTAACTCAAGCTACGCCAATCAAAACCCAACAACCCAGCCAAACCTATAGGCAGTTTTGGTTACAGCCGTTTTGGAATTTGCCTATTCTGACTTGCTTCCACTGCCTCTACCAAGGAATCTATGTAAGAGATTGTCCCTATCCCTATTGTCTGTCAGCAAAACAACTCGAAGATAGGCTATGCCTGTAGGATAAAATTGGTGAAATGCCAAACATATAGCCTAAGAATATCTGAAACATTCCTCTAATTCAAAGTATCTCTTATGGCTACGCCACAATCAAAATATGAGTATTTAGTGAGAGCTGTATCGTAGTTGTTTGTTTACAAAAGAAATCTTTGTAATACTACATTCACTTGCAAAAGATTCTCAATTAGGCTATATATATATATATTTATTTAGCCTATATTTAATTATTATAATTATATTTTTATTTTGGGAATTCCAATTTGAGATAGCCTAACTAGGCCTTTCCATATAATTTAGGTACGAAATAACTCAAAACTCTCCATATTATGTCCAAATTGTCCCCCACTTCCCCTATAGCCCCTTCACATCATGCTGCCCAATAAGAGCCCTCTATAGTTACCCGAAAGATATAGTATTTATCATTAGCTCGTGGATTGGGTCGTTCTACAATGAATAAATGAATTAGGTTGTGATGATACAACCCTTTTGATCATAGCAAATGACCACTTACGAGTTTCAGGCTATAAGGAAGTTGGAGCTGTAGGCATCGATGGTAAATAGAAATACAATAATTATGTAGGTTTCTGATGGATAGACAGTATGTTGAATTGGGTTTTATGTATTTATAAATGTAGGCTACTACAACCGCATTTTAGCTGTTAATTCTGCTGTATATCGATGTCTACGGCTCCAACTTCCTTATAAACTGAAACTCGCAAGTGGTCAATTTGCACTTCCTCTAACATTCTAACGATCATGTTCAGTTGGGTTAGACGAGGGACACGCCAACAATACGGTACGTGGTTTTGGATTGAAAGGGGAAAATAGAGATAGGAAAAAATGATTACTAGGTTACAGGATCACAAATTATAATTATATACAATAGGCTATACTTTACCTGATATTACCTGTCCTAAAACCAAGGTTATCTTAATTATGTGTTACTTAATCTTGTAGCTGACTTAGAATGTTATCAGACATTAATTCAGGATCGGGGTATTTTACCTTAAGAAATAAGCAATGATTTACTTATCTTGAGTATCTAGGCTAGTTTTAATTATTCCCGTTATCTTAAGTAATTATAGCTAACCTATATAATCTATAGCATTGCTTGATCTAACTGCATGCATGCTCGCCCTTTCTATTACATGTATATAATTACCTGCAGAGTGGATGCTCTGGCGGTGTCAATGGGGAATGGCACAACGAAATTTTTGCTTTTCGTCACCAACTCCTCAAATGTTACCCTCGGCGGCTGTTTTACTTCTGCTAGCGCACGCAGATGATCCCTCAGAGGATCTTCGACATTCTCTGCCTCCGATGTTTCCTCTGCTTTCTCCACCTTTTTGCTAAATCTTGCGTGCTGCTTCTGGATAATGCGCAAAAACATATTAGTTACTGCTATAGTGATGGTTTTCTATAAATGTTGCGCTCACAGAAAACGAAAATATACTGTAAACAATCAGTACTTGAATACGGAACAAATCGTCAAGACGTCAACCAGTTTAGTCCGGATCACAAGAAACTGCACTGCTCCGCCAACATTATAATAGTTATCTACAGCCACGAGCACACAGACACTTCACATGTCAGCTAAAGGACAAAAACGGAAAGTAAGAAGTGAATAAGACCCCGATAACTGACATAGGGACGGTCACAGGATACAGTGCACATACCGACTTAGCTGCCAGACGTGTCAGTGGTCACCTAGGGGTTGCCAGATGGCCGTATTTCTCAAATTTGGCTGAATTGAAAATAGTCTGGCTGTGATTAAAGTCGCTACCCAGGCCAAACTATTTGGCCGTAATTTGGCCGAATTTACTTCCTCTGACGTTAATAGCAAATCATTTGTTGGAATGTGAAGTTCAGTTCAGTTCAGTTGCTGGTCGGGAAGCTATGCCTTTGCAACGGTGCCTCCCTTTTGTCGTGTTTTCTGTTTTTCTAATTTAACAGTAACATTTATTATGTGCAATGTGCTGTTTTCTTCTTTCTTGCTCTGTTTTCTTCTTGCTTGTTTTCCTTCTTGGTTGTTGTTCTTGTTTCTTCTTTCACCTTTATATTTTCTTTGCAGTGTCTTCATGTGTTGTTCCTTTGCTTTTCTCTCCTTCTCCAAAAACTATATATTGTCTTCTTGACCCTACCAAAACTTGGCAGCCCCTTAAAAGAAACAAAGAACGTGATGTAGGGGAGGTGTAGGGTGAAAGAACGTGATGTAGGGGAGGTGTAGAGCCAACCATTCCTCCCTTCCTTTCCTCCCCTCTTACTTTGACACGTTCATTTCGAAGTGTTACCAGTTAAGCACTACAAGTTTCATCCGATTTTTATCGCTACATACCTCGATAATAACTAGTTAATTTTGGTGACAATTGTTGTAGCACGAATTTTAGTATTTAGTAAATTTGTGGTGACAATTTTTGTAGCACAAATTTTAGTATTTAGTATCATTATGCCATTCCTAGAAAAGAGTCCATAGTTTTGTTGTTATCACTCTACTAAAATAATTATCTTGTTTGTGTATCTATCAATGATAAGCCTTACAAATAGCGGAAATCATTGTATGTGGTAAATGAATAAGTGCCGGTAAAAGACAAGTTTCTCCCAGTTTTCGTTTCTTCATCTCCCTAAATGGATAATCTATTGTGTTTGATAAATTGATCTGCCAGTGCCCATAGCATAATATTTATGTAAACCATTTTCATCAGATAACGCCAAATAGTATTATAGTTAACCTACCTTTTGCCGACTGTATTAAACTTGAAGGGTCACTTAAGTAGTCACCATGATTAATGGTATGTTGTTGAATCTGAGTTAACCTGATATAATGAAGTTCTAGATGTTGAGATAGATTGGCTTGATAACACACATATATATATATATATATATATATATATATATATATATATATATATATATATATATATATATATATATATATATATATATATATATATATATATATATATATATATATATGTGTGTGTGTGTGTACTTACTCTAGTTACTTACTCTAGTTGTATTGCGGGAGTGAGCATGCTCGTTATTTCCCACCTCCTATATGTGTAGGTGTTATATGTATCGTTGGAATGGCTGTGGATGTGTGTGTAGTCTGTATTTTTTAGCCAATTGGCGACATCGGAAACGAAGGCTTAGGGTGGATCTGTATGGTACCATTCTCACTATAGACGGTACCGTCTCGCCCGAAGGCTTAGGTAGCCATCAGCTTAGGTGAACCATATGATACCCATCTCGCCTTGTACCATTTTTGCCAACCCCAGATGGGACGTCACAATGTCGTCCACTTATTCCAGGTACCTATTTACAGCTAGGTGAACTGAGGCTAACACATGAAAGGAGACAAGCCCAATTTGTCTCCGCCCGGCCGGGGATTGAACCCCCGACCCCTCGTGTGTGAGACGAGAGCTCTACCTACTAGGCTACGGGCTGTGTGTGTGTGTGTGTGTGTGTGTGTGTGTGTGTGTGTAGCTTTATAAAGAATGTAACTGATGTTGAGTCTGAGTTAACGTGATGATGTGTGTATTACAAACTTATTTACCTTGCATTTATTTTAAATATGCAGATTGCATTTCCGTATAGCCTGAATGTCTACAATTTGAACTTCTAGTCATATTTATTTACTAAAAACGAAAACTTTTAGTGATACCGAGTTACTGAAGGAAACAAATAAAAAACGCAAATCTCGCTATTTTTTTATTAAAAAATAAGCAGACTATATAGTAATAGAATGTCGATATATCTATATATTGGTGGAGATATACCACATCATGCATATATTTTCAAACAATGAAAATACACATATGTAGGCCTATATAACTTCATCAGACTTATTATTCAATTCAATACAATAGCGTTGATTTACATTTTATGATGGCTAAATGTAGACGATTTTAATCATCTTTGGGAGGACCACTATGAATCAAACGGGTGAAACTATATCAGTTGAACATCTGACTCTCACAGATCCTTCCTGAACTTAATAACATCGTATTATGATAACCAGAATAAAAGGAAAAAAGGTATTGTACTGAAGAGGCCAAAATGTAATCCTTTGAGTCTATAATAATGTGTAAGCCTATATATCAACATTGTCCTCAGTTACTTCTTCCAACAGGTATACAGTATATATTTTAATTATCATGCATAGGCTAACTGAAAACAAAAACAAATGGAGAATTCAACATGTCAAATCAATGCCCGATATTGCCATATACTTTATCTGCATCTTTCATAATATTTTACAACGTTAACATTAATAGTTAGACATTAGTATAATTGAACTATGATAATTATGGAAGTATTGTGTACACTTTTTTAATTTATCATTCGATACCGGTAGCTCTTCATATACAAACTGTTTTTGGGTAGGCTAACTCTTATGAAGTTCCGGCATTATGTGATTTATTAACCTATACATGCGCAACAATATGCAGAGTGGTTTCCTTTCATTTAAGCACACAGGTTTAACATCTATGATAATGTAAATAAAAACCTTCACAGAATGGATAAGAGCACCATGTGTGTAAAATAATTTTATAGAGTACATTCCGAAAATAGGCTCTTCACATTTCAGTGACCAGATGTTTAGCCTACAAAGAGTTGTCAATATAGTGCTTCTCCTCGAATAGTGGTTTATAATGAATTGAAAGTGATAAAATGTATTGGAAAACACGTGAAAATTATAGATGGATAGAAATCATAGAATATATATTCATATTGCATATAGAGTAATTCTGGAACCATGTGTTCTATTATATAATTATAACATACATTCGCAAGAATGTGTTGTCAATCGTTCAACCTGGGCGTTATTTTCATGAATCTAATATATGTGAATAAGGTTTAATTTCATCTTAATTAAAATAGCACATCTAAGCAATATAGAAATGAGATTGATTAAGACATCTTTAACCCAATGAGCACCAGGCAATATAATATAAATGTACACTCTGGGTTAGAAATAAAGTAAAACTCACAAAAAAACCGATCCCCTAGGTTATCAAGGGGTCCTACGGGGCGCCCAAATTACTATGGGGAAATGGGTAGGCAAAAACATGTGTTTGCGCGCTCACGCGCACGCGGCTGGACTTTGAGGGCTTTCAACCATCGGCATTGTTGTGTGGGATACTTGCGCAGTTCCCATTCAATTCTAAACCCTCTAGGTGCAATAGGATCGGAGTAATTATTAACCGCAACGCACCCTATGCGACTCTGGGGTTTAGCGTTACATACACTGCCGACGCATAAGGTGCGTCTCTGGTAGGCTACTAGAGGGGTTAAACACCATTTATATCAAAATTATAAATATAGGTCATAAAGTAATATGATAATTTTTTCTTCATATAACTTTCTCTTGGGGGAGATAGTGTATTAATCAATTTCAGGTATACAGTACTTATTTCAGGTATACAGTACTTATTTCAGGTATACAGTACTTATTTCAGGTATACAGTACTTATTTCAGGTATACAGTACTTATTGGATATCTATGGGAATAAAATGTTTTTCAAGAATATATTGACCGCTGGAAGACCACGTCATTTCTTTGATCACAGTGGTATATGAATTGGTGCTCTAAAGAACATCTGCATCAGTGCTCAAATAGTGTGGTATAAGGTCTTTCGCAAAATCTTTAATATTAAGAAATTAATTTCAACGATTAACATGCTTCACTGTCATTGACTTTGTTCCAAGTTACGCTTTGCATATTCAGACACATGTTCTACGCCAGAGGTTGAAGCAATGTGCAGATTTTCAGCAGTGACACACGGGTTGATGAGAGCGTTGTGAAGTTCAGCTACAGAAGAGGAGCAGGCAGCGGCAGGGTCCCCAGAGGCTGACAACATTCCTTTCCAATATTCGTTCCCAGGCAAAGAGTTACCATCCCAGGCAAAGCTGGTAACTAATAAAGTATCGGAGGGAACAAGTGCATGTAAGGCGCGATTAGAAAAGTGCAATGTAACATCTGTACCAGGGAACACTTCACCATCACCAGTCTCAAAACATTTATCTACTGTAAAGTAACTAAAGTCTACATGAGCAATGTGAGTAGTGTCTGAGACTTTAAGGGATTCTCCCCATGCTTCTACGAAGAGCTGATTTTGGCGAGATGTTAGCTGCCAAACACCCAGTCCTAGTCCCACTACATGCACATAAGCACGGAGGCCTACAGCCTTGGCCCGTATTCCTGCCTCTGCTATGAGAGTTTCTGCAGACAGCTGTATCCTGGATTTGTACACGTTTATGTTGAACATAATCTTTGGTGACAATGTAAGGTAGCTGCCATCTGGGGCATTTTGCACTTGTTCCCATGTTGGAAGCTCTGTTTTCCAGAAACGGCCCCATTCTTGGACTAGCCCTTGCCGTGGAGGTGGACTTGGTCCATAGCCATTTTCCTGGGTGTTCTGGTCAGGGGTTACAACGATGTCCTGCCACTCCATGAAACCAGAACGCTCGAATCTTGCTCCCACCATACCAACGATAACTCCTTCAGATTGAAAAGTGCCAGGAGCACCAGGAATTCCACGGTTGTGACGGCTGCCATTGTTAATGAAGACTGAGTGAGATGAAATGCACATCAGCGCTGACAATTTGATCTCATCATAACTCATGTATTCTTGAATCGTAAGTCCAGCACGTTCACTACTATGTCCAATATTTTCCCACTTTCCACTGCCAACAGTTCCATCCCTTTGTAGAGATATATCACTTTCAGTGAAAAACACTACTGGACGCTTCTTCAACAGGCGATCCACCAACCCCAGCATATCCATGCTGCTGTACAGCTTTCTGAGAGTTAAGAAATTATCAATTACAAATAACATCTAATTTGAAAATTTATTTATTTGATTAATCACCATGCAAAATGCAGTAATAGGCTATATATAGTATATGTATTCTAAGTTGAAAGTTTACTTTGTTTAATATTAACTTATAGGCTATTCAAATCATAATAATGTGTTTAGAAATTGCGACATGTAGGCTATCCTCTTGTAACTCGGTGAGAGCTGGCACAACCAGTCTGTAAAATACCCCACCTATTTACTAGTTGATTTTACAAATGGTAGAAATATCAGCTATGTAACTCGGTGTCTATGAATTATGAAAAATTTGGGTCCCGGATTTCTAGACTTATCATTAAGAATAGGCCTAGTCTGTAGATCACATATATATTATTTATATATTTCGAATACAGTAGGCTACAGTAGATATCCTATAGTTAGGAATAGATTGGTTACTACAGGATCTCTAGACTACAGTAAAGAATCAGCACCCACCTCTCCTTCTTTCTGCCATGGATCCTCTTATGACGTAGGAAGTTTGCTAGAAGTGGCAGAACATTCTCGTGGATCAAGGGATAGGCAGAGTTGATGTGTTCCTCTAGCTTCGACTTTTCATGGCCACCCTTCTGTTTAGAGAAAAGGAAGTTATTGCCTAGGTTTCAAATAAAAACGTCCTCAGGCTACACGTGCACAGACCAAATAGCTACATTCTGCAAGCCTAACTTAACATAATGTAACTCAAGCTAAGCCAACCAAAACCCTAACATAACCCAGCCAAACCTGTAGACATTGTTGGTTATTGCATTTTTGGTTGCGGCCGTTTTGGAGTGTGGCTGTTTTGACCTGCTTACACTGCCTCAACCTAGGAATCTGTGTAAGAGATTATCCCTATCCCTATTGTCTGTTAGTAAAACAACTCGAATATTTACCTGTCGGATAAAATTGGTAAGATGAGAAACATAGGAATATCTGAAACCTTCCTCCAATTCTCAGTACCGGTATCTTCTTGGGCTCCCTCCCGGCCACATTAAAATGATGAGAGTTTAGGGAGTATTTTAGTTTGCTTGTTTACAAAATAAATCGTTGCAATAGTACATTAAATTACAAAAGATTCTCAAGGCTATTTATTTATTTTCATGTATATATTATTAGCATTATTTTGGTCTGTGATTCCAATTTGAGACAACTATCAATATTAGGTACGAAATAACTCAAACTCTCCATATTATATCCAAATTTGCCACCAGTTCCCCTATATCCCATACACTTCATGCTGCCTAATAAGAGGAAGAACTGTTTTTAGATGCCTATTTACTAAGAAACATTGAACACTATTTTTAACCTAACCTAACCAAAACCTAACCTGACCTAATCTAGTATATTAGTGGACTATTTATAAATGTAAAATGTAAAAATATATTGTCTATCTATCTATCTATTGCCTGACGCCGTGATCCCCGAAGGGGTGGCCACGAACGAACCGCCCCCATGCACCTCTGTCCCCAGTCAGTCGACGCCCCTCCCCCCAACCAGCACCGCCTTCGTTCATGTAGTTCCTCAAAATACAAATACAAAATATATTGTAACATTACCAAATGATTTAGATAGAAGTACATGTCTACCCGCTACACAGGATTATACCGATACATACATTAGGCTGTGATGATACAACTCGTCATCCACACAACCTTTTGATCAGAGCAATTTGAACATCCTATAACATTCTAACGATCATGTTTGTTCAGTTCGGTTCAATTAGAGATAGGTTCGATGAGGGGCAAGCAAACAATACGGTATGTGGTTTTGGATTGAAAGGGGATAATAGGGATAGGAACAAATGATTACGAAAGATCACAAATTATTAGTAGCCTATATACAGTAGGCTATACTTTACCTGATATTAGCTATCCTAAAACCATGGTTATCTTAATTATGCCTTACTTAATCTTGTAGCTGGCCTAGAATGTTATCGAACATTAATTCAGGATCGGGATATTTTACCTTAAGAAATAGGCTAAGCAATGATTTACTTATCTTGAGTAGCCTATAAAGTGTAACATTTGTCCTTTACATTAAGTAATTATAGCTAACCTATATAATCTATAAAGCTTTGCTTGATCTAACTGCATGCTCGCCCTTTATATTACATGTATAGCCTATAATTACCTGCAGAGTGGATGCTCTGGCGGTGTCGATGGGGAATGGCACAACGAAGTTATTGCTTTTCGTCACCAACTCCTCAAATGTTACCCTCGGCGGCTGTTTTACTTCTGCTAGCGCACTCAGATGATCCCTCAGAGGATCTTCGACATTCTCTGCCTCCGATGTTTCCCCTGCTTTCTCCATCTTCTTGCTTAATCTTGCGTACCGTTTCTGGGTAATGCGCAAAAACATATTAGTTACTGCTATAGTGATGGTTTTCTATAAATGTTACGCTCACAGAAAACGAAAATATACTACAATCAGTCCTTGAATACACAGCAGATCGTACATGTTTTATTCTGATAACAAGAAACTGCACTGCTCCGCCAACATTATAATAGTTCGCTACAGCCACGAACACACAGACACTTCACACAGCAGGTAGAAGAGAAAAACGGTAAGCAAGAAGTGAATAAGACCCCGATAACTGGCAGTCAGACACAGGATGCACATACCGAGTTAGCTGCCAGTGGTCGCCTAGTGACTCATTTCTCCCACTCTCACAACTTCCACAAGGCACAAACATTACTGCATGAACTTTCTCCTGTTTATGTGAGACTCGTCGGCGGTTTTTACGATTTTGCATTAGTCTATACTATTTTTAAGGGATATATATAATAGATGTTAGTATTATAATGTGGTGCAGTAGTGTTCTTATCAGGGTGGGCAGAGGGAAATCATTCACGTACTGATATCTGATAAAATTATAAAATAAGGCGGAAATTGATGAGATTATGTTTGTCCACTATGGGTTTGATTTATTTGTTTATTTTTGTTTAGCTACTAGAAATAAAATTGAGTGTGAGTCTGAAATAATGTTTTATTATATGTTGGGCGGGTCGATATATTTCAAATACCTAAATACGTATAGCCCATGTAGCCTATCTGACTTGAACACCCTAATTAGATGTAAATAGAAAACTCATAAATTAAGTGTATCATTATCTCTCTCTCTCTCTCTCTCTCTCTCTCTCTATATATATATATATATATATATATATATATATATATATATATATATATATATATATATATATATACTGTATGTAATATAATATTGATCTTGGAAGAAGCCTTTCATTTTTGCTAGGATAGAGTTGTATTTCTACGACGACTACAATGTCACTACCGTACCCTCCCACGTTACATTAGCTTAGTAATTATGATATGCAAACGTTTAGAACAGTCCTACCAATATAGTATAATAATTAGTCTAGTAGAGTCAAACACACAATCCCAGGTGCGACCCTACCTAATATATAGCCTAATATATAGCCTACTGTATCAATATATAGCCTACTGTATCAATATATAGCCTACTGTATTAATATATAGCCTACTGTATCAATATATAGCCTACTGTATCAATATTATAGCCTACTGTATCAATATATAGCCTACTGTATCAATATATAGCCTACTGTATCAATATTATAGCCTACTGTATTAATTAATAAAGTAATATAGCCTACTGTATTAATTAATAAAGTAATATAGCCTACTGTATTAATATATAGCCTACTGTATCAATATATAGCCTACTGTATCAATATATAGCCTACTGTATCAATATATAGCCTACTGTATCAATATATAGCCTACTGTATTAATATATAGCCTACTGTATCAATATATAGCCTACTGTATCAATATATAGCCTACTGTATCAATATATAGCCTACTGTATCAATATATAGCCTACTGTATCAATATTGTATACACGAATCGATACAACACTGTCGCTCTCGGTTCACTGACTTTCTTCCGTTCGAGTCTCTATTGCCTCACGACTTGTACTATTACTAGTCGTATTTCGGTCATTTCGCCCATTTTTAGTTTCATTATGCTTAAAATAACCTTTACTACCCCACCGTTGATTATGTGGCAGCTAACAAGATTACCCCTCTCAGTTTACGACGCTATCCTCTTATTCTGGCATTCACTACCGGTGTATGATTTTACACAGCTTTGGGAGGACCTCTAGGAATCAAAGGGGTACCGTACTGTGGGCTAAATCTCAATTAACCCTATGACACACAAATCCTTGTGGAACTGAATACCGTTATCTACAGGTAATCAGAATAATAGTGAGAAGAGAGACCTTGTATAGTGTTGACAGGGTTAACCACTTCTGTACTGGCGACGCCTTTTTCATTATTTCCCAGCTATATTTAGACGATTTTATGCAGTTTAAGAAGGATCTGTGGTAGTAAAAATGGGTAAGTGAGATAGTTCGAAGCCTGTCAATTGCTGGAGGCCCCTTTTAACCTGAATAAAATCGTCTAATAGTAGCCAGAATAAAGTAAAAAAGACGTTGCCGGTACTGAAGGGGTTAAATAGGCTATAATCCCTAACTCGTAATAGGCAGTACGTTAGGCTAATAGGAGTCAGAGTCAAGTTAAAGGGGGGGGTCACCGGTTTTTTGTTGTCTCTTTCTCTCCTTTTCTCTCTTTCTCTGGCTTGTATCCATTCGGCCCCATTCAGCCAACTGTTTTAAGACGTTTATCCCCATCCAGGTGTTGATTTCTACCTGGCGAGCGATAGCGAGCCAGCATTGTTTGGAGAAATCCGGCTGCGCCGGAGACATTATGCTATCGAAAAATGTACAAATTTAGCTTGCTGTCAAAACAAAAATATATATATGCTGGCTCGCTACCGCTCGCCAGGAAAATATTTACACCTGGATGTGGGTAAACGTCTTAAACAGTAGGCTGAACGGGGCCGAATGGATACAAGCCAAAGAGAGAGGGAGAGAAAGAGAAAACAAGCGAGGTGGGCTCCCTTAAGTCACGTTTATTGACCAGTGAGTTGCACCACGGTTTGTAATATGGTTTAGGTCCACTCCCACTCGCCTGAATCTCGCTAGCTATCTATATATATATCCAGTGCTCACAGAAGTATACAGACATTCTCGCTATTATCGTCGTCACTGGTGGTGCATCTTAGAGGTCAAATTTCCCAGGTAATTTACCCTTTTAGTACGGTCGCGCTAATATAAGTCATGTCCCAGCTGTCATTACGTTTGGCTTGCTCTGTGCTATATTAATGTCTGTCAGATGTTGAATAGGGTGGGTATGTATAGGAACATGTTTGTATCTTTCACTCGATATGAAGAAATGAAGCTTAGATATTGCTGATATCAATTATTGATCAAAACATACTTGGTGCCGAGACATCACTTATTAGCGTGACTGTACATGGGATAAATGGATATCAATCGTGGTCATGTGCTGTACTTAAAACTGTCTTGATGGTGTAATGGTTAGAGTGTTTAAGATCTCCGTGTGGTATTCCCGGTTCGAATCCCGGTAGGATCACATGCTTTCATTAATTTCATTGGGAGGTGTTTGGTGTTTAGTGCTGGAGAAAAATGTTCTAAATTATCACGGACTGACTTTAATCTTCTAAGTAATTTTGTACCTAATATTTGTATATCGGAGGCTCGTTTAAGGGGAGATGGTTCACTTTTTGGGCGATGTTTGCATGTATTCGTTATTTTTCTAGTTTCCTCCATAGACCTCCATCAAATTAAAAAAACAAAACATCCATTAGATCCCCCTTCTAGATTAATTTGTACACATTACAGGCTCACTATCGTTCGCCAGGGAAAAAATCGACACCTAAATAGCACGAAAGGTCTAAATATTGACGACGAAATGGGGCGAAAGGTCTTAAAATCGACTAACTAATGGGGCAAACATCTTAACATCTGAAGACTAACGGGGCTAAACATGAAGGAGAACGTGGTCCAGAAAACCGGCCCATCTCCCCTTAACCCCTTTGCTATTGTATTTATCTTATTATTCTTATCCTTGTTAATATTAATCGATTTAATTCCGTTTGAAAAGGGCCTCCAGCAATCAACAAGCTTCGAACTATCTCACTTAACCCTATTTACTACCACCCATCCGTGTTGTACTGCACAACATCATATAAATTGAGCTAGAATAAAATGTAAAAGTCGTCGCCGTTACAGAGGGGTTAATCAGCCGGGGGGGAGTTGCTCAAAAGGTAACAGAATTTGTGACGGCAATTATACTGTACACTCAACGACATAAATATTATCCTGGCTCAATATGAACTCTCGAATTGCAAAATGAACCTCCGATACGTAAATAATGGGTACACGAATTAATAAGAACATTCTATTCTGTTTGCGATAGTTTCGAAAAATTAGGCCCTAACTTAAATCGTTGAGAGTATTTCTCATTCTTCAGCAAGGGGCGGGATTTCTCGAAAAGGGGCTCCAGTCCTGACGCTATTCTTGACTTACAGTGTGTTGGCATAATACTCCTGAATGGTTGATAGCCTCTGAAGTCCTATTTTAACTAACTAACTCATTCTTCGCCCGCAGAGATCACTTTCAATGGCTGCTACGAGTGGTAAATGGGAGGAGGAGGAAGTGGTGAAGGGGTACCTGGAGGAGGCCAGGAAAGTTGTTCCTCCCACAAAGGTCAACCTCAAGGAATTCATGGAGGCCAGTGAGAAATTTCCCATCAGCTTCCCCATCCACACTGCCAGGGTCAAGACACATCTCAAGGTAAGATTTAGAAATGTAGATCAGCTTATATAAGTATTAAATTGTGTATGGTTATTATGTATGTTGTTTTCACTATCATGATTGTTGTCGTTCTCCATAGCATCACCATCATAATCAATATCTTCACTATAAGCATCACCATCGACACAGTCATGGCAAAGACACCGCTCCAGGTTCATATTTGTATGGTAAATGTATAGCTCGTATTCGACATTTTATTATGCTTTATCGTAAGCGTCCTCATTAGTATCATTATCAAGGGAATGGTACCAGGTACCAGTGTATACCGTAAGCCTGAGCGTGGGATCCTGGGATGGAGGCCGAGACGTTCTCCACTACACTACTGGTGTTATATCGACTTCATTGTTTTATTCAAATGTATCATATATTAACTGGGAGACTAAAGACTAGAACAGAGTGCTATTCCTCTCTCCAACCCGCTCTCACTTTCTTATGTCTAATATCATATCTTCTAATGATGTAATATCTGCCCCTACTTAATACTAAGAAGGCGTACGGACTGGATGGTGTTCCTCTGTTGTACCAGTACTCAAAAACTGTTCCGTGCTGAATCCCTGCCTAGGCAAACTCTTCCGTCTCCGTCTTTCCTCTTACTTTCCTTCTTGCAGGAAGTTTGCTCTCATTCAACCTGTCCCAAAGAAGGGTGACCACTCTCAGCCCTCCAACTATCATCCAATTGCTCTCATTTCTTGCATCTCTAAAGTTTTTAAAACTATTCTTAATTCAAAATCTCTTGAGCATTTCTCTTCCGATAAACCACGTTCAGATCTCCAGCATGGCTTCCTTAACCCTTCCTGTACCGGTGATGTCTTTTAAATGTTTGTCTAGCTGTATTTAGACAATTTTGTACAGCTTAAGAAGGATTTGTGGTAGTAAAGAGAGTTAATTAAGATAGTTTGAAGCCTGGTAATTGCTGGAGGATCTTTTAAAACTGAATAAAATCGTCTAATAGTAGTCCGAAAAAAGTTAGAAGGACGGAACTAGTTAAGGATCGCTCTACTGGTGATCTGCTTGCTTATCTTACTAACTCTTGGTCATCCTCCCATCGGGGCTTCGGTGAGACTTTTTCTATTGCACTAGAAATATCAAAAGTCTTCAACTGAGTCTTGCACAAATCTCTAATTTCCAAACTACCCTCCCTCGGTTTCTATCCCTCTATCTGTGCCTTTGTCTCTAATTTCCTTTCTGGCCGCTACATAGCTCATTTCCTCAACCTATCAACTCCGGTGTTCCTCAGGGTTCTGTCCTGTTTCCAATTCTCTTTCTAATATTAATTAATAATCTCCTCAACTGTACCTCTAGTTCCATCCACTCGTATGCTGATACTTCTACCCTACACTATTCAACAAATTTTTCCGATCAACCCAGCATGCAATCACTCCAAAAGTCACGTAACGAGACCATAGCACGCCTATCCTCTTATACATAAATTATTCTGATTGGGGCAGAGAACATCTTTTTACTTGCAATGCGTCCAATACCCAATTTTTTCTTATAACTAACCATTGCAATATTCCACAAGACTATCAATTATTCTTCAAAAAGACACAAATCAACCCTTCATCTTTTCTCAATATTCTTGGCATATCTTTTTCATCTGACCTTTCATGAAAGATCATGTTACCACTCTTGCTATTACAGCTTCCCAGAAGATAGGGGCTGCTCAACCGTCTCCGTGAGTTCTTCACCCCCTCACAGTTTCTTGCTCTGTATAGGGGCACAGTGTAACCTTGTATTAAGTATTGTTCATATGTGTGGGAAGGTTCCACCAATACCGCACTTCTTGAAAGAGTAGTCAAAACCTGTTTGCCTCATCAACTCATTTACTCTTACTGGTTCTCTACAATCTCTTTATAAATGCAGCAATGTTGCATCACTTTCACTCTTCTATCGCTATTACAACAATCGGTGTTCTTCATAGCTCTCTCAGTGCATACCCCCCTCCCTTGCGGCGAATGCGAGGCACCCGCCTTTCAACACATCTTGTTACATCTGAGAACAACAATACATTTCCTCTACAGAATGGGAAGAGCGAGGCCAAGATAACCGAACACATCAACTCGGCCTACCCCCTGCTCCACCACCGCTGCCTGCCCCTCTATGCTGCCTTCCTCCACCACAAGAAGACCAAGGGCAACGCTGTTGAGAAGTGAGTGGGCGGTGTATTTTAATCCCTTCTGTACCATTGACTTCTGTTTGTTTTGATTTCAGCTTCAT
>CM064577.1:15004476-15059476 GCA_032716605.1 Paralithodes platypus | reverse complement strand
ACAAACAAAAAAACGAAGGAAAATAAAATAAAAAAATAGGAAAAATGGGGATTGGGCCTGAGCATTTAGATAGTTAGATAGACAAAAATATATATATAACTAATATACCGGTATATATATATAAATCAATTAATAGATAGATAAAGATAACAATATAATCAAATAAATACATGTAACATAATACAACAAAATATATAAATCTAATACTAATGATGTGGTCCGCGGAAAGCAGAAACAAAACTATCGTAAACAAAATATGGGCCAGTGTTAACCCTTTGAAAATTATGACGCATTTTGACAGTTTATTCCGGCTATCAATAGACGATTGTATACAGTTTTGGAATGATCTGTGGGAATTATAAGGATAAAGTCTATCTCAATTAACCCTCTGACTTCCATAGACCGGTACCCTTCCTAATCTGAACAAAATATAATAATAGCAAAAAAAAATAAAAAAATAAAAAAAAATCACACACGATGAAGGTGATGGTAAAGACATTCTACTTTTCCAATTTTTGTTTCTTCTGAAGAGTCGCACACAGAAAGTAAATGCGTCATCGGATGTTGAAAGGGTTGAGAGAGTGTTTGCGTGGCGTAAGATAATCATTCTTCATTGACGTATTGATATCGCAGTCTATCAAGTAAAAGAGAATACGGCAGGCAAGAGCATATCGAGGTCAAATGTTTCACTCTCCTTATAGCCTTGTACTACCTTCGCTTTAACCCTTTCTATACCGGCGACGTCTTTTTACTTTATCCTAGCTATAGACGATTTTATTCAGTTTCCAAAGGGCCTCCAGCAACTAACATGCTTCGAACTGTCGCCTAACCCATTTTTCTACCATAAATCCTTCTTAAACTGCACACAATCGTCTAAATATACTTGAAATATAACCACAAACATCCTCGGTAGTAAAAGGGTTAAGTGTGTATATCAATTCAAGTAGAAAAGTTTATTTTTTGGTCGATTATTTGCTATAATTTATTAACCCCTTCTGTACCGACGGCTTTATTTACATTTGATTCTGCCTACTATTAAACAAATTGATTCAGTTTAAAAAGGGCCTCCAGCATTTAACAGGCTTCGAACTATCTCACTGAACCTTTTTTACTACCACATATAAGACGAAAGGTCTTAATATTGACAAAGAAATGGGGCGAAAGGTCTTAAAATCGACAAACTAATGAGCCGAACGTCAAAAAATCTGAAAACTAATGGGGTTAAACACGAGGAAGAAGGTGGACCAGAAAAACGGGCCCATCTCCCCTTCAATGTAATCGTCTTGGAATGTTGTCCCAGAGTATAATGTTGTCCCAGAGTATAATGTTGTCCCAGAGTATAATGTTGTCCCAGAGTATAATGTTGTCCCAGAGTATAATGTTGTCCCAGAGTATAATGTTGTCCCAGAGTATAATGTTGTCGTCCCAGAGTATAATGTTGTCCCAGAGTATAATGTTGTCCCAGAGTATAATGTTGTCCCAGAGTATAATGTTGTCCCAGAGTATAATGTTGTCCCAGAGTATAATGTTGTCCCAGAGTATAATGTTGTCCCAGAGTATAATGTTGTCCCAGAGTATAATGTTGTCCCAGAGTATAATGTTGTCCCAGAGTATAATGTTGTCCCAGAGTATAATGTTGTCCCAGAGTATATAATGTTGTCCCAGAGTATAATGTTGTCCCAGAGTATAATGTTGTCCCAGAGTATAATGTTGTCCCAGAGTATAATGTTGTCCCAGAGTATAATGTTGTCCCAGAGTATAATGTTGTCCCAGAGTATAATGTTGTCCCAGAGTATAATGTTGTCCCAGAGTATAATGTTGTCCCAGAGTATAATGTTGTCCCAGAGTATAATAATACAACACGTGAAGAGTGAATCTGGTTTGGGATTTCCCGTGCCGCCATAAACGGGTTCCGATTTTTGTCTACGTATAAGCACAGCCACTCATAAACATACATAGTCCTCTTGTGTCTTTAGTTTATAATTCAAATAATATGTATATAGCAATTTGTTTAAACTTAATAATGTATGTGATATTATGTTGTGCATGAAAACAAAAATAAATATATATATATATATATATATATATTATTATTATTATATACAGAATGAAACTATATACAGAATGAAACTATATAGGTCGGGGAGGCCTATGTTTTCTTAACTTCTTCATAAGTAAATTATTGCTTTGTGTAAATCATATATACAATTGTGGAATCCATATTATATAATTGATACGTACAATTGTCAATATGTTGCACTTATGTGTGAGTGTGGAAATAGCTTGTAATATAGAGGAAACATTATGTAACTATTTTTACAATGTTAGCTTGTTGTCTGAGAGGCCAGTATTCATGCAAACATATTAACACACACACACACACACAGTCTTCTATTCAACAGTTGAGTTCTCGAACTCTCTCCCAGAATCAGTCTTGCCCTCCTCCTACGACTTACATTGCTTCAAACTCAGTGTGTCCAGGCAATTTGGCTCGAACGTCCCTTGATTTTGGCCCTGTCACTCTTTCAACTATGGGGGAGGCGCACTCGCTACAGGCAGTTCTGCCTTTTGTCTCCCTCACTCACATAGAAAATAATAACACACACACACACAGATACACACACACACACACACACACACACATACACACACACACACACACACACACACACACACACACACACACACACGCACACAGGTAGATAGATAGATAGAGATAATGCTGCATACGTTTTTAATATACAAGGATCCAGTCATGTGTTCTAGCATTATGTTTTGTGAACAATGGTGACGGAACAAAACTGTATTGTGATTCATAGGGTGTTTTTCAATGGCTCCTAGCGTGCTGGTGTAGTGTGTTGAAATAACTTTGAAATATTGACAGAATGAATATATACACCATATGAGAAGGAGCAATTTATTGACAACGTTTCGAAGTGACCTGAAAACCCGAAGAAGCGAAACGTTGTCATTAACCCCTTCTGTACCGGTGACGTCCGTTTTACTTTATATGGGCTACTATTAGAAGATTTTATTCTGCTTAAGAAGGACGTTGATCAATTGAAAAGCTACAGACTATCTCAATTAATCCTTTTAGCTACCCTATATCCTTCGTAAGCTACATAAAATCGCCTAAATGTAGCTGGCGTCAAATACAAAAGACGTCACTGGTATAGAAGGGGTTAAGTGCTCCTCCTCCTACGGTGTTTATATTCATGTTGGGTCGTGTTATGATGCTTCCGTACACACACTATGATTCATATGGTGTTTTGCAATGGTTCATATTATCAGGTCAGGTGAAGATATTGAGGGATAAGTCTTTACAACGGCACCTCATAGCTAATGTTTCCTATTTTCTGAAGAGTGTAGAGAGAGGAGAAGAGGTGTTGGAGAGAGAGGAAGCTGTTGGAGTGGTTTTGTTATGTGTGTTATTAGTCTGTATACGTCGTCGAGGTGTCCTCCGACTGGGTGTGAGCATGTGAAACATGCTAGGACGTACCGTACTACTACACCCACAAAATGTCCGCCTTGGCTGGGATCGAACCCAGGTCAAGCAGATTCACACGTGAGCTATCCCGCTCCAAGTAGGTAGGCCAGAACTCGTCAACCGTAACCTCTGTAACCCAAAAAAGGCTAGAGCAAATGGGGTGTAAATGTCCACACCCATTCCCTGGCTGACCCTTCACAAATGGTAGACATATTAGCTCGATTGCTATAATCGTTTGTGAGTTACAGAGGTTAATGTTCGAGAGCTTGGGACTACTTAATTGGAACAGGGTATAGTGTTAAGCCGGTATCACACGAGCTATATTTCCCTCAACATTTATCCTCAACACTGGTCTGGCAGCTTATGAGGTCAACATTTTAAGTATTTCGGTCACCTAAATTCATCAAGCATCAGTCTAGTTTCCAGTACCGGTGGAAAATGTTGCCAGAAAAATGTTGATCATCGAATGTTGACTATAAAAGCTCTCGTGTGATACCGGCTTTATGAAGTTTCCATACACACAACTATGAGTCAGCCCGGGTGGTGATGTCAGGTGGCATAATACTGGATGCTGACGGGGTTATCATGAGTCATAATTAGCGAGGGTTTATATAACAGCGGAAGTAGACTATAACGGAGAGAGAGAGAGAGAGATTAGCCAGACATTCCTTCTCAAATATACCTTGAAACTGTTTTTTTTTTTTTTACAAACTTGACATTCGTTGCAAGCAAACACATTATTACCTAAATATTATTGGTATATAAACTATATAATATATGGTCAGTATTATATATATATATATATATATATATATATATATATATATATATATATATATATATATATATATATACAGCCACGTATTGCATAATTTCCTTTGTACCGTATTTCTACTGTAATTCGACATATGCATTTCCGTAGATCCTTGTACTCTGGCATGGACCTGATTGGCCTGGTGGACCGACTATTGCACAAGAGACCCATCACCTTCTTCGCCAGGAACGACCACTACCTCCTGAGAGACGGGACGAAGGGGGACGGCGGCTTCGAGAAAATAGGGTTACAAGAAGTGGCACCGCTGAAACTGCATGACTATCTGAGCTACGATGAAATGAAACTGTCGGCCCTGCTGAGTGTGTCTTCGGCTTCCTTCTTCGTCAACGATGGTAGCCGCAAGAACAAGGGGGTACCAGGGAGTCCGGGGACCTTCCAGGAAGAAGGCATCATAGTTGGGATGGTGGGGGCTCGAATGAAGAAGAAGGAACACATGGAATGGCAGGATTGCTTGGTGACTTCCACACAAAATACTTCGAAGCGCGGGTATGGGACATCCAGGCACACGCCTCACCTCCAGCACCTGTGGGCTCGCATATGGGGCACGACACTACCGCTGATCCAGGACATTTCTCCCAGCGACACTAATTTTCTGAAGTTGACCAAGGAGAATTACTTGAATGTAAAAGTGTACAAGGCCAGGATGCAACTCTCAGCCGAAATCCTGTTGGCTGAGGCCGGTGCAAGGGCAAGTGCAGCACAAAAGAAGGCGTATATACACGTCGTGGGACTTGGGCTAGGAGTATGGAGGGCCTCGCCTCTTCAGGACGCCATGTTTGCGGATGCCTGGGGTGACGCTCTCAAGGTCAGTGACACGTCTCATGTGGCCCATGTTGACTTCAGCTGGATAGGATCAGACACCTGCCAGGATGTTAAAGACGGTGAAGTATTCCCCGGAACAAACGTAACCCTTCACTTCTCACGCCGGGCCCTACACGATCACGTCCCCCCCGATACCCTGTTGATCACCAGTTACGCCTGGGACGGTAACTCCATGCCCGGTAACGAGTACTGGATCGGTAAGCTGAGCAGTACCGGTGATGGAGCTGCTGCCTGTTCCTCGGGGGTGGCAGAGCTCCACAACGCTCTCCTTAACCCCGTGGTGTGTGGAGCTAACCTTCATGTGGTAGGACCAGGGGGAGTGCAGCATGTGTCGGAGTATCTAACACAAACCCTGGGGTAAAGTCTGGCAGCATACATTGAAGGGAGATCTTTATTTATTAGTTTCCTCCCTTGACCTTGATCAAGCTTAAGGGGGTATTACTTGATTTTTGGGCTATATATAATTTATTTGTTGATTTTTTTGTTTCCTAGCTAGACCTCCATCAAGCTTAGAAAAACACCCACTAGACCCCCTTTCAAGATGAATTTGTACATTTTTCGGTTGGAAAATGTCCTGGCCGAAGGCCGATTCCTTCTAAAATTAGAGGCTTGCTTTCGCTCGCCAGGAAAAAATCGACCTAAAGAGCACGAAAGGTCTTAATATTGAAACCAAAAATGAGGTGAAATATCTCAAAATCACCAAACTAACGCAACGAACGTCTAACCTCAAAACTAATATGCTAAACATGAGGGAGAAGGGGGTCCATAAAAAGCGAGTACTACCCCCAACCTTCATGTGGTAGGACCAGGGGGAGTGCAGCATGTGTCGGGGTATCTAACACAAACCCTGGGGTAATGTCTGGCGGATTATACTGATGCCTTGGCTATGTGGTGTCATACGGTAAGGGGAGATCTTTATTAATTTGTTTTTCTTTATTATTTTGTAATAGTATAGATATCTTATCAATATTTGTATTTTGTACTATTTTAATGTCTTGTCATGTTGCAAATTTGATTTTAAATAATATTTTGACATTTAACATATAGTTTCTTTATTCATGCAGAGTTTAGTAAAAATTTGCCAGAACGTCCCGGACTTCCCAAACTTGACTACTTCCTTTAACGTGACGATAGTGCGTTGTTATATGTGCGATTAGTTTGCTTGGGAAACAGGTTAACTTGCTCATGTAGTAATGTACACCCTATGTGGTGGATTGTGTTCTTTTATTTAATAATTTTCATTTTAGTAAACGTTGTTTCCACATAGCGATTTTGATAATTTAATTTGACTTTATATTGTCCTTGTCCCAATTTTGGTTTGTTTAGTTTGCAAGTTTTACATTTTAATTTTGTTTTGTTTTTTAGTTTCCTCCCTAGACCTTCATCAAGCTTAAACAAAATACCTGCAAGACCCCCGTTCGAGATAAATTGGCACGAAAGGGTCTTAAAATCGCCTTATTAATGGGGGGAAATGTCTTACAATATCAAAACTAAAAGTGATACAATGAGGAGTAAGGGGGTCTAGACACTTACCCAACCAATGGTGTGTGTGTGTGTGTGTGTGTGTGTGTGTGTGTGTGTGTGGGATCTCCCATTATATACTCATGTTCCCAAAGCTATTGAAGTACTGTAATTATTCCCATTTTTTATGTGTGAGTGAAGATATATAATTCATATATAATTGATTAATTTAAAGGTATACTGTTCACAGCACCTATATCATTTAAAGGTATACTGTTCACAGCACCTATATCATTTAAAGGTATACTGTTCACAGCACCTATATCATTTAAAGGTATACTGTTCACAGCACCTATATCATTTAAAGGTATACTGTTCACAGCACCTATATCATTTAAAGGTATACTGTTCACAGCACCTATATCATTTAAAGGTATACTGTTCACAGCACCTATATCATTTAAAGGTATACTGTTCACAGCACCTATATCATTTAAAGGTATACTGTTCACAGCACCTATATCATTTAAAGGTATACTGTTCACAGCACCTATATCATTTAAAGGTATACTGTTCACAGCACCTATATCATTCCTATTTAATTCCAATTTATAATGTTTAGTATCCTTAATTTTATATTGTAATTATATATATTTTCAAATTCGTATTCATTTAACTCGTTTCGTAAGATTTAAGGGTGAAATTATAATTAGGTACTATTATTCCTTCTTTGAATATTATGCATGCTAATAAAATTATATAATACAGATAATTGTATTATTGATTTATTCAATACATAGCCTACATTACGAATAGAACTTCTGAAAACAGTGTACTTAGATTATATTCATATACGATACACAGTATACAGTATACAGTATATACAGTATACAGTATACAGTATATACAGTATACAGTATATACAGTATACAGTAATCAGTATAGTATGCAGTATATATACAGTATAACAGTACAGTATACAGTATATACAGTATACATTATATACAGTATACAGTATACAGTATATACAGTATACAGTATATACAGTATACAGTATATACAGTATATACAGTATACAGTATATACAGTATACAGTATATACAGTATACAGTATATACAGTATACAGTATATACAGTATACAGTATACAGTATGGTTGCACTATACATTTGGATCAAGGTAATGTTTTATCATACAATAAATATTTCCAGTGAAGTATTTACAGTTTCACTGAGAATCAATATTATATATATATATATATATATATATATATATATATATATATATATATATATATATATATATATATATATATATATATATATATATATATATAATATTTGTGTTTATGTACTGTGCGGTAGTAGGATATTTGCGTATCTGTATTTTCCTGTCATAAATGATCATCGATCTTGCAATGCCAATATGCATGTTCAGCATACATGGGTATACACTAGTCTTCGTGAACCACCCGTCGAAAAACAATTTAGGCAAGATCTGTTTACCACTTTCAGTACAATGACTCCATTCTTCAGTTTCTTCTCGCTACAATGAGACTATCATATTTAGCTTAGGAGGGACGTATGGCAGCCTGGGTATTATTTCAGACAGTGTGTAGCCATTATCTTCCTAGAGGTTCATTCTAAACTAAGCAAGATTGTCTTAGGTCAGCAAAAATTAAATTAAAGGGACAGCAAACTATCGAAGGGGTTAAAGGGAAGCACCACCGCCCTGGGCCCCTCCCCCACTTTGCGTTCTCGCCTCGGGGTCGGAAATTGGGGCTTTGTCAGTTCATGTGTCGGAGAGAGAGAGAGAGAGCGCAACACGCAACCTTGCTCTACCTGAACCATGTGCTTTGAAAGTTTTTACGCAGCATATCATCAACTAACGGTAAACCGAAGCGTATCGACTGCGCGTATGATCCAGAGGTGAACGGGATCAATTAATGGACAAATATTGATGCTGTGTGCAAAATATTATTCTACCTGGCACCTGTGTTGGTCCTGCGCAGCCATGTTCCGCGCAGCCAATGCCACGGTAGACCAACTTCCACATGCGATTTTAAGTACCAGTTTTTCGCAAGCCCCTGTTGAATATACGGAGAAATGTATACAACTTTGAGAAATATACACGAATTAAAGTTTGTAATGTGTTGGCTACCGGGAAGCGATGGTGTTTTGGGGTATATGGAAGTAGGGAGAATATACAGGCTAACTGGTGACTCAAACCAGGTAGACAGACGCTACCCACCTCCCTCCACCTCCACCACCAGCACCACCACCACACCTCGCTCACTGGCAAGTAACACTACTGAAAACATACTTTGCTCGCACCAGCACGCACCAACGCACCTCTCCCGTGGATGGTGAGTGTGTTCGGGATATACGATAGTGAAGTGTGGGGCCGTAGTGAAGTGCCTGAAGTGTGTTGGATTTCGAAACTCCCGTGTGTTCGCGCGAGAGTGTGTGATGTTAATATTGAAAGTGAAATGGTAGTGGTGGGGGAGGGAATGGTTAGAGTCCGCGGTGGTGGGAGGGTGCAGGGGAAGGGGAGGGTGCAGGGGAAGGGGAGGGAATGGTTTCACGAATTTACGACATACAAACACCAGGAAAGAGAAAATACGAACACAATAGTACGCCCGCGTTTCGTTTTCAATGCCCCACGAAGAATAGCCTGCCTTTCCAACCCACCCATTTGATCAACGTCACCTGTGCATGGATTAAACTGCCTCGTATATCGTTTAAGGAAGGAAATACCAGCACTATTCAAACAACACTGTCACCCCTGAAAAACAACAATAATAGTGGGTGTCTCGTCGAGGTGGTGTGTGTGGCGATAGATAAATAATAGATAAATGATAGATAAATAGATACCTAATAGATACCTAATAGATACCTAATAGATACCTAATAGATACCTAATAGATACCTAATAGATACCTAATAGATACCTAATAGATACATAATGCATGACTCCCTTTCTTACGTATAAGACTGTTGGGAACACCTCGGAGTCGGGCATTCAAATCTCCACATACTGTACAGTCCCGGACAATTTTTATTACGCGTCTTTTTAATCTCTACTGTTCCGGCAACTTCTTTTGCATTTTATTCTAGCTAGGCTGCTAGAGTATATTTAGCAGATTTCGTGCAGCTTAGGAAGGATCTGTGGTAGTAAAAAAGGTTAAGTGAGATGGTTTGATAGTTTGTAGGCCCTTTTAAAACTGAACACAATCGTCTAATAGTAGCCAGGCATGAAGTTAAAAGGACGGCACTGGTACTGAAAGGGTTAACGAACCTCGGGAATTGATATATAAAGGAGATAATTAAACGTATTTATATATTCTACATCATTGACGATCGTGGCTGCTCACTCTATATTTTCAAATTTATCCCACACTGAATCGAATCTGTTCATGAATTATTTTCCTAATATTTGAATGTTGGAAGTTCGCTTGTGCTGTTGGACGGCTTGTACTGTATATGGCCAGGAATTAGCATCTTATCTTAACCCCTTCTATACCGGCGACGTCTTTTTAGTTGTATTCAAGCTATATTCAAGCTATATTCAAAGGATTTTTGCGCAGTTTAAGAAGGGTTGTGGTATTAAAAAGGGTTAAAGTGAGGTAGTTCGAAACCTGTTCATTGCTAGAGGCCCTAATGAAACTGAATACAATTGTCTAATAGTTGCCATAATCAAATTAAAAGGACGTCGTCGGTACAGAAAGGGTTAAAGGCTTAAAGCGCCCGTTCGGTTTGACATCTTATTTATTGAGCAGTCGTGATAACCCAAAGGGGGGGGGGGGGGCTATTAAGGGGTTAGATGGGTTCTGTTTACTAGATTCCCTCTTCCCTCATGTTTAGCCCCATTAGTTTTCAGATTTGATGATGTTTGCCCCCATTAGTTTGTCAATTGTAAGACCTTCCGCCCCATTTCCTTGTCAATATTAAGACCTTTCGTGCTATTTAGGTGTCGATTTTGTTTTCTCCTAGCGAACGATAGTGAGCCTGTATAGTTTTGAAAGAACCGGGGAAATTTTTCTACCGAAACATGTAAACATTGATCTACAAGAGGGATCTAATGGATGTTTTGGTCAATATACAGGAGGCGCTACAATATAGGTAGCAAAATTCTAATGGTAGTTTTGGGTTCCTATCATCATATGCTTCATTTCTATATACTTTTTATCCCCGGGGAAAAAAGAAAAAAAAATCTTGGGATTTTTCATTTATTTTCTTGGGATTTTTTGTTTTGGTCATTAACCTAACCAAAAAACCTAACCTAACCTAACCTAATAGCCCCCAAATACATTTAGGTTAGGTTAGGTTAGGTTTTTTGGTTAGGTTAATACAAAAAATAAAAACAAAATCCAAGAAAAAAATAAAAAACCCAAGATTTTTTGTTTTTTTCCCGGGGATAAAAAGTATATAGAAATGAAGCATATGGTGATAGGAACCCAAAACTACCATTAGAATTTTGCTACCTATATTGTAGCGCCTCCTGTATATTGACCGATGTTTTTTGGTTATTATGTTTGATGGAGGTCTAGGGAGATAACTAGAAAAATAGTTAATCAATGAAAAAAAATCGACCAAAAATTGAACCATCACCCCTTAATAGCTGACAACCACATTCCAGAACCTGTGGGGCAGTGGTGGGTAGGGTGTGGCTCCTCCTCCGAAGGTTTAACCCCTTCTGTACCGGCGACGTCTTTTTTATTGTATTCTTGCTACATGTAGACGATTTTGTGCAGTTTAAGAAGGATCTGTGGTAGTAAAAAGGGTTCAGTGAGATAGTTCGAAGCCTGTTAATTGCTGGAGGCCCTTTTTAAACTGACTACAATCGTCTAATAGTAGCCAGAATAAGGTCAAAAGGACGGCACCGGTACAGAAGGGGTACAAAGGAAATCAAGCAACAACATATCTAGTGACCCTTCTAGGCTGCTTGTCCTCCAAAACACTGAGGATCAAGTGTCCAAACAGTGGTTTAGAGTGGGTAAGGGAACATTGGAAAGGGAACTACTGCCCTACCACTAACGTGCCAGGACTAGGAAGTTAGTAGAGGACATATGGGTTAGTAACTGAGGGGAGGATAAAATAAAGTTATTCATTTACAAACGCAGTCAGTCGCGGGTTTGATGCGAGATATTTGTCTAGGCGGAATTTAAATAGGGTTAATAGTGTCACTCAGCTGAGGTTTGGAGGATGAGGAAGTGATTGAGGACGACGAGGCTCAACACGGGAATACCAATATATACATTCCAGGAAGCAGACAAGGGGGATAAACAGTCGGCCGTAGGTGAGGAGGTCGTTGTTAGTCGAGGAATATTAAGGCGATTGAAAATTTTACAGAGCACGTTTTAGGAGATTAGTTAGTTACTATAGGACTTCAGAGGCTATAAACCTGGATTATTAAGCCAGCACACTGTAAGTCAAGAATAACGTCAGGACTGGAGCCTCTTTTCGAGAACTCCAGACCCTTCTTTTGGGGGGAGATTATTGACCGAGCAGTTATGTAAAGGGTCAGGGAAGCACTTCACTTCACCTGCGTTGTTTATATCCACTGCACGATAAGTTAGGTTTGCTAGGGCAAAAACTTTGAACAATAGGACAGCTCTCCACCTTTAACTCTTCTACTTTGCTCTTTCTTTCCTCCTCTACTTCTCTCTCATTCTTAGGGCCCCCCCCCCCCACACCCTCAACTTTAACTTAACTTTAGGGTTCGGCTATGCTAAAAGTAGGGAGAGAAAGCTAGAACAACTAGAAACTAAAACATGGAACAGCGGAAAATCTAGGGAAAGTAATGACGTGATCACCATATTTTACCATCACACGACTGTAAGAATCTGTATACGGAATGCTGTAGATAAAATACATGCCAATCCAGTGCTTACGTACCCAACACGACAGGTTTGGGTAGACTATAATATGCAGTACACTCTAGGACGTAAATAGTGAAAGTCACTCCTTAAGTTTTCGAATCTTTCCCGAATATATAATTATATATATATATTTTTGTTTACCAATTATTTGCATTTCGGAAGTTCGTTTTGTCGTTCGAGGGTTCACATTGGAGAAGGATTTATGACTTGGACTGTACCTAGAGAGAGAGCAAGGGGACTGGGGTTTTCACAGAGAGGCTCCAGTCCTGACGTTATTCTTGACTTACAGTGTGCTGGCTTGATAATCCAATCAGCCTCTGAAGTCCCATTTTAACTAACTAACTAAATAGGGAGAGAGAACGGACCGTCAGAGAGTTACTTACGGGCGTGGTGTGGGCGGGGTTGGTGTTGTGTATGTGTGCGCTATGTTGCTGTTGTCCTCCATGCACGCCTCGCTGAACACGGCAAAAAGAAGACGGTCGTGATGCGTCGGGTCTTGTGCATTCTAAATTTAACCCTCTCAAACAGGACTCCGATGTTCCTGTATTCCTATCTACCTGCAGATGATATTATTCAACTTATGGCCTATCAGACGGTTAATAAGATTCCCAAAGATTCTTCCCGAGTTAAATCATTTGGTACGCATGATGTTATTTCACATATTAGCCTATGCTGGTTACGAATAGGCGTTCTTCCGCAGTTTAGGAGGGGTCTATAAGGGTAGGCCTATAATCTGTATAGTATGTACCAATTAATTCCGCATCTCGCACAACTTCTTCCTGATCAAAATAATATCGTCTGTTTTCAGCGAATTAGCATGACGTATGGTGTCCTCTTATACTATAGAAGTTAAGGGGAGGTATTTAGTTTTGTCCCTAGATATCCTTCAAGCTTAAGATTACACCTCCTTGAGCCCCTTTCAAGATAAATTTGTACATTTTTCGGTAGAAAAATGTCCCGGCTGAAGGCCGGTTCCTCTTAAATTACAGGCTCGCTATCGCTCGCCAGGATAAAATCGACACCTAAATGGCACGAAAGGTCTTAAAATTGACAGAAATGGGTTGAAAGTTCTTAAAATCGTCAAAGTAATGGGGCAAACGTCTTAAAATTAGAAAAAACAATGAGGCTAAACATGAGGGAGAAATAAGTCAAGAAAAAAATCCCTCAAGTGGATATCTCCCCTTAATACAATAAGGGACTCGTCAGCTGAAAGGGGAAGTAAGCTATAGTCTATTCGCTATAAGTAGGCGAGAAATCATGACCTCTAACCTATGTAACTCAAAAGGGGCTAGAACAAACTGGCTGTAATTTTCCACATCTATTCCTGGACTGACTCTTCCCAAATGGTAGAAATATTAGCCCGATTACTCTAGTCGTTTTTGAGTTACAGAGGTTAGAGGTCATGATTTATCGCCTACTTACAGCGAATAGACTATAAAGGAGTACAAAGGAAATCAAGCAACAACAGATCTAGTGACCCTTCTAGGTTGCTTGTCCTCCAAAACACTGAGGATCAAGTGTCCAAACAGTGGTTTAGAGTGGGTAAGGGAACATTGGAAAGGGAATTACTGCCCTGGAACTAATGTCCGTGACAGGATTAGGAAGTTAGTAGGGGACAGAGGGGTTAGTAACTGAGGGGAGGATAAAATAAAGTTATTAATTTACAAACGCAGTCAGTCGCGGGTTTGATGCGAGATATTTGTCTAGGCGGAGTTTAAATGAATCAACGGTGATGCAGTCTATAACGTTTCGGGGAAGCCCATTCCACAAGTTGACAACTCGATTGAAGAAGAAATTCTTAGATTCGTGTGAGTTAAAAGATTTACCAATAATTTTGCAACCGTTTCCCCGCGTGTAATTAGATTGGTCGATAGTGAAGTACTTACTACAGTTCATATTGTCGATGCCTTTGATGATTTTGAACACTTGAATTAAGTCACCTCTTAATCTGCGCTGGGTTAAAGGAAATAGATTTAATTATGGTGTAGATTGTAGAGTATTTATTTAGCTACTGTACACTGGGAAATATCGATTCATTTAACGTTATACGGTAGGGTTTACTGAAAAGACACGGCCGTTTCCGTGTTTGTACAGTCGAGGCCGCACACCACACTATAATGTACAGTCGAGGCCGCTCACCACACTATAATGTACAGTCGAGGCCGCTCACCACACTATAATGTACAGTACGGTACATCATAAGGTGGTGTGCGGGTATTTATGGCCTCCACTGTGTTTATATATATAACACCTACCCACTTAAGTCCCTCACCATAGGAACTTTATAATCGCCATTAACTCGCAGTAAACGATAACGTAATTTAGGAAGAGCCCTACAGGAATCTAACAAGTCAAAACCAACTTATTTATACCTCGTGACTCCCACTGATCCTTCCTAAGCTTAATCTAATTGTTCGGTGGTCTCCAGAATATACCAGTAAGATGCGTCATAATCGTCAATGAGAAAGGGGTTAAGTGGGTACCGGAAGAGGTTCTTGTAAACATCCCTGTAAGGAAGTACGGTACTCAGGGCCACCACCGCTGCTGTACAGTCACGGCCATAAGTCACATCCTAACCATGGTGTCGAGCCGGAGCAATTTTTGTGTTTGAAGACTTAAGGGGAGATTTCCACTTGAGGGACTTTTTTCTTGACCCCTTTCTCCCTCATGTCTAGCCCCATTCCTTTTGAGATTTTAAGACGTTTGTCCCATTAGTTTGGTGATTTTTAAGAATTTCCGCCCCATTCTGTCAATGTTAAGACCTTTCGTGCCATTTAGGTGTCGATTTTATCCTAGCGAGCGATAGCGAGCCTGTAATTTAAGAGTAATCGGCCTTCGGCCGGGACATTTTTCTACCGAAAAATTTACAAATTTATCTTGAAAGGGGGTTAAGGGGGTGAAATTTTAAGATTGCTGGAGGAGTAGGAAACAAACTAGAAACCTCCCCTTAACTCCTTGAAGCTCTAACGCGTTTTAGCAGTTTATTTTGGCCATCCTTAGACGATTGTATGCAGCTTAGGAAGTATCTATAGGTATTCAAAGGGTAAATAGTATCTCAATCAACCCTCTGACTTCCATATACCTTTCCTAATCTGAATAAAAATCATCTAATAACTACCAGAAAACAGAAAAGAAATGCGTTTTGGATCTTGAAAGGGTTAATAATAATGGATACGGCTTTCGTTTGACACCCTGATATTTCTTAACCGCCATTACCTCCAAGCCCGGTTGTCTTTCTATCGTCATTAACCCTTTTAGCCCTCTCCGACATATGACGCTATTTTGAGGCTATTGGGGATACTTTAAAGCCTTTGTTACCATCAGGGGTATTTAGAAACCTTTAGTTTAGTTACTTCAACCTCTGCAGTTGTCTTTGAGTTAGCTGTGGGCAGAAAACTAATTTTGGAGAGGTAATTATAAGAGTGAGATAACTATTTCTTATTGCTAATATGGCAACCTCTGCGTCATAAATGCGTGAAAGGGTTAATGTTATTCTGGCTACTATTAGACGCTTTTATTCAGTTTTAAAAGGGCCTCCAGCAATTAACAGCCTTCGAACTATCTCACTTAACCACTTTTACTACCATTGATCTTTCTTAAACTATACAAAATTATCTAAATGTTGCTAGAACAAAATTAAGAAGCGTCGCCGGTACATATGGGGTTAAAAATATATAAAGTTTGCCCATTGACCTCTAGTAAATCAAAAAGAATATGAACATCCATTTCCCGGTTGACTCTTCCCACACAGTAGAAATGTCAGCTCGATCGTACTTGAAGAGACAGAGAAACGGGAAACCAGAATAAAGCCGGTATTACACGAGCGCTTTTTCACTCAACATTTTTCCTCAACACTGGTCTGGCAGCTTATGAGGTCAACCTTATAAATATTTCGGTTACGTAAATTCATCTATCATCAGTCTAGTTTCCGATACCAGTGCAAGATATTCCAGAAATGTTGCCAGAAAAATGTTGATCATCGAATGTTGACTAAAAAAGATCTCGTGTGAAACCAGAATAAGACGCCAGTTACCCCTATGAACTGAAAGGGTTACATGCTGCCACGGACATTCAAGGGACTGGAGTTTCGCAGAGAGGCTCCAGTCCTGACGTTATTACAGTGTGCTGGCTTAATAATCCAATAGGGTTGATAGCCTCTGAAGTCCTATATTTAACTAACTAACTAAAGCCACGGTCTTGTATTCAAGGCAGTATATTTCCGGACATACCGTAGACTGCCTAAGTGATCAGGAACACCTAGACGGCCTTGTGAGTCATTAGTTTGGCGATTGTAAGACTTTTCACCCCATTTCTTTGTACATTTTTAGACCTTTAGTGCCATTTAGGCGTCGATTTTTTCTTAGCGAATGATAGCGAGCCTGTATTTTAGGGCAAGAAATTTTTCTACCGAAATACGTACAAATTTATTTAAAAGAGGAATCTTGGGGATGTTTTTTTAAGCTTGATGGAGGTTTAGAGAGTAATCTAAGAACATAATAAGTAAATACATTTATCGACCAATAAATTAACCCTTCCCCCTTAATGTAAAGCCGGAGTCACACGAGCCCTTTTTCGAGCAATGTTTACGGGCAATTGTGGTCAGGAAGCTTAACCAATTACACTTTATCAGAATTCAGCCGCCTAACATAATCTACCTTCAGTCTAGTTACCGATACCAGTGCGAAAAAGTCCCGAAATAATACGGAAAATTGACGGAAAAAGCGCTCGTGTGACAGCGGCTTTCATACAATAATGGGTGCTTGTCTTACAGCATAGTGAGTCATTCATTGAAGTATAATACAAACCAAACTGAGGAAAATATAAAAGTACACTGTATCATCGTTTGTAATGTATTTGGCAAGTATGTATAAATAGTGTCATTAGTGCAAGTTTGAAAATTTAATGTGCTGTTGAGAAGAAGCACACGAATTCTTCCTGTTCGGCTGCTAACTACAAATAGGTAAGTAATTGTAACCGTCTTGGTGGTGTAATGGTTAGAGTGTTTGACCATCTGTGTGTGATAACCCAGGTTCGAATCCCGGTGAATCACATATATTATGCCTTCATTAATTTCATTGGAGGCGTTTGGTGTTGTAGTTATATTAATACAAATATAGATTAGAAATGTTTCGATTGTTTTGTAATTTAACTAAAGGTCTATAGATCCTACCAGTTGTATCTATGGACCTTGATTTGACCCTTTCAGTATTCGAGGACGCCTTTTCACTTAGTTGTGGCTAATATTAGACGATTTGATTAACTATTGGAAGGCCATCTACGAATCAAAGGGGTAAGGTCTATTTTGATATCCCTCGGACTCCCACAATAAATATCTATCTATCTATCTATCTATCTATCTATCTATCTATCTATCTATCTATCTATCTATTTATCTATTTATTTATTTATTTATCTATCTATCTATCGGTATCTATCTACCTATCTATCTATCTATCTATCTATCTATCTATCGGTATCTATCTACCTATCTATCTATCTATCCATACTGTATATATAAACTAAATACATTATGTTCTCTAATAAACATATCTCACCCGAAGCCTACGCAACTTTCAATTATACAAATATTGCACTTTTGTTTTTAGTAGTGATATCTTTGGTCGTCTTATGTCAGATCTATTCCAAAACATGCCTCAAAGAAACTAGGAAAGAAGTCCTTGTAGAGTTTGTGAATTGTTTATCGACGAGCAGTTACCCGTAATTTATAAAAGTCATGTGCATTCTCACAGGGAATATTGGTCACCTCTTTGGAAAGGTTGTGGAGAGGTGGCATTAAGGCAAACACACACACATAGAGAGAGAGAGAGTGAGTGAGACAGACAGACAGACAGACAGACAGACAGACAGACAGAGAGAGAGAGAGAGAGAGAGAGAGAGAGAGAGTTAGTTAGTTAGTTAGTTAGTTAGCAAAGCGGTTTTCAATATAAAGTGCAGCATTGCTTCGTTCATATCAACTCCCTACTCCCTCCCAATCCCCAGTCGTCACCCACTTTCATGACGTCGATGGTTGAGGGCCAGTGTTGCCACAACAAAGTAGCGTGAGGCATTAGAGATTTCGCTCAGATACAGTCGTGTCAAAAAATGTCGCTGCCTACCATACAACTTGAGGTAGCTAAAAAAAAAAAAAAAAAAAAACATTTAAATACATACATACATACATACATAAATACATACATATATACATATACAGTAAGGAAAGTATTTATTATAATATTAGGTTAGCCTCTTCGTTACCATGCCGCGATTTTGATAGAATTCTGGCAAATATTAGAAGTGTGTATTAAGGGGAGATATCCACCTGGAGGATTTTTTTCTGGACCCCTTTCTCCCTCATGTTTAGCCCCGTTGCTTTTGAGATTTTAAGACGTTCGCCCCATTAGTTTGACGATTTTAAGAACCCTTGCCCCATTTAAGTCAATTTTAAGACCATTCGTGCCATTTAGGTGTCGATTTTTCCTGGCGAGCGATAGCGAGCCTGTAATTTAAGGGGAATCGGCCTACGGCCGGGACATTTTTCTACCGAAAAATGTACAAATTTATCTTGAAAGGGGGTCTAGGGGGAGTCATTTTAAGATTGATGAAAGTCTAGGGAATCAACTAAAAAACCTCCCCTTAACGTTGGGAAGAGCTTGTTAGTAATCAAAGAGGCACAAGCTATCAAAATGAATACTCTTATTACATAGATCCAACCTAGATTTAATAGAATAGTTGAACGGTGACGTAGCGGTAATTACCTAAAATATAATGAAGGCGTGATTGTGTTGAAGGAAGTAGGATTTGATGATATTCTATTCTATTTATTTATGTTTTGTTTAACAAGGGGTGCAGGTGTAACACGACTTTTGAGCGCGACTGTACAATACAATACAACAATACAATAGTCTCTCATAAAATTTCGCAGACCTGTTGTGTTTTCTATGCTTATAATATATTTATCGTGAATAATTTACCGGTGTAAATTAATCCCTCTCACGTTCTTGACGCGATTTTGAGCCTATTAGGGATACTTTAAAGCCTGTGTTACCATCAGGGGTATTTAGAAACCTTTAGTTTAGTTACTTCAACCTCTGCAGTTGTCTTTGAATTAGCTATGGGCAGAAAACTAATTTTGGAGAGGTAATTATTAGAGTCGGAGAACTCCATTTTTTATTGCTAATCTGGCAACCTCTGCGTCATAAATGCGTGAAAGAGTTAATGAATCATAAAAGAGGTTCGCAAGCGGCCGACTTTATACTGTGCATTATGGTACGTTGCTCTTGACAATGAAGGCCGTATGGAGAGTGTGAAAGAGTAATGGATCAATACCTACGCTCGGATTAAGGGCAGGTTTTTGGTGTGTTTCCTAAACTTCCATCAAGCTTGAAATTACACCCCCTTGACCCCCTTTCAAGATAAATGTGTAAATTTTTCGGTAGAAAAATGTCCCGGCCAAAGGCCGGTTCCTCTTAAATTACAGGCTCGCTATCGCTCGCCAGGAAAAAAATCGACACCTAAATGGGACGAAAGCTCTTAAAAGTGACATAAGCGGGGTAAAAGTTCTTAAAATCGCCAAACTAATAGGGCGAACGTCTTAAAATCTCAAAAGCCATGGGGCTAAACATGAGGGAGAAAGGGGTCAAGAAAAAAATCCCCCAAGTGGAGATCTCCCCTTAACCCTTTCACGACCGGGGATGTATGTTATTATATGTCCGCTCTATTTAGACGATTTTATGCAGCTTAGGAAAGATCTGTGGTAATTGAAAGGGTTAATTGAGATCATCTGTGGCCTCTTCATAATGGCTACACGTCCGTCCTAAGCTGAATAAAATCATTGGAGGAGTATAATAAAAAAGGACAATCGCCGGTACTGAACGGGTTAAAATTTCGAGTAAGCATCAGGTAGAAACACATTCGTCTGACCCTTGAAATTGCGGTATTAATCATAAGGGAAGATATCGTTGTCATCCTTGGCATACAGTGAAGTGTGTGTGTGTGTGTGTGTGTGTGAGAGAGAGGAGAGAGAGAGGAGAGTGAGGGGAGAGGGAGAGAGGAGAGAGTCGCAGAGATCCAGAGAGGTGTGGTCAGAGGAGAGAGAGGAGGGATGAAGAGAGAGAGAGAGAATCAGAGATTCTCAGAGGGTCAGGCCAGATACTGTCTGCTCAGAGGTGGAGGGGGGGTCAGATAAGGAGAGAGAAGGGGAGAGAGAGAGGCGAGGGTAGAGAGAGAGAGAGAGGAGAGGGGTGGGTGTTTCAGGGGTCAATGAGGTCAGAGGTGGGGGGGTCAGAGAGGGAGGGTCAGAGATGAGAGAGAGAGATGAGAGAAGAGGAGAGGAGACAGAGAGAAGAGAGGGGGGGGTCAGAGAGGGAGGGAGGGTCAGAGAGAGAGAGGGAGAGAGAGGGGGGGGTCAGAGAGGGAGGGAGGGTCAGAGAGGGAGAGAGAGAGAGAGAGAGAGAGGGAGGGAGGGTCAGAGAGAGAGAGAGAGAGAGAGAGAGAGAGAGTCAGAGTGAGTCAGAGCGAGTCGGAGTCAGTCCTGAGCATGAGAAAGGGTTGCCCGTGCATGACCTGAGGAAAAAAAAAAATGTAAAGTCACGAACTTATAAGTTATTGTGATGAACCTGCTGATAATGTTGGATATTGTTGACTGGCTACCACACCTAACTATTTCATGTGTCCTAGAATACCTCTCTCATCATAGCTTACAATCATGACACCTTTAAGGGGAGACTTCCACCTGGAGGATTTTTTTCTGAACCTCTTTCTCCCTCATGTTTAGCCCCATTGCTTTTGAGATTTTAAGACGTTCGCCCTAGTAGTTTTGACATTTTAAGACATTTTGCCCCATTTCTGTCAATTTGAAGACCTTTCGTGCCATTAAGGTGTCGATTTTTTCCTGGCGAGCGATAGCGAGCCTGTAATATAAGAGCAACCGGCCTCCGGCCGGGAAATTTTTCTACCGAAAAATTTACAAATTTATCTTGAAAGGGGGTCAACGGGGTGTAATTTTAAGCTTGATGAAAATGTAGGGAACAAACTAAATACCTCCCCTTAACCCCTTCAGTACCGGTGACGTGCTATTTATTTTAATGTAGGCCTAGCTGTATTTAAAGGATTTTGTGTGGCTTAAGAAGGATCTGTGGTAGTAAAAAGGGTTAAGTGAGATAGTTTGAAGGCTTTCTAATTGCTGAAGGCCCTTTGTAAGCTGAATAAAAGTGTCTAATTGTAGCCAGAGTCCAGTTAAAAGGATGGCACCGGTACAGAAGGGGTTAAGAGTTTAATTACTGACCTAGAATGCCTCTCATTATTACCTGTTCCCACACCACCCCAACTACCGGTACCGTACCGTACCATTGCCCTGGAACACGTCCCATTATAACCTCTACACCCTAATACTGACCCTTAAGGGGAGGTTTTTAGTTTGGTCCCTAGATATCCTTCAAGCTTAAGATTACACCCCCTTGAGCCCCTTTCAAGATAAATTTGTACATTGTTCGGGAGAAAAATGTCCCGGCTGAAAGCCGGTTCCTCTTAAAGAACATAATAACAGGCTCGCTATCGCTCGCCAGGATAAAATAGACCCCTAAATGGCACGAAAAGTCTTAAAATTGACAGAAATGGGTCGAAAGTTCTTAAAATCGTCAAAATAATGGGGCGAACGTCTTAAATTAGAAAAGCAATGGGGCTAAACATGAGGGGAGAAAGGAGTCAAGAAAAAAATCCCTCAAGTGGATATCTCCCCTTAACATCTTATACGACACAAAGGGGTAAATACAATAAACCCTCTTAGTAACACAGGTAATTCTTAAGCTGCATAAATTAATCTATTGTTTAGCCAGACTCACAGGTAAACAGGCGTCATGGTGCTGAAAGTGTTAAAAGGCGTCATGGTGCTGAAAGTGTTAAAAGGCGTCATGGTGCTGAAAGTGTTAAAAGGCGTCATGGTGCTGAAAGTGTTAAAAGGCGTCATGGTGCTGAAAGTGTTAAAGGCGTCATGGTGCTGAAAGTGTTAAAAGGCGTCATGGTGCTGAAAGTGTTAAAAGGCGTCATGGTGCTGAAAGTGTTAACAGGCGTCATGGTGCTGAAAGTGTTAAAAGGCGTCATGGTGCTGAAAGTGTTAAAAGGCGTCATGGTGCTGAAAGTGTTAAAAGGCGTCATGGTGCTGAAAGAGTTAAAAGGACGTCATGGTGCTGAAAGTGTTAAAAGGCGTCATGGTGCTGAAAGTGTTAAAAGGCGTCATGGTGCTGAAAGAGTTAAAAGGACGTCATAGTGTTAAAAGGCGTCATGGTGCTGAAAGTGTTAAAAGGCGTCATGGTGCTGAAAGTGTTAAAAGGCGTCATGGTGCTGAAAGTGTTAACAGGCGTCATGGTGCTGAAAGTGTTAAAAGGACGTCATGGTACTAAAGGGGTTAACCTGATCACTTAATTAGCATTTATAGCGATATTTATGTCCGCGGTAAAAGTCAAGTTTATGACCTACACTTGAGGCTATACTGTATATATATATATATATATATATATATATATACACAATATAAATACTAGATATCTTAAGGGGAGGTTTTTAGTGGATTCCCTAGACTTCCATCAAGCTTAAAATTACGCCCCCTTGACCCCCTTTCAAGATAAATTTGTACATTTTTCGGTAGAAAAATGTCCCGGCCGATGGCCGATTCCCCTTAAATTACAGGCTCGCTATCGCTCGCCAAGAAAAAATCGACACCTAAATGGCACGAATGGTCTTACCCTCTCACGACCATATGACGCAGAGGTTGCCAGATTAGTAATAAGAAATAGAGTTATCTCACTCTTATAATTACCTCTCCAAAATTAGTTTTCTGCCCACAGCTAACTGAAAGACAACTGCAGAGGTTAATGTAACTAAACTAAAGGTTTCTAAATACCCCTGATGGTAACAAAGGCTTTAAAGTATCCCTAATAGGCTCAAATTGCGTCAAAGACGTGAGAGGGTTAAAATTGACAGAAATGGGGCGAGGGTTCTTAAAATCGCCAAACTAATGGGGCGAACGTCTTAAAATTTCAAAAGCAATGGGGCTAAACATGGGGGAGAGGGGGGGTCTAGAAAAAAATCCCTCAAGTGGATATCTCCCCTTAAGCATACCGTAGTACGGCAAAACTCTCAGGAACACACTTTCCTTTGTTTAATCCTATTTTCTCCGGGGGGGGGGGGGGGGGAGTATTTTTGGACTTTCCCTGTTTCGCTCCATTAGTTTGAAGATTTTAAGACGTTTGGACCCATTAGTTTGGCGATAATAATAGTTCACCCCATTCAGGTAATCATAATAGAATAAATTATATTAACCCACATGACGTTGGAAGGCTTCAACGTTTTCGTTTCTATGGGCATGAAGGGGACAAAAGGCACAGCTGTCTGTAACAAGTGTCCCCCCCCCCCCCCCCAAGGTTGAAAGAGTGATAGGGAGCCCAAATCCAGGTACGAATGAGGTAATTTAGGTGTGTTGGAAACAAAAGTACCAGTGTGCTTGTAAAATGTAGTGAAATGAATAGGAGGAGGAGGAGGTGTTTGTGAGAGTTCGCTGGATTGCTCTCTGTGTAAGTGAGGCACACATAGATTAGTAGTCCCTTAACCTCACCAAACGGGCCACTTCCTTTAGCAAACAAGTCACTGTTCTCAGGCCGCACGATGCACAGGGGTTTGAGGGGGGGGGGGGAGGTAGTGGCTTTTCCTGGACCCCCTTCTCCCTCATGTTTAGCTCCATTGGTTTTCAAATTGTAAGACGTTCGCCCCTATTAGTTTGTCGAGTTTGTTTGATGCTTAAGCACGTACAGTTGGCCAAATAAGTAGTGTTTCCGCTGTCATTACTTTTGTCAGATGTTGAATAGGGTGTTTAAAGATAGAAAAATGTGTGTATATCTCACTCGAAACGATGAATTGATGCTTATATATAACGCTGATACAAATTATTGATCGAATATACTTGGTGCCGATACATCACTTATTGGCCGACTGTACCAGGATTAATGACAGCGACTGTACATGTGAAGACTGAATAATGTGGAAAGGGGATGGAACAAACACTAATAGTACATAATACAACATGACCTAGTATGTAGTATGTAGTATAAGTATGTAGTATAAGTGTATAAGTATGTATGTAGTATAAGTGTATAAGTATGTATGTACCGTAGTATAAGTATGAGTATGGAGTATAAGTCTAATTGTTTTTTAGGAGCTGATTTCGTTGCATCCGAAGTCCTATGGTACCTTGCATAAACATTGACTTTTTGCAATCGAACACGTCAGTCCAGTTTTTGCCCTTGTTGATCTGCCCACTAGTACACACACCAACACGGATAAGATAGGCTATGTAGCAAGGAAGAAGTAATTCCATTTAGGAGGCAATCAGCAGAGAGCACACCTCAGTCAGCGCAGGTGTAGGTGTACGGTCGCGCTAATAAGTCATGTCCCAGCTGTCATTACGTTTGGCTTGCTCTGTGCTGTATTAATGTCTGTCAGATGTTGAATTGGGTGGGTAAGTGTAGGAACATGTTTTTATAATTCACTCAATATGAAGAAATGAAGCTTAGATATTACTGATACCAATTATTTAGCAAAATATACTTGGTGCCGAGACATGACTTATTAGCGCGACTGTACATGCTCTCCCAAGTGCTCCTCTAGTTGTTTATTGTAACTTCCGATCATCGTTTTTACATTTTGCGCTTTAGACCATCTTCAAACTAAAACATACTTTCCAAGACCCTTCTTAAAACAAAAAAAAATAATAATAATAATAAATTCAAACCAAAACAAACATCAACAATTAAATATACTGTACAGTTAATAGGTCAAAAGTTAATAGAAATATTCGATTAACTTCAGGATAGATTTGATAACTTCAGACCGGGAATTACGTTACAGAGTGTACAATATGTGGGGCCACTTTTTGCCCTTGTTGATCACACGTCAGTGGTACTCAAAGGGTTAACTCTGCTTCTAGCATCTCATCTGCTTACCTGACACTTGCCACTAGGACTTATCTCTGTAGCACACCTGTCCACGTGAACACTTGTCCCCATACCGACACATCTGTTGCAACCTGCACCACACCTGTATCAGAGCCCTTTACCTGAATCCACCTAGCGACCCGTAACTTTAGCACCCGACATCTGCCCTTGGCCAGTGCGCATTTCTCTCTCCCCACATGTGCGTTGGTCCACAGCTGTGATCGTACCACGCACATAGAGGTATCTTAATTTTAATTATAATTTTCTTATCTCGCGTCTTCTTCACCAACAACGCTATAATGGTCTACCCTACAAGTTTGCCTTATGCAAATATAATTACAGTTGTACACATACATTCTGTTTTCGTCGCGTTCTTATGAATGAAAGTAAAATTTATATGAATTGCGAGTGTGGTTTCTATTAATTGCGAGTGTGGTTTCTATTAATTGCGAGTGTGGTTTCTATTAATTGCGAGTGTGGTTTCTATGAATTGCGAGTGTGGTTTCTATGAATTGCGAGTGTGGTTTCTATTAATTGCGAGTGTGGTTTCTATGAATTGCGAGTGTGGTTTCTATTAATTGCAAGTGTGGTTTCTATTAATTGCAAGTGTGGTTTCTATTAATTGCAAGTGTGGTTTCTATTAATTGCAAGTGTGGTTTCTATTAATTGCAAGTGTGGTTTCTATTAATTGCGAGTGTGGTTTCTATTAATTGCGAGTGTGGTTTCTATGAATTGCGAGTGTGGTTTCTATGAATTGCGAGTGTGGTTTCTATTAATTGCGAGTGTGGTTTCTATGAATTGCGAGTGTGGTTTCTATGAATTGCGAGTGTGGTTTCTATTAATTGCGAGTGTGGTTTCTATTAATTGCGAGTGTGGTTTCTATGAATTGCGAGTGTGGTTTCTATGAATTGCGAGTGTGGTTTCTATTAATTGCGAGTGTGGTTTCTATGAATTGCGAGTGTGGTTTCTATGAATTGCGAGTGTGGTTTCTATGAATTGCGAGTGTGGTTTCTATGAATTGCGAGTGTGGTTTCTATTAATTGCGAGTGTGGTTTCTATTAATTGCGAGTGTGGTTTCTATTAATTGCGAGTGTGGTTTCTATTAATTGCGAGTGTGGTTTCTATTAATTGCGAGTGTGGTTTCTATGAATTGCGAGTGTGGTTTCTATTAATTGCGAGTGTGGTTTCTATTAATTGCGAGTGTGGTTTCTATTAATTGCGAGTGTGGTTTCTATTAATTGCGAGTGTGGTTTCTATTAATTGCGAGTGTGGTTTCTATTAATTGCGAGTGTGGTTTCTATTAATTGCGAGTGTGGTTTCTATTAATTGCGAGTGTGGTTTCTATGAATTGCGAGTGTGGTTTCTATTAATTGCGAGTGTGGTTTCTATGAATTGCGAGTGTGGTTTCTATGAATTGCGAGTGTGGTTTCTATTAATTGCGAGTGTGGTTTCTATTAATTGCGAGTGTGGTTTCTATTAATTGCGAGTGTGGTTTCTATGAATTGCGAGTGTGGTTTCTATGAATTGCGAGTGTGGTTTCTATGAATTGCGAGTGTGGTTTCTATTAATTGCGAGTGTGGTTTCTATGAATTGCGAGTGTGGTTTCTATGAATTGCGAGTGTGGTTTCTATGAATTGCGAGTGTGGTTTCTGTTAATTGCGAGTGTGGTTTCTGTTAATTGCGAGTGTGGTTTCTGTTAATTGCGAGTGTGGTTTCTGTTAATTGCGAGTGTGGTTTCTATGAATTGCGAGTGTGGTTTCTATTAATTGCGAGTGTGGTTTCTATTAATTGCGAGTGTGGTTTCTATTAATTATCAGTTGACCGATCAGATGAGTTAATAATTCCCGAAGAAACTATAGTCGTAATTCAATAATGAGCAATATAGTTCTATGTACAGTTGGCCAAATAAATCGTGTCGCCGCTGTCAATACGTTTTGCTCTCTGTGTGTGCTGTATTAATGTCTGTCTGATGTTGACTAGGGTTTTTTTTTTTTTTTTTTTTTTTTTTTTTTTTTTATACATAGGAACATGTTTGTATATCTCACTCGAAACGATGAATTAATGCTTAGATAGTGCTGATACCAATTATGGATCGAAATAGACTCGGTGCCGCGACATCACTTATTTGCCCGACTGTACAATATCACGCAGAGGAACAGACCGTATGTGGGCAACTGTACATTAATAAATAATAAACTAATTTAACCCGTACAGCCCCAGCGACGCGCCTGACGCGTCGGCGATGTATGTAACGCACAGCCCCAGAGACGCGCCTGGCGCGTCACCCTAATTGCGCCGACCGTGACCTCAGGTGTAGCCACTCAAGAGGGCTCAGATTTGTATGGGAACTGTGTACGTATCCCACGCAACCGTGCCGATGGTTGAAAACTCTCAAAGTCCACGTGCGTGCGCGCGAGCGCGCAATAACCTGGTTTTTTGGGATAATTGCCTTCAATTTTTTACTCTTGTAAAATCCATTTTCGGGGGCTCTGTAGGACCATTTTTTAAGCTTTTTGAGCGATTTTTCGTGGTTTTTCCTTCATTCCTAACCCATTCGCTATTGTTTCTGGAATAAAACCATTTTTTGAAAACCGGCCGGGTTCTGGTGCGCAAACATTACAAAACTAGCCGGGGCTCCACGGGTTAAGATCAGTACCGTAATTAAGGGGAGATGTCCACTTGAGGGATTTTTTCTTGACTCCTTTCTCCCTCATGTTTAGCCCCATTGTTTTTTCTAATTTTAAGACGTTTGCCCCATTATTTTGACTATTTTAAGAACTTTCAACCCATTTCTGTCAATTTTGAAACCATTCGTGCCATTTAGGTGTCGATTTTATCCTGGCGAGCGATAGCGAGCCTGTAATTTAAGAGGAACCGGCTTTCAGCCGGGACATTTGTCTACCGAAAAATGTACAAATTTATCTTGAAAGGGGCTCAAGGGGGTGTAATCTTAAGCTTGATGGATATCTAGGGACCAAACTAAAAACCTCCCCTTAACGACAAACAATAATCCTGTGCTGTCGTTACACCTGAAGTACCGTACAATCGTGGACAGGAATACCTGGCCAATGTTGGGAGGAACAAATTAAGAAATGCCAGTACCGGTATATGGTTTCTCATAAAATTACAGGCTTGCTATCGCTCGCCTGGAAAAAATCGACGCCTAAATGGCACGAAAGGTATTAATATTGACAACAAATGGGGTGAAAGGTCTCAAAATCACCAAACTAATGGAACAAAAGCCTTAAAATATCAAAACTAATGGGGCTAAACATGAGGGAGAAGAGGGTCCAGAAAAACGAACCCTGCTGTACCGGTACTGAATAAATTGTGTGCATGCCTTGTCCCGCAGGATTTTGGCTTGCTTTTAGTTTAGGCGTAGTATTTGGTTAACTGTCCTTCATATTTAGACGGGTCTATAGTGTTGTGTGTCCTTCAGCCTGTGTTTGATACGTTGTTGAGTGTTTCGCAACCTTGACAACCGTCTGGCAGCGTCAACATTTGAGTTCCATGAGAATTAAGTACCGGTACCTAACTTCAATCTAGTTTTCAATTCCGGTGCGAAAAGTCCTGCGAATAGTACGAGGAAAATCTTACATATAAATAAAATGCCGGAAATGTGCTAATGTGATACCACCTTAAGGCGAGATGGGTCGTTTTTCTGGTCTCTTTTCTCCCTCATGTTAAGCCCCATTTGTTTTGAGATTATACGACGTTCGGCCCATTAGTTTGGCGATTTTAACACCTTTTGCCCCATTTCATTGTAATTTTTAAGACCTTTCGTGCCATTTAGGTGTCGATTTTTTCCTGGCGAGCGACAGCGAGCCTAAAAAAATTAAAGGAAGCGGCCTTTGGCCGGGAAATGTACAAATGTATCTTGAAGGGGGATCTAGGGGGTGTTATCTTGAAGGGGGATCTAGGGGGTGTTATCTTGAAGGGGGATCTAGGGGGTGTATCTTGAAGGGGAATCTAGGGGGTGTTATTCTAAGTTTGATGGAGGTCTAGCGAGGAAACTACAAAAATAACGGAATACATTCATTAATAGGCCAAAATAACGTGCCATCTGCCCTTAATAGCATAGTGTGTGGTGAGGGCTAATATGGGTCTGAAGGGGTTAATAGCATAGTGTGTGGTGAGGGCTAATATGGTAGAATCTGGCAACCTCTGCGTCATATGAGTCTGAAGGGGTTAATAGCATAGTGTGTGGTGAGGGCCAATATGGTAGAATAGAATGACAAGGTTTACATAGCGATAGCTAGCCTGTATTCTAGGAGGAACATTCTTCTACGGACAAATTTATAAATTTGTCTAGAAGGGGATCTTGGGGATGTGTTTTAAGCTTGATGGAGGTCTAGCTAGGAAACAGAAAAATTATGAATATATCGACCAATAAAAAGGCCTTCCCCTTAACCTCTAACTAACTGTGCCAAGGGTGGGCGTGTTAATGCCTAAGACTTTGCTACGTCCATATAGTTACTAAATCCTGAGGGGAGAGTTTTCATTAATATATATATATATATATATATATATATAATATATATATATATATATATATATATATATATATATATATATATATATATATATATATATATATATATGTATGTATGTATATATATATTGTGATGTATGGAGGAGTGCTGAGAGGACGAACGGAGGAGGTAGGTCAAACATGAAGAAACCCACGGAGCGTGGCACACTTTATCAGCTGAGCTTAGGGCCCCTAAACAGTTATGAGTCCTAGTGGTAATAGCCATGATATCCCAGACTAGGACCTTACACAACAAGGACCCTCTGTCCTATCCATAATATTGCTGCCTCGTGTGACTCCATCTCCACTCGATATCGCCATCTGACTCCACCTCCCCTCAACATCTCCGTGTGACAGTGTCCCTTGCCCAAAATTATCCTGGGTGAGAGGGCTAGTAGGAACTTGGAGTTGGAACAGGACAGTTTGCCCTGGGTCCTAGACGGAGGTGAAGGTGCCCCCCAGGACCCACACAGTCACACTATAGTGTGTGGGTCCTGCAGTGGGTCCTGGTGCCCCCTACAGCCTCTCTAACCTACGTGTCTAGGGGCCACCCTCAGCTGCCCGTCTGTTTGAGTGACCATCTCCGTGAGTTTAGTGTGTGAAGTGACTTTTACAGAAGAATCTGGGGACACTTGTATAGTACATATTATACGCGTGTATTAGAGTTTACTCGGACTTGTGTGTGGAGTGTACTTGTGTGTGGAGTGTACGTGTGTGTGGAGTGTACTTGTGTGTGGAGTATACTTGTGTGTGGAGTGTACGTGTTTGTGGAGTGTACTTGTGTGTGGAGTGTACGTGTGTGTGGAGTGTACTTGTGTGTGGAGTGTACTTGTGTGTGGAGTGTACTTGTGTGTGGAGTGTACTTGTGTGTGGAGTGTACTTGTGTGTGGAGTGTACTTGTGTGGGGAGTGTACTTGTGTGTGGAGTGTACTTGTGTGTGGAGTGTACGTGTGTGTGGAGTGTCACTCACTCACCCACACCCCGTGCTACCGCCAGACGCTGCAGACGCTCTGTCAACGCTCTCACGATATCGATCATAATTTGAGTATTAACTACTCATCCTCTTCATTCTTGTGCATGAAAGGTGGTTAAGAGCACGTTTAACCATCCTGTAGCTTAGTAAGTAACACTGCACGATATTTCGCTGTGTATTGACTGAAAAACTTTGTGTTTATCACAAGACTCCTGCTCGGACAGGGCGCCACTAGCGCCATCTATTGTTTTGTTTTGCTTTGTAAACAAACGCTCTCTTATTACTATTTATATAAAATCGTAGCCCCTAATTTTACCCATTACCTACTGTAGTAAGTATCAATTTAACTGCCTTGTATGTAAGTAAAGCTTTGCATATTAATTTGCTAATAAACAATATTGTTTACTAACTAACCGCCTGCAGGGACTAACGCCGACACCATTTTGTAAACAAACCTTTTTTGGGGATTATACATATTAAATTCCAGCAAATTTTGTACCAAATTTAAGTGCATTCATTTATCTTTTCCCCCTAGATATATTCTTGACTTTTTCTCCTCAGACTGATTTTACTTTAAGCTAAGGGTGGTATTTGTACAAACTAACCTAGCCTAACCCAACCTGCCAAGCTTTTAACCTAACCCAAACCTAGCCTAGCCTATAGCAAGCCAATCTGTTTTATTATTAACTCTTGTAGATATTGTATTTGGTATCCTACTGTAGCTATATATATCTGTAATTTTAGTTGTTGCTTGCACGATCTTGTAATAACCTTTGACTGATACACTTTTTTATCTAAAAAGAGTAGGCTACTGCTTTACTAGGCTTCAGTGACACCAGGGTCATCTGTTGACACAGTATATTAACCCCTTGTGTGCAGTCACACTTTATTTTTATATAATCTCTATTTGGTGAATTGTATATTTAGTTACATATTCTGTTATACATATATTTGTTTAAGGTTAGGTTATCACACCTGGTAGCCTATTTCTGCGAATTTCAATTTTATTATATTCGGTTAGGCTATTCAACGCTGGTAGCCTATTATTGCGTATTTCAATTTAAAAAAAAAACTTTTGGTTAGGCTATCGCCCCTGGAAGCCTAATTCTGCGTATCTCAACATTTTTGTTTTCGGTTAGGCTATCACCCCTGATATCCTATTTCTGCGTATTTCAGCATATTTGTTTTCGGTTGAAGTGATTGAAGTGTTTTTAAAGTGAGTGAAGTGTTGTAAAGTGAGTGAATTGTTTTTTAAGTGAGTGAAGTGATCTGAAGAAAGTGACTGTCACCATGCCTCGCGCTTGTGCGAACTGCGCCGGTAGGTTTGGTGAGTCCATGTTTGCTACTATCGATCTTCAAGTCTGCCGGCTCTGCCAGCAACGAGAGAATTTTACAGTGAAATTAGATGAAGCCTACAACAAGATCAACGTCCTCACCATGAAGCTGGAATCACTCCAAGAGTTTGTAACACTCAACGTTGGAGTGCCACAAACTTCAATTGTCACCGCAACTCCAGCAGCCACCAACGCCCCAACGTCAACTGCCAACAATTCAGCGCCTACAGTAGCCATTTCAGCTGATGTTTCCGATACTCAAGATACAAATAGCGACTCTCTTCCCCCTCAAGACAACTTCCGTGTCGTGAGGAACAACGTTTGCCCCAAGACCAGGAAACACATACCGATTACCGAGTGTCAAAACCGTTTCCAGATACTCGCAGACTCAGATGACGAAGAGGAAATAGAAGAAGTCCGGCTCGTGGGAGACTCGATGATACGTGGTCAGCTCACAGAGTTTTGCGCCAGGGCACCTAAGACCAGGAAGCGTTTTTGTATCCCTGGTGGTGGTGTGGATGACGTAGTTGCAGCAGTTGACGAAGTATCAAAGCTGGCCCCTGCAAATGCAATGTACGTCATCCACGTTGGATCCAACGATATACAGCGAACCCGGTCGGAAGATTTGCTTTTAAAGTACCAGCAGCTGATCAAGTCGTTTAAGGAGAAGTCATCAAGGATCATCGTCTCAGGAATCATCCCCCGGCTCGGTGTAGAGAGCCGATTTTACAACATAGCCACCAGCACAAATCGTTGTCTAGCAAACCTCTGCAGGAAGGAGAACGTGGGATTCGTCGACACCTGGGACAATTTCTACTACGATGACTATTTGTTTTCGGATGATGGAGTTCATCTGAACCAGGTGGGAGCGGCGCGTTTTGGGCGTCTTCTCAACGATGCGGTGAGGGATTTTCGGAGAAGAAATCGACTCAGCACAGGACAACCAGGAAGGAGGACCGAAGACGGCGAGGACGGCAATCTACAAAGGAATTAAATGCTGGTCCGTCAAGAGCCGCGAATTTGGATAAAGCTCCACCAACACGACCCAAATTCAAAACCGTCAGGGATAACGACCGAGGACCGAGGACAGCCATGAATGTAAATGTAGATCCGACCAGAACCAAAAATTCGATGAAAGAACGATCTGCGAGTTCTAAAACCGCAACTTTAAAGGTTTTCTATGCAAACGCTCGTAGCATACGCAATAAATTTTCAGATTTAGAGGAACTAGTGTTTACAGAAAATTATGATGTGATTGGCATAACAGAATCTTGGCTCAATACACAAGATAGAGACTTTTTAGCAGAGTATTCACTTCCCGGTTATGTAATGTTTGAGAACAGCCGAATAAATAAAAAGTGGAGGTGGCGTTTTATTTTATATCAAAGAAAGTCTTAACCCGACCCTCGTGTCAAAACCTCAAATTGTGAACGTCGACACATCTTTTGTGCTAATAAAGAATAATAAAGGTACAAAAATAATACTTGCGTTAATATACAGACCTCCAGCTCAATCAGTGCAAACTGACCGAGAAATTTACGAACAAATTGCAGATGTAAGTAACTCACAAGATACCGTAATTTTTGGCGACTTTAATTTACCTGTGACCAAGTGGGGCGATACTCTTACTTCACACTCCGGACATGACTTGTATACGAACTTGCAAGAGAGTTCGCTTTATCAATTTGTTCGAATGCCGACCCGTGGTAATAACGTTCTTGACATTGTACTTGCAACAAAAGAAGAATTGATAGAGAATTTGAATGTTGGTGATGAATTCAGTAACAGCGACCATCGTACGATAACTTTCACTTTAAAGTTTACTAGTAACGAACCAAATAGTAGCATCGAAAAAGTCCCTAATTTCAAGAAAGCAAACTTCCATAAACTTAGAGCTATGTTTAAAGAAACTGACTGGAGCTTTTTAATTAACAATAACGACATAAATACATCTTGGAAGTTATTCGAAACCACTTACCTAAAAGCAGTGCAAGACTGCATACCATCGAAAATACGGCGTCCAGGCCATAATAATAAGCCCAAATGGTGGAATAAAGATATTTCAAACTGCCTGCTTGCTAAAAAATGTGCTAATGATAGATTAAAATCCTCACAAAATGACGAAGAACTGGTGAAATTTGTAGAGCTACGACGCAAAGCCAAAAAGTTAATTAAGCAAAGTAAAAAGACCTTAGAGTTACATATTGCGAATCAAAGTAAAACAAACCCGAAAGAATTCTATAGTTATATCAGAAAGAAAAAAGTAGTTACTTCAACTGTTGGACCGTTAGTCGATGAAAAAGGAGAATACACCAAAGACGAAGTACAAATGAGTAATGCCCTCAATACCTTCTTTGCATCAGTTTTTACAACAGAAGACCTCAGTGATATCCCTACACCATCGCCGATTCAGATTGATAATTCAGATGTTCTAAGCAATATCACCGTTACAGAGAGAGAAGTATTGAATTGTTTAGATAAACTCAAGGTAAATAAAACGCCAGGACCTGATACAATCTCGCCTAGAGTTCTAAAGGAAGCTAAGAATGAGCTCTCCAAACCACTGACATTACTATTCAATAAATCCTTGCAGTCTGGAACTATGCCTGATCAGTGGAAGCTAGCCAACGTAACACCGATATTCAAAAAAGGCAGCAAATCCCTACCCAGTAACTATCGTCCAATTAGCTTAACCTCAGTTGTATGTAAAATGCTAGAAACGGTCATACGAGACAGACTCGTAAATCACTTGGAGGAAAATAACATACTTAAAGATACTCAACACGGCTTTCGTAAAAAACGTTCCTGTTTAACAAACCTCTTAGACTTCTTCCACGATATCCTCAACCTCTACGATGAGAGTAAAGCTGTAGATATTATATACCTTGATTTTCAAAAGGCCTTTGACAAAGTTCCCCACAAACGTTTACTGCTAAAACTAAAAGCGCATGGAATACAAGACGGTGTGTTGAAATGGATAGAAAATTGGCTCAGCAACAGAAAGCAAAGGGTAGTCATAAACGGTAAGGCATCTAAATGGACCAATGTAAGTAGCGGGGTACCCCAGGGATCGGTACTAGGACCAATTCTCTTTCTAATTTACATCAACGACATAGATGAGGGTCTCACCTGCACAATCTCAAAATTTGCTGACGATACAAAAATTGCAAATAGCGTACTCTCAAAAGAACAAGTTGACGATATGCAACACAATCTAGATAAATTGTCATGTTGGGCCCAAATTTGGCAAATGAGTTTCAATGCGGATAAATGTAAAGTACTACATCGGATACCTAAATGAGAAAGCAAACTATTCGATGAATGGCACTCAGCTTAAGAATGTAAACAGAGAAACTGATCTGGGAGTAACAATATCGAGTAACCTAAAACCGAGTCAACAATGTTCCGAAGTTGTTAAGAAGGCAAACAAAATAATTGGCTTTATAGGCAGGTCATTTGAGCATAAATCCAAAGAAGTTATCCTAACCCTTTACAATTCCTTAGTCCGCCCTCTTCTGGAATACTGCGTTCAATCCTGGTGCCCTTATTACCAAAAAGATATAAACAAGCTAGAACGAGTTCAACGTAGAGTTACCAAAATGATACCTAGCCTAAAGAACAAACCATACGAAGAGCGTCTTAGAGAATTAAATCTATTTCCTTTAACCCAGCGCAGATTAAGAGGCGACTTAATTCAAGTGTTCAAAATCATCAAAGGCATCGACAATATGAACTGTAGTAAGTACTTCACTATCGACCAATCTAATTACACGCGGGGAAACGGTTGCAAAATTATTGGTAAATCTTTTAACTCGCACGAATCTAAGAATTTCTTCTTCAATCGAGTTGTCAACTTGTGGAATGGGCTTCCCGAGACGTTATAGACTGCAGCACCGTTGATTCATTTAAATTCCGCCTAGACAAATATCTCGCATCAAACCCGCGACTGACTGCGTTTGTAAATGAATAACTTTATCCTCCCCTCAGTTACTAACCCATATGTCCCCTACTAACTTCCTAGTCCTGCCACGTTAGTGGCAGGGCAGTAGTTCCCTTTCCAATGTTCCCTTACCCACTCTAAACCACTGTTTGGACACTTGATCCTCAGTGTTTTGGAGGACAAGCAACCTAGAAGGGTCACTAGATCTGTTGTTGCTTGATTTCCTTTGTACTCCTTTGTACTCCTTTGTACTCCTTTGTACTTGTGTGTGGAGTGTACTATGAACAACCAGGATCTATACTTTGTTCAAGGCTCTGCATGAACTTGTGGAACTTGTGTTTTAATCTTATATTGAGTGTTTTATCTGATGGTGTTTTATATTGAGTGTTTTATCTGATGGTGTTTTATGTGTGTTTTATGTGTGTTTACGTTCTTAATTCCAGTGCTATGAGTTCAATGCTTTAATTCCAATGCTTTCTCGAGTCAAATTATTAATGGAGTAATTTAACGAGTATTGTTGTGCCATTCAATTATTCTTCTAGTTAATAATTAATTTTAGATTAAAACTACAAAATCAACGGTGTTTAATATCATCTTTCTTTATGATAATTTATATCTTTTAGCTTCAATAGTTTCCTATTGGGGGACATACCAGTCAGATAGCTTGTTGCCCTGGTATTAGTTTATTTTCTTGGATAATACCAGAGTGGGCCGTAAAAAAAAAAAAAAAAAGCACAAACAAAATATATATATAATATACCGGTATATATATATATATATATATATATATATATATATATATATATATATATATATATATATATATACAAATAAATAAATATATACATAAATAAATAAAAAATCTGGAAATCTGTCCATTATAAGCCTGTGAGAACATAACACCCTCTCAGTGGTTTGCAGCGGAAGTAGTAAGTTCATTATTCCGGAACTGTACCGCTTCCTGGTTCCTGGCTTACAGTATTTCACACACAAATATTGAATGTGATTATGAACCCAGCAGACGGTGGGGGATTCAAGGCCGTTCAACCGGCTGATTGCCACATTTGTATTGCTACAAATACTTTTAATTGTAAGTGGGTCGTTTTGAATTACGTTGGTGTTGCCCTCTTCTAACCAGGATGGATATATATATAGTGATACTGAACACTAATCTCCTGCCCTTTATCCCCAGGTCGCAGTGTACCAGCTGGGCCTGACCTGTGCTGACCTGACCTGACCTGACCTACCTGCCACCCCCACGCCCACCACCACCATGGCCTGTAACCTCAAGTGCGTGTTCAACTGTGGCCTGGTGATCGCCATCCTCGACATGGTCAGTTAACGTGTTTTTTTTTTTTTTTTTTTTTTTTTTTTTTTTTTTTTTTTTTTTTTTTAAATGAATGAGACTCAATACAAAGCTACCAGTAACAAGTGTCTCCTACAGTCCTACAAAGTTGAAAAAGTGACAGAGCCCAACTCGCCATCCTAGACATGGACCGTTAACGCCCTTATTTTTTTTTTTTTTTTTTTTTTTGTGAATGAATGATACAAAATCCAAAGCTGCCTATAACGAGTGTCTCCCCCGAGTTGAAAGAGTGACAGAGAGCTAAAATCAAGGTACGTTTGAATCAAAATGTTTGGACAAACTGAACTTGAAGCAATTTAAGTCATAGGATAAGGGAAAGACAGATTGAGGGATAGAGTTCCAAAGCTTACTTATGGTGATAGGTCAACTTAAGGGGAGATTTCCACTTGAGGGATTGTTTTCTGGATCCCTTTCTCCCTAGTGTTTAGCCCCATTGCTTTTGAGATTTTAAAACTTTCGCCCCATTAGTTTGACGATCTTAAGAACTTTCGCCCCATTTTTGTCAATTTTGAGACCATTCGTGCCAATTAGGTGTCGATTTTTTCCTGGCGAGTGATAGCGAGCCTGTAATGTAAGAGGAACCGGCCTTTGGCCGGGAAAGTTTTCTACCGAAAAATTTACAAATTTATCTTGATAGGGGGTCTAGGGGTTGTAATCGTAAGCTTGATGGAAATATAGGGAACAAACTAAAAACCTCCCCTTAACTATGTGTGGTGATGGGCTGGTCTATCAGAGTGAGAGGTGAACGTTCTCTGCCATACCCATAGCTTACTCTGACTGTTCCTTTTACTTACGTATCACCAAAACTCGCAAGTGGTTAATTGTCGATGTGTTGAATGTTCTACGCGGAGCACGCTTGGCATTGTCACCTGCCCGCAAGGTATGCAGCCTCATCAGACACGCATCCAGTACCCGATGGTATAATCTTAAGGGGGGTGACCTGCTTTTTGTTATTTCTGTCCTTTTCTCTCTTTATCTGGCTTGTATCCATTCGGCCCTATTCAGCCAACTATTTTAAGACGTTTATCCCCATCTAGGTGTCGATTTCTTCCTGGCGAGCGATAGCGAGACAGCATTATATGAAGAAATCCGGCTTCGCCGGAGAAATGTTTCTATCGAAAAATGTACAAATTTAGCCTGCTGTCAAACAAAAATAAAAATATGCTGGCTCGCTACCGCTCACCAGTAAAAAATTGACACCTGGATGGGGATAAACGTCTTAAAACAGTAGGCTGAAAGGGGCCAAATGGATACAAGCCAGAGAAAGATAACAAAGGACAGAACAAAAACAGGTCACCCCCCTTAACCTAAATGTAGCAATAATGTATGTCTGTAACGATGGTATAGGTAGCGCCAACCAACTTGACAATCATCTCGATCCCTGACCTCTTCGTAACTCAAAAGGACCTTGAGCAAACTGGCTGTAAATGTCCACACCTATTTCCTGGTGGACTCTTCCCAAATGATAGAAATGTCAGCCCGATTGCTTCCATTCATTTTGAGTTATAAGACATTAAGGGGTCCAGATTATTGTCAAGTTGGTTGGCGCGACCTATAGTTGCTGTTGCTTGCTATTGTGCCCTGTTGTTTATGAGAGTTACTAACCCCCCTACCCCCCTTTAAGGGGAGGTTTTTAGTGTGTTTCCTAGACTTCCATCAAATTTGAAATTACACCCCCTTGACCCCCTTTCAAGATAAATTTGTAAATTTTTCGGTAGAATAATGTCCCGGCCCCTCTTAAATTACAGGCTAGCTATCGCTCGCCAGAAAAAAATGACACCTAAATGGGACGACAGGTCTTAAAAAATGTGGTGAAAGTTCTTAAAATCGCCAAACTAATGGGGCGAACGTCTTAAAATCTCAAAAGCAATGGGGCTAAACATGAGGGAGAAAGGGGTAAAGAAAAGAATCCCTCAAGTGGAAATCTCCCCTTAAAGATATATATACCGGGTATCCAATAAGAAATCCGTGTAGATATAATATATGCTTACACAGTGAACACACATGAATTCCTGGAGACTTCAGTAGTGGCTTTAGCTACGGGACACAAATAACTCTGTCGTCAGCGGTTGGTAAGGCTTGGCAATCTTACCCCTTTCACGCACAGGACACGATTTGAGCCTATTCTGGGTTACTTACAAGCCTTTGTTACCATCAGGGGTATTTAGAAACCTTTAGTTTAGTTACTTCAACCTCTGCAGTTGTCTTTGAGTTAGCTGTGGGCAGAAAACTAATTTTGGAGAGGTATTTATAAGAGTGAGAAAACTCTATTTATTATTTGGTCTATTTATTCATATATTTATTTTTTGTTTTATAGTTTCCTCGGCTTAAGGGGAGGTTTCTAGTGTGTTGCTTAGACCTCCATCAAGCTTAAAATTACATCCCCTAGACCCCCTTTCAAGATAAATATGTACATTTTTCGGTAGAAAAATGTCCCGGCCGAAGGCCGATTCCTCTTAAGTTACAGGCTCGCTATCGCTCGCCAGGAAAAAATCGACACCTAAATGGCACGAAAGGTCTTAAAATTGACAGAAATGGGGCGAAAGTTATTAAAATTGCCAAACTAATGGGGCAAACGTCTTAAAATCTCAAAAGCAATGGGGCTAAACATGAGGGAGAAGGAAGTTCGAAAAAAAAATACCTCAAGTGGAAACCTCCCCTTAACCTCCATCAAGCTTTATAAAACACCCCCTAGTCCCCCCTTCAAGATAAGTTTGTACATTTTTCGGTTGAAAATTGTCTTCCTAGAATTACAGGCTCGCTATCGTTCGCCAGGAGAAAATCGACACCTAAATGGCACGAAAGGTCTTAAACTTGACAACGAAATGGGGCGAAAGGTATTATAATCGCCAAAGTAATGGAACGGACATCTGAAAATCTCAAAGCTAGTGGAACTAAACACGAGGGAGAAAAAGCAACCTCCTCCCCCTAAAAGGTCTGTGATGTCATCCGCTATTATTTCCTAATATCAAGTATTGGAGTATTCGTTGTTGACCCTAGTTCGGCTGACGTATTGCTTTGTGGTATTGTACGCGTTAACCCTATTTAGTCCGCGGGGAGGTCTTTTTGGGTCGTCTCTGTTTCGTTTAATAATTTGGGGGCTATTAAGACGTTCTATCCCATTTCTTTGTCAATATCAAAACCTTTCGTGCAATTTAGGTGTATATTATTTTCCCTGGCGAGCGATAGCTAGCTTGTATTATAGTAGTAAACGGCCTCCGGCCGGGACATTTTTCTATCGAAAAATGTACAAAATTTATGTTGAAGGAGGGTCGTAGGGAGGGGGGGGGGGGTGTGCGTGTGTGTGTGTGTGTGTTTTTTTTTTTTTTTTTTTTTTTTTTTTTTTAGCTTGATAGAGGCCTAGGGAGGAAAATACAGAAATAATACTAAAGTATAAATTATTAATCGAGTATATACGTCTTTCCCCACTCAAAGCTCTGATGTCATGCGCTAACATTTCCTAGTATGTATTGGAGTGTTCGTTGTTGCCACCCGTTCTGCTGACGTGTTGGCGCCGTCTTTTTAATTGAATTCTAGCTATACACACAAGGGACTGGGGTTCTCGAAAAGAGGCTCCAGTCCTGACGTTATTCTTGATTTGCAGTGTGCTGGCTTACTAATCCAATAGGGTTGATAGCCTCTGAAATCCTAGTTTAACTAACTAATCTAGATATAGTTAGACGATTTTGTGCCATTTAAGAAGGATCTGTTGTAGTAAAAAAGGGTTAAGGGTTAAGGGCGATAGTTCGAAGTCTGTTACTTTGCTGGAGGCCCCTTTTTAAGCTGAAGATAATCGTCTAATGGTAGCCAGAATAATGGTAGCCAGAATAATGGTAGCCAGAATAATGGTAGCCAGAATAATGGTAGCCAGAATAATGGTAGTCAGAATAATGGTAGCCAGAATAATGGTAGCCAGAATAATGGTAGCCAGAATAATGGTAGCCAGAATAATGGTAGCCAGAATAATGGTAGCCAGAATAATGGTAGCCAGAATAATGGTTGCCAGAATAATGGTTGCCAGAATAAAGGTAGCCAGAATAATGGTAGCCAGAATAATGGTAGCCAGAATAATGGTAGCCAGAATAATGGTAGCCAGAATAATGGTAGCCAGAATAATGGTAGCCAGAATAATGGTAGCCAGAATAATGGTAGCCAGAATAATGGTAGCCAGAATAATGGTAGCCAGAATAATGGTAGCCAGAATAATGGTAGCCAGAATAATGGTAGCCAGAATAATGGTAGCCAGAATAATGGTAGCCAGAATAATGGTAGCCAGAATAATGGTAGCCAGAATAATGGTAGCCAGAATAATGGTAGCCAGAATAATGGTTGCCAGAATAATGGTAGCCAGAATAATGGTAGTCAGAATAATGGTAGCCAGAATAATGGTAGCCAGAATAATGGTAGCCAGAATAATGGTAGCCAGAATAATGGTGGCCAGAATAATGGTGGCCAGAATAATGGTGGCCAGAATAATGGTGGCCAGAATAATGGTGGCCAGAATAATGGTAGCCAGAATAATGGTAGCCAGAATAATGGTTGCCAGAATAATGGTAGCCAGAATAATGGTTGCCAGAATAATGGTTGCCAGAATAATGGTTGCCAGAATAATGGTAGCCAGAATAATGGTAGCCAGAATAATGGTAGCCATAATAATGGTAGCCAGAATAATGGTTGCCAGAATAATGGTAGCCAGAATAATGGTTGCCAGAATAATGGTAGCCATAATAATGGTAGCCATAATAATGGTAGCCAGAATAATGGTTGCCAGAATAATGGTTGCCAGAATAATGGTTGCCAGAATAATGGTAGCCAGAATAATGGTAGCCAGAATAATGGTAGCCAGAATAATGGTTGCCAGAATAATGGTAGCCAGAATAATGGTAGCCAGAATAATGGTTGCCAGAATAATGGTAGTCAGAATAATGGTTGCCAGAATAATGGTAGCCAGAATAATGGTAGCCAGAATAATGGTAGCCAGAATAATGGTTGCCAGAATAATGGTAGTCAGAATAATGGTAGCCAGAATAAAGTTAAAACGACATCGCCGGTACGGAAGGGGTTAGTCTGTTGTCACGCGCTAACATTTCCTCGTATTAAGCCCTATTTAAGTCCCAGGGAGCGCTTTTTGGATCGTCTCTGTTTTTATTCATTAGAATTTAAGACGTTTCACCCCCATTATTTTGGCGATAATATGACGCTTCGTGGTCGGTTTTGGTGTGTGTGTGTGGTCGGTTTTGGTGTGTGTGTGTGTGTGTGGTCGGTTTTGGTGTGTGTGTGTGTGTGTGGTCGGTTTTGGTGTGTGTGTGTGTGTGGTCGGTTTTGATGCGTTTGTACTGTTTAAGGTCGGTGTGTATGTATGTGTGTGTGTGTGTGTGTGTGTGTGTGTGTGTATGTATGTATATGTATGTGCAGTTTATGGTCGGTTTTGATGTGTGTGTGAGGGTGTATGTGCAGTTTATGGTCGGTTTTGATGTGTGTGTGTGTGTATGTGCAGTTTATGGTCGGTTTTGATGTGTGTGTGAGGGTGTGCAGTTTATGGCCGGTTTTGGTGTGTGTGTGTGTGTGTGCAGTTTTGGTGTGTGTGTGTGTGTGTGTGTGTGTGTGTGTGTGTGCAGTTTTGGTGTGTGTGTGGTCGGTTTTGGTGTGTGTGCAGTGGCGTGTGTATCCTTCATGTAATATATAGTCAGGATGCCTCAACACTATCTCGTGTGACGTGTTGGAAGTTATTTTGAACTGGCTTATTTATTACTACTGAGGGTTTTAATTGCTTTTGTAATTTTTAGTTTGCCCCCTAACTAAATTTAACTAAATTGCCCCCTAAAAAAATAAATAAATAAATAAATAAAATACAAATACACTATAATATATTCCTGTCAAAGTTCAAAAACGCCACTCAGACCCTTCAAGCTAAATATATTATGTACATTTTTGGGGGAGAAATAATGTCTCGGTCAAGGCCAGGTCAGGTGAAGTGAAGGTATTGAGGGAGGAGAAAGGGTGTTGGAGAGAGAGGAAGCTGTTGGAGTGGCTTTGTTGTGTGTGTTAGTCAGTTTCTCCTATGCTGCAGGCTCGCTCTCACTTGCCCAGAACAAAATTGACACCTGAATGGGGTGAAAGGTCTAATAATAGCCAAACTAATGCAGGCTATGTGAAACAGGGAGGACAAAAGGACCCACCCCGCACCAGGTAATGTTAACATGGTGTGTGTGTGTGTGTGTGTGTGTGTGTGTGTGTGTGTGTGTGTGTGTGTGTGTGTGTGTGTGTGTGTGTGTGTGTGTGTGTGTGTGACACACAAAAATGGCTGTGAATGAATATCCTGTTTCCATTGGGGCAAGGATTTTGATATGCATGACTAGAGGTAAGCGTTGTGGTATGTTTAAAGGGGTAGTATTCGATTTTTCTGGACCCCCCTTCTCCCTCATGTTTAGCATATTAGTGTTGAGGTTTTAAGACGTTCGTTCCGATTGTTTGGCGATTTTGAGTCCTTTCACCTCATTTGTGTGTCAACATTAAGATCTTTCGTGTCCTTTAGGTACACATATTAATTCCACCCTTGTATTTCAGATCCACGGTATCTCCACCCTGGGCTTCTACGGGTACCAGCTCCACACCCACTACAACTGTAACTGGAACCATGGCATACGTTGGTGCCAGTACTACCTTATTGAGACCAGTAAGTTATAGTTGAGTTAGTAGTTAATGGCAGTATTTTTATTTTGTTATTAGTACTACCTTTATTGAGACCAGGGAGTTATAGTTGAGTTAGTAGTTAATGGCAGTATTTTTATTTTGTTATTAGTACTACCTTTATTGAGACCAGGGAGTTATAGTAGAGTTAGTAATGACAGTATTTATTAATATGTATACTGCCTTATTGAGATCAGTAAGCTATAGCAGAGTTAGTGATTAATGACAAAGAATATTTATGTTTATATATATTTTTTTTTCTTTCTATATTCCAACTTATTGAGATTAGTATGTTATAACTTAGTGATTAATGACAATGTATATTATTATTATTATTATCAGTACTACCTTTTTGATACTAGTAATTATCGTTAGTGATTTATGTCAATCTTTATTATTATTATTTCTATCAGTTCTACCTTATTGACACCAGAAAGTAATTCATATTTGTTTTCACCAACCCACCAATTAATTTACAAATAAACCTAACTAATGAAATCAATGAATACATGTGGTACTCCAAGGACTCGAACTTAGGATTTGTACACCGAAATTCCGCACACTAAGCACTACGCTATCAAGACAGATATTTAGGGAGCAAACACATATTATTTCCATAATGATAAAAAAACTCCAAAAACCCCCACCTCCCCTTAAAGCAGCTACTAAGAGTGAGCAATAAGCCTGAAAGTGATAATTGGTGGCATCCTGTTTATTTGTAACATTCTCCGTACACACACGCACACATATATACACACATTTAAGGTCACGGTGGCCGAGCGCGCTTAGTACTCTGTATTGGGAGCGCTAGCTCTGGTGTCGGGGGTTCAATCCCAGGCGCCGGCAGGGAAAGTTCTCTCAAAAACTTTCCCTGGCCGTGAAGGCAAGATCTGGGCGGATCGTCTCGGGGTACCCACAAAGTCTCCTGCCCACGTCCTACTCCCTTGGGAGTATGTAGGCGCTCTCGTTAGCTGCCAGGATCAGTCTGTTGATCCATTAGGATAAGATCTAGGTTAAGTCTGTGTATTTTCAGCCCCATTGGCTGCCGGCTTGAAATAAACCGATTATTATTATTATTTATTATTACACACACACATAATTCCAGTATACACACACATATGTAGCATACACAGTCACTCTCGAATTATTCCTTTACATACACACAAATGCTCACATACACTATACAGTATATTCTAATATGTCCCTCCACACACACACACACACACACACACACAAACACACACACACACAAACACACACACACACACACACACACACACACACACACACACACACACACACACACACACACACACACACACACACACACATCCGGTCAAAGAGAAGGGCCTCCACCGTAACACATTCTCTGGAAATTGGGACATTCTTCAGAGCCTTTTAAATACAGATGCCAGATATAATTTTTTCTTTTTCTTTTTAATGTTCGTTATAAATCTAATTGTGGACATCATCACACGACACCCCCCTGGGGGTGTGGGGACAAAAAAACAAAGCATATATAGCTTGAAACCTATTCTGGCACCCCTTTAGTATGCATGCCAAATATGGGCTCTCCATCTTGAAAACTGAGGGAGTTGGGGGTCCGCTTAAAACCTGTTGTGATACCCCCTTAGTATTCATGCCAAGTATGGGCTCTCCATCTTGAAAACTGAGGGAGTTCCCCCCCCCCATCTTTGCTTAAAACCTATTCCGACACCCCCTTACTATGCATGCCAAGTATGAGCTCTCGATCTTAAAAACTGAGGGAGTTGGAGGGGGCCTCCCCCCCCCCCATGCTTAAAACCTATTCTGGCACCCCCTTGGTATATATGCCAAGTATGGGCTTTCAATCTTGAAAACTGAGGGAGTAGTTCGTGAAGAAACAGACAGACAGACTCACAGGAAGTGCCCTTTATATAGTAGATTGCGAGGGAGAAGTGTTGAAATGGAAGCAGCCTTTTTGGTTGCTAGATGTCAGCACTTTAATTCATGCACGACACAACTTCTCGATTTGCTTGATGAGTGTTGCCATATTGCCGCGGCAAATGTTGAATACGGTCCTTATCTTCTATTCTGCAAGTATATTACAGCGAGAAGACATTTTAGTTACAAGTTGTTGTAGCCCGAACATCATACAATTTAGATATATGGATATCTCCTTTCAAACACCCGACTGTTATATCTTGGTCTTTAGCCCCATTCGTCAGACCCACGATTAACAGCTTTACTAATTGACCTTCACTTTATAATTATCACTTGTAGTCAAGAGATAAATGGGTATGCACTGTCATCTACTGATTATATATTTATATTTGTTGTCCCTATCAGTACTATGGGGTTATTCTAATTTCTTTACGAGTACTAATAAAAACTTCCATTCGGCTTAGGAAGGACTTCTAGGAATATAAGGTGTACAAACTATCACAATGAGTTCCCTAACTCCCACAGATTATTCTCAAGCAGAATAAAATCCTGTGATGGTATACTTAAATTATTATCATTATTATTCAATGTCACACTTTCTCACCCGTGAACTTTTCGCAGATCACAGCCTAAGAGTGAACATCGGCCTAGGAGAGGGAGTAGCTTGCCTCGTGTTTGCTTCTCTGCTCATCATCTCCCTCTGTAAGGTTAGTCCATCCTTCAAAATATTATTTAGATATTCTTCATTGCATTGTGGTAAGCCTGTTTTCCTCCCAACAGGATAATCGACCTACTTATCGATCCTAGAAGATGCTTCACTCTATTTCTACCCTGCAACCTTGCTCGGGTCGATTGTCAGAATGTTGATACCATCTGAGTCTTCTGGAATGGCTACTTTTGGCAGCTGTACAGTTGCCAAACCATAAACTTAGTATTTTTCTGTGGGGAGCTGTCTGTGTTTTCTGTGGGGAGCTGTCTGTGTTTAACCGCTACTGTATTTTTCTGTGGGGAGCTGTCTGTGTTTAACCGCTACTGTATTTTTCTGTGGGGAGCTGTCTGTGTTTAACCGCTACTGTATTTTTCTGTGGGGAGCTGTCTGTGTTTAACCGCTACTGTATTGCAGGCTAATGCAATAGTATAACTGCAGATAAATGGTCTTAATAACTTCAAACAACATTATTGTACAACAGTCAACTCATGAATTCATCTTCAATCTATAGGTATGCCTGTAAGAGCATCAGATCCTGCCACTCATTCATACATCACTTGTTCTCGGCAGCCAGCAATAGCCAGTGAGTGACCACCCATCTGTGATAGATTCGCCTATTAGTGAAGACCAATTTACACTGGCGGAAGTAAGGAAGTAAGGATAGGAAGGCACCTGTTGTCTGGGATTTCTGGTGAACTTCTCATAGCTGGAGGTGTAGCCATGATCAATGGGTTGCATACGGTCCTGTCTATTATATGGAAAACTGGTACAGTTACTCATGAAGGGAAAGAGGCTTAGTCATCCCTATCTAGAAAGGGACAGGAATGCAACAACTACCGTGATGTTACATTGTTCAATGTGCCAGGCAAGGTTTTACTCATGTCCAGCTGATTCAAGTATGCGATCCTCTCATGAAAGGTCAGAGGCTGAAGCAGTCTGATTTTGCAGTGCCAGTAGTCAACAATGTTGGTTCCTCAGGGAATACTGGCTTGAATTACAAAAGGGACTACTTGCCCTCTATGTTGATCTAAGCAAGCCTTATGATTTAGTGCATATATTGATACCCGCGATAGTTATTAAACTTATCTGGCCTTTTTTGGGAAGCGAGAATGCTGTCAAATAATGGGGTCAGATATCTTCCTAATTCCTTGTGCGTTCTGGAATAAGTTGGGTGTGCTTTGATGATGCCTTCACTTTTCAACTTTTTTATGGACTTGACATTAGGCTGGGCAGATTAATGTAATTGCTGTGGAACATCTTTTGTCAATATCAGAATGAGAAGGGTGAAACTGTGGACCTTGAAAGATGTTGATGCTCCCTGTCTTGTTATATTGTTATAAGTCATGGTTATTCAACAGTACTTCTCTTTAAGAAGCATCAATTCCTTTGGTACCAAACGTCAGGATCATGGGCTTCCACGGGTCAAACCACATGAAACCAGCGTCTACTCTTTGAAACTGATTCGAGGCATATTGATTGAATAGTCTGTGAGTGCCAACCGCCAACTTTGTCTGTATATACACGTAGCTTGTCCCCCTGTAGTTGACCTTTTCATGAGGTGATTTTGGTGAGTAATAACCATGAATGAGGAGTCCATCGAGAAGATTACTTAATCCAAAGAAGAAAAACTAACACAATTAACCCTCTGGCTACCACAGGCCTCCAGTATCAGCCGTGGATAACGTTGGGTTGTGAATTTTATATGCTTGTATAGCTAGAGTTGCTATACCCTTATCCATTTCTATAGACACTCTGAAACCATCCCATACTTCTTAACCATCCAACTTGTCTTCCAGTACCAGCTGCAGATGGCGTGTTGCTATGATTTCTGATAAGCCTGAGAAATTTAGAGATATCATAGTTTACCTAATTCTATAGCCAATTTGTAACTCAACTTTGAAATCAATTCAATATAGTATTTGTATGTCATTACTGGGTACTTCATGGGAAGATGAATGGTTCCTCTACTGAGGGAGAAGTCCGAAATGTGTATGTATGGGGAAGTGCGTGTTGAATAACTTGCCTGAAAGTGTCAGTCTTGGCAGTGAGTCGCTGGAGCAGATGAACAAGTCTTCCTACTTGGGAAATGTCATCTCTGCCGATGGTGTGGCTAAATCTGCAACTATTGCCAGAGTTAGATGTGGCTGGAGAAAGTTTAGAGAACAGCTGCCGATTTTTTCCTTAAGAAGACATCCACTCCTCTTAAAGGGAAAGGTGTTAGCTTTGTATACTAGAATCACAATGACCTATGACATAAAAACGTAACCAGTTAAATTGGAGGATATCAACAGAATGGAATGTAACAAAATGAGAATGGTAAGATGGATTTGTGGGTCCAAACTGCAAAATAGGATACCTAATAAATAGTTGAGGTGGCGGTTAGGTATCGAGCACCAGCGAAGAGATGCATACAAGCAAACTTTGAGTGTTTGAGCATACAAAGATGATGGATGTGTGACTGCTCAAATGCTCCCACGACTACCACCAGTTCTGGGGAAAGATCAAGATTATGTTTTTGTGAGAGTTCGAAGTATCATAGCTTACCTACTCCTACAGCCAACCTAGTAACATCACATAAATTTTGCCATCAAATTTGTCTTCCAGTATCAACCGTGAATGTTGTGTGGCTGTGAGTTTGATAAGAGTGAATGGGTTGGAGATATTATGCCTTGACAGTTTCTTCGTATTCCTCACCGTCACTCTTGTTTTCAGTACCAACCGTGGATGACCTGGGCATGGCTCCTGAAAGCCCTGGCCGTCATCGGCATCAACAGCTACTTCATCGTTGGGTGGCTGCTCGAACGCTCCAACCACTACCACCAGTTCTGGGACCGCCACAACTATGACCAGAACCACATCTTCCTGCTGGCGGGTGTGGTTCTGACGCTGATGGAGGTCTTCATCGCCATGGGCTTCTGCTGCATGGCTGGCTCCTTCACGTACAAGGTTCGGAGCGGCGGAGGTGTTGAGGTTAGAGTGCAAGGCTTGCGAGAGTCAGGGTGGTACTTGTGCATGGATAACTGTAAGGAACATAAGGATATACAGTTGTTTGGATAAGAGTAGACTAAGAGTATAGTAAGTAAGGCTGGAACTTGTGCATGAGTAGGCTAGCTGTAAGGCTGACTAAGAATAAGACTGAAAGTAGATATAAGATTTCAACCCTAGGAATAAGAAAGCTGGGCATAAATGTAAGATAAATAAAGATAAGGATATCATAATTAGGAATAAGAAGGTTATAAAGACATTTAAGAGAACTAACGATAATAAGGATAAGTATTGGATAACTAAAAGCGAGAAGATTGATATTAAATATGAGAGTTAATTAAGGATTAGGATTTGACTGCAAGATATTAGTACACTAGAAAGAAACGTGGCATAGCGTTAACAATTAAGTATGACAAAATACTGTAGTGTCATCGATTATAGAATTAGTGGCCTAAAAAGCTTAGAAAACTTAAATAAAAGCAAGACAACCTTACAAAAACCAAATTAACTTACTATTTAGTCTAACGCATCACAATTTTGTTTGAAAATTAAGTAACGGAGCATGAAGCTATAAAAAGGTAAATGGGTAAAGCAACTGATTTAATAATAAGGATACTACTAATAATATATATAATAAAAATAATAGTAATGATAATAACATAATAAAAGTAAAAATATTATTAATTATAATAATAATAATAATAATAAATATAATAAATATAGAAATATTGTACAATTAAAGGACCTACTCAATTATAAGAGGTTTACTGTAATTTACTAACTTTTTCCAAGACTATCCCACATATTTTACATCATCGTAAAACCACTTTCCTCCTCCTTCAATACCTAATCGTCTTTCATTTATCAAGGTTTAGTCTTATTCTTCCGCTATACACTTTCCAACTTCTCTCGTCAGTTTATAAGAGGTTTACATTTGTATTGGGGAAAAGGGTTCAGTCATTAGTAAACAGCATCTGATGCAATTTTAAGTCAAGGAAATATGAATTGCAGGAAGAAGTAAATACAGTTTAGAGTAAAACTTGACGAAGGACAAATTACAATGCAAGTTTGATAAAGTACCTTAGAATCCTTAGTTTGATAAAGTACCTTAGAATCCTTAGTTTGATAAAGTACCTTAGAATCCTTAGTTTAACAGAGATATATGGATGATGCCCATCCCAAGAATAATAATCCCAATGAGTGAAGACTTCAATATAAATAATACATACATTGGATTAACACGGGTCACCATGTTAAAGAAGACGTAATTAACTTGGTACCACACTGAGGTGGAAAGTAAAATAACTGCAACTGGATATGAATAGATGGATAGATAGATAGATAGATAGAGAGAGAGAGAGAGAGAGAGAGAGAGAGACACACACTAATAAAGATTGTGAGGTATTGTATGATTAATTGAAATATGTGAATCTATTATTGAAGAGAGAGAGAGAGAGAGACTGACTAATTAAGATTGTGAGGTACTGGATGATTGATTAAAATATGTGAATCTATTATCGTGTATGGTAGAGCATTGTTTGTCCTGATGTGCTATGTGTATGTGTGTCCAATTGTATGTGTAATAATGTGTAGCAGTGGAAACCTCAATGTGGATTATGTCTTGCAATATACTAGTGAAATATACTTGCACTTGATTTGATCTTTTTACTGACAATATATTTGATACTATATATTTGTATGTGTCATGTGCTATGACTATTTTGCCAAAACATCCATTTTCCAGATTATTGATTAGTTTAGTTTTCAATATAGTAGTGATCAGAGGTATGGAAACGAAGGTGATTTCCGGTTTTACTAGAATGCAAGTTGAGCCTCTCTAATCTCTCACATAACTTGATCTCTTTGTGAAGAGGTGAAGCACAAGATATTATTATTATTATTATTATTAGTAGTAGTAGTAGTAGTAGTAGTAGTAGTAGTAGTAGTAGTGGTATGGAAGGAAGTCTTGAACAGAATCAGCCATTGCAGGGATTGAGCTATATTAATTTAATTATCCTATTACAATTTTGCCGACATGCCATGAAGCCTTTTTGGTGTCTCAATCCTCAAGAATTAAGTAACACCCCGTTCTTAACATTAATCATCAATTATAATTTCCAATGCACTTGAATAAACTAATGAAAGCATATGGTCCTCCTGGGATTCGAACTCGGGACAAGTAATATACCCTAATATTAGTGTAACAGAAGGGGATAAAGGTTGAGAGAAACAGGTTCAAGGGTTGTTTGGGCAGGGACAATATGTAGGAGACATCAAAGAAAATGGCAGTAGAACACAGTTGTAGTTAAATAAGATAATGAAAGTGATGAAGATTAGGATAAGCCGTTGCAGAGATTGGACAGGAGCAAGGTGAAACATAAAATAGTGGTAGTAGTGAATAGTGATCAGAGGCAGGGAAACGAAGGTGGTGGCTGGTTTTACTAGAATGCAAGTAAATTCCACTCTTATCTCCCACATAACTTGATATCTCTGTGTTTCTTACTAAATTTCGTTCTGTATTCCCTGGTCGATGGGCTTAACCCCTTCTGTACCGGCGATGTACTTTCAACTTGATTCTGACTACTATTAGACGATTTTATTCAGTTTAAAAAAGAGCCTCCAGCAATTAACAGGCCTCGAACTATCCCATTTAACCCTTTTGATTACCACAAATCCTTCTTAAACGGCACAAAATCATCTAAATATATCTAGAATATAATTAAAAAGACGTAGCCAGTACAGATGGGGTTAAGTGAGCCTGACGGACACATTATCCTGTATGACTTCCCAAACATAATCAGAGTATTTTTCATCCTCCATTTTTTAATTGAAGTGAATAATAAAAACCAATGGATGAATGTTTGAATAGATAAGGGATTAATTAAAACACTGTTGATCACAATCATCACAAATTAGACTATAAATTAAATATAACCAATGAAGTAAATGGGAAGGGCAAGGTTAAAAAGAAAAGGAGTGGTGTGATTCTTGTTGCTGCCATGCCCTCTAGAGACTATACAATAGAAAGGAAACCGTAGAGGATACTGCGGTTGCTGTGATTTAGTAAGTTGTAATTATGTACTTATGTGTTGTTGGTGAATCTGTTGTTGCTTCATGAGATAATTGTATAATTTGGACAGAGATTTAGGTCCAATAGGGTTGTGTGTGGAGCAACGGATGGAGTTGCTAATGCCACGACTCCAATGAAGCTTCTTAACCTTAATTACTTATTTTTCACTCAGATCTTGTGCTGTGCTGCTCACTCACTTTTTTATTTTTGAGGTTGAGAACATCATGAGTGTTTAATGGAATGTTGACGGAATTGAGGATGAGTAGTGCAATTTAATATAACAAATAAAATAATATCTATTAATCCTTTTAGTAAGGCTGCCATAGTATGATTTTCTTTCTAACGTTAGACCACATCACTTATATTAGGGAGGACGTCTCATATAGTTGAAATAAACAATGAATAAACAAAACAGATGCTTGTAAACCGGACGACCAACCCTGTAGCTCAGGAAGTGGAACCTTTAGAAAGTACAAACGTTTAGTGAAGCATATGTTTTCTCATTATTCTGGGAAATTGGTTTATTGTGTAGAAATTTTGACATACAAATAGTAAGAAATTAGCATGACTGGAGAAGGAACACTTATATGAAGAATAAGTTTAACTGAAGTTATAAGAATGTTAGTAGATGGCATTGACTATTAACCTTTTGTGGGGTGGGAGTATTTTTGAGATTGTGCTCATTGGTCCAAGATTTGTTGATCCCTCGCATGATCAAATTTGCTCCTTGCCCTATAAAGGGTTAGAGTGATATTAAGTAGCATGCATATCGAATTGAATCTGTAGATGAATTTGATGAAGTAAGACCTTAACCCCTTCTTTACCGGCGACGTCTTTCGACTGTAACTCTAGCTTTATTTAGATGATTTTTTCAGCTTAGGAAGGATATACGGGTGTGAGACACTTAAATTCGAGGGGCGACAAACTCCTCGGCACTGATGGGGACGAGGAATATCTCCCCAAATTGCAGTGTGGCAAAGACTCTGATGATGGTTGAATTGGTAATGCTGTCAGTAGGTTGTCGGTATTCTATTCTGTCAGGGAAATGTCATTGCTGGGGTCTTCAAGGTTTCTAACAATTAACACAGATATTGGCTCACATCTCATTATGACTGAGAAAGTTTCGTGAGTGGGTAACATGACAGTGTTGGCAGGTAACGCCGCTAGATTATCAGTGGGTAGCATGACATTTGAAGGTATAGGTAGCGCCAACGATCTTGACAATTATCTGGACCCCTTAACTTCTCATAACTCAAAATGAATGAAAGCAATCGGGCTGAGATTTCTATCATTTGTGAAGAGTCCAGCAGGAAATAGGTGTAGATATTTACAGCCAGTTTGTCTAAGATCCTTTTGAGTTACGAAGAGGTCAGGGATCGAGATTATTGTCAAGTTCGTTGGTCGCTACCTATAGTACTTGTCAGGAATTTGGTTCAAGGTTCGATTTAGCTTGGAGCACAGGTATGGCTATTCCTAACACTATAGTGGTTTTCATGGAGATTGTGGTGCTGGAGTTTGGGACAAGCGCATTGGGTGAGAGAAGGGCAGCCCCGTACGATGTGGATGTAGAAGGCTGATATGCCCTTGTCGACTGAAAGTGTGTGCTGGCCATGGATCGGTTGGTGGCTTTCCTATGTCTTCTCTTTCTATTACTAGGGCCAAGATGCTATAGCTTTTGTTTTGTTGCATGCCAATTTAGAGTTATGGTTAGTTATGAAATTCGGTAATGAGTATTAACTTTTAACTCGTGATAGGTAGGGTTCAGGGTTAGCTAAAATAGCAAGTAAAGCATAAGGGTTGATTTGATAGGTGGGCTTCTTGGTTAGGCATATGCGCAGGTAAGTACACCTTGAATAACTTAATCAAAGCTTCAATATCAGTAATAATGATATGTTGTACTATATATGTATACTGTATATATATATATATATATATATATATATATATATATATATATATATATATATATATATATATATATTATTATTATTATTTTGTTCACTTTCTCCTA